>JAIXMQ010000008.1:0-600000 GCA_025716855.1 Pilaira anomala
AGGAGAATACGGAGGGAAAGATATAGCTCTATAGTCTCTCAACTCGATTAAACTCGTGATACTCTGGGAGGCATGAATTGGTCCATTATCCTTGATGTATAAATTATGAAAAGAAAAACAACAGCAGTTTTACAAAAACGAATTTCAGTTCTTTGGAAAGCGAACTTTATCAATAAAAGTTAAATTACAGTAGTTCCTTAATGCTTAAGAACGGCCTTGTCGGCTTTGCGCTAAAAGTAGTCTGAAGATTTATTCAAGATGAAAAGAAAACAGTTATTTATGAGATCCCAACTAGTTCAGAGAAGATATATTAAATAGTAACGTCGGACTGCCAGGCGTTACAACGATTTTTAAGTTACGGATATAGCATGAAGGAAACGGCTTTGCTTGATTTAGCTTGCATAACTAGCCACAATGGAATTGCCATGGAAAATAACAAACAGAAAAACGACGAGTGAAGCAAATAAAATAACCGTTAATACGCTGACAAACAGTACACCATGTTGCTCATCAGTCAAATGCGAATAAAAGAACCAAGGGCTTCTGTGCTCACCTTGTACCAAACAAAACGGCTTCCGCTTGGTAAAGCTTACGGCTCTCGATTTGTAGGATTTTTTTCATTCAAAAAACGAGTCGATAAAACACAGAAAAATGATGAGTAAACCAAGAAAATAAAAGTTAGTTAGCTGGCAAATACCTTTTATAAAACCACGCTGAATTCCTCATCAGTCAAATGCGAATAAAAGAACCAAGGGCTTCTGTGCTCACCTTGTACCAGACAAAACGGCTTCCGCTTGGTAAAGCTTACGGCTCTCGATTTGTAGGATTTCTTTTATTCTCAAAACAAGACGCTAAAACACAGAAAAATGATGAGTAAACCAAGAAAATAAAAGTTAGTTAGCTGGCAAATACCTTTTATAAAACCACGCTGAATTCCTCATCAGTCAAATGCGAATAAAAGAACCAAGGGCTTCTGTGCTCACCTTGTACCAGACAAAACGGCTTCCGCTTGGTAAAGCTTACGGCTCTCGATTTGTAGGATTTCTTTTATTCTCAAAACAAGACGCTAAAACACAGAAAAATGATGAGTAAACCAAGAAAATAAAAGTTAGTTAGCTGGCAAATACCTTTTATAAAACCACGCTGAATTCCTCATCAGTCAAATGCGAATAAAAGAACCAAGGGCTTCTGTGCTCACCTTGTACCAGACAAAACGGCTTCCGCTTGGTAAAGCTTACGGCTCTCGATTTGTAGGATTTCTTTTATTTGCAAGAGAAAAAAGAAAACAAAAAAAAATTTCTTGGGAATATGACGCGTATTGTATACGTTTTGAGGTGTGACTAGAGTCTGGGTTTAGACATGATAGCACATTCAAGTAAGACGCGAGTTTTTTTTTTTTCTTTTTTTTTGACAATCCCTTATTACGCTTATGTCTCAAATATCAGAAGGTAACTCTATCGGAATGATCAAATAAATTGCTCACTTATTCCCTTGTTAAGAATTAGAGAAGTTTTTCAAAACTTCGAAAAAAAAAGGCTTGAATATATTTGTTGACAAAAACATTTCTTTGATCAAACAGTTTATGAAACAATTCGATAATGCTGCCGTCAGTAAAAAGAATTTGCTTACAAAATTCAGAAATGAGTACAAAAAAACCTTTCCCGAAGCAAAAAGATGTCCCTCCATGATTCTAGATTTCGACACATTATGGTTTCAGGCACAAGCTGACAAGGCCTTAGAAATTGAGAAAAACAAACTTTCTATACCTATGTTACAATCAACCACTGATTTATTGACGGAAAGGATGAACACGCAGGATATTAACAGCAATAGTAGCAACAATCATAGCAACAATATTGATAGTTCAGAGTCCAGTGATAGCGAGGAAGAACCGTTTACTATAAACGAAGAAGCCTTTTCAAGTCGTATTAGTTTAAATGAAGAGACGCCTTCATGTCTTCAAGAATTCCGAAAATTTCAATATAAATCATTTTCAAAAGCAAAAACATATGGATTGTTTGTTAATAGCAATATGTTTGAAATACTGTAAGTAAAAAAGTTTTGATTCAATGTAACATAGTTAATGACGCACTGTTTCGCCCACAGCTCACTTCAAAATGTTGTTTTGTTAAAAAAAAACCACACGTATGAACAAATAGACATGGAGGAATTTCACAAAAATATGCTTGACAATTACATTTCTGATGCAAAACTTGAAAGACATATTTTCAAAGATGTTACAGAATTATTTGGTGTAAGATACAATAGTCTTAATTCATAATTATTGCTCACACTTTTTGTTTAGAGCTTTAACGTCGAAAAGGATGAAAGGGATTCGATTAAGTTGGTACTGTTTGATATTTATAAGAGAGCCTCCAAACAAGATAGGAGACTTGTAGATGTTCTTGTTAATTTGTAAGATGCATAAACATATAATATGCAGTGCGTTTTGATTTATATAACTTTAATTGTTTAGGTTGAATATTCTTCCTACCGAAAGTTTGTTGGAACATAAGGTGGAGGAGACAGAGTTAATTAATGGGTATTTGCAACCTATTCTATCGCCACTTTTTCACAAGCCAGAAAAATCGCAGTTATTCTTATGGTAAAAGGAACTCTGAAACAATTTATTAGGCAGTATATTTAATTCTTTATTCATTTAATAGGTTAAACACAAAAACTGATCTTAAAAGCTATGATAAGAGACCAGATGGTGGATGTGTATTGATCGAAAAAAGACGAATCAGCCAATATACAGGTTTTGCGGAGGTTAAGGCGGATTACCAAAAGAATAATGCTCACCAAACACACGGTGATTTGTTGAGACTGGCTTTATTTGCAAGTAGTGGATATGATGAATATAATGCTGAATGCATTCTAGTGTTACAAGCTATAGGTAAAGTAACTAAACAGCTTGCACCATGTTTTGAACTTACATATTTCTGTCTCAAATCTAGGATTAAACATAACAGCATACGGCTTTACTCAACATGCGAGTGGTGCCAGCGTCATGTTTGAGCTGATGAAAGTTCAATGCCCCGCTTCACTTCACGAATTGTCTCCGTTCTGTATGCAATTGAATAAGTTAAGAATGCTCCAGCAATTTTACGATGATTACTGTTCAGAAACTACAAGCAACAATCGCAAAAGGAAATCTCCTGCACATGTTGATCTGAATTTAGATAGAATCTTGAATACTCACCAACAAAAGCATGTGAAGCCGTCCGTTGACTGCTAATATGCTGCCATTTTATACGTCACCCAAGCCCTCTATATTTCATATTGTATACCATGTCTGTTACTCACATATAATTTAAGTTATGAAGTATTATTACTACCATTAGTCCAATAAAAACAATGAAATTCTTTGGCAGATGGGATGTTTCATAGTCCAATTACCCTCCTTGAATCACCAAAAACAAAAATTCAAGTTATGTTATTTTTACAATAAAAGCGTACTGTATCCACCTAATGTCACACAACACAAAACAAAACATTGTAGCAAAAAATAACTCTTCTAAAAGATAATGATGTTAATGGGTCTCAATTCTGAAACCCATTATTAAGAGATGTAAGGGTGTAGAGCGGGGGGGGGGGGGGGGAAGAAGGTTCTACTTTCGATGTTCTTTATAAAAATTGATGATAAATAAAGTGGCTTCACAGCCAAAGCTCGCTTTCCAAAGAACTGAAATTCGTTTTTGTAAACTGCTGTTGTTTTTCTTTTCATAATTTATACATCAAGGATAATGGACCAATTCATGCCTCCCAGAGTATCACGAGTTTAATCGAGTTGAGAGACTATAGAGCTATATCTTTCCCTCCGTATTCTCCTGAACTCAACCCAATTGAAAATTTATGGTTGGTCATAAAGAATTCAATGGAACGAAGTGTTTTTCGAGAAACAGAAGATTCAAAAACTAGAATTAGTGAAGTTGGTGAAAGCATTAGCAGAAAGACCCCTAATATTACTCAACACTCTGTTAACAATTTCCAGACATACCTCAATAAAGAACCCCTCTGATTTAAAAAATATTTATGTGTCTAACATTGAGTGATGCAAAAGCGAACGTTGACTAATGCAAAAGCGAATTTGGGCAGTTTACAAAAACGAACTTTGGGTGTGGATCCTCTGTACTTTACTGCTTGCCAAGAATTTCTACTAGATTTAAAAAATTCTATAATAGGACATATGTTTGGATAAGCTTTGTGATACTTGGCATGGACAAATATTCTTGCCCAAAAAGACAAAAAGAATTGAGCTTGTGCCTTTTATTTTGCAATTCCCGCCAATTATTTTTGCCTTTCGGCCAATCATTTTTATGAAAATGACAATTATTTTTGTGAAAATGCCAATTATTTTTGTGAAAATGCCAATTTCCATAGGTTTGACTGTAACACTTGTTGAACACACACATAAAAAAAGTTTCAAGTTTTTCAAACCAGTCACTTTACAATTTCTCTTTTCTTCAAACTTCCGGCTAAATATATATTCCTTTTTTAATATTCTTGTTGTCACATGTTGAATTATTGTACAGAAACACCCTTAATAAACTGAGCGTTAAAATTAAAATGGCCTTTCATTTTCTGATCTCAGTAAAATGAATGTGATTTTGGGGCACTCTGGCTATCAAAAAATATAAATAATAAAAAAAAAAAAAAAAAAAAAATTTACTTCTTTTTTATATTAAATAATTTAAAAAAAAAATGAAGTTGGAAGGTAATAAGCTCAAGTCAACAATAACAATAATTTCATATATATACTTACTTAAATATAAAAGGCTTATTAGACAACGCTAGTTGGACAACGTTTACTTTGGCAATGGTCGCATTCGCCGTAATCTATCGCCATTTCGGTGGTTATTACTACCGTAGCATCATGGCAGTTGTATGTGTATTCATTAGTTCCGTTTACGGTTTTATTGCTGCAATTGTTTTATCTCCTATTGGTTTAAGCAGATATATCAATTCCTCGGTTGCTGTCGTATTTTATACTTTGGGTGGTTTCTTTACTGGCTTGAAAGTCGAGTGTGAAGGTTTGGAGAATTTAAAGAAAGTAAATGGCCCTGCCATTTATGTGTGTAACCATCAATCAAGTATGGATATTATGCTTTTAGGTCCTGTTTATCCCAACAATACTGCTATTATTGCCAAGAAGGTCTTGAAATACTATCCTTTCTTGGGTTGGTTTAGTAAGTATATTTGTTTTGTGTTTTTTTTTCATAAAGTATGATCTAATTACTGACTTTTTTTTTTTTTTTTAATGCAGTGACTTTAAGTAATTGTATTTTCTTGGATCGTAAGAATAGAGAAAGTGCTGTAAAGGAAGCAAAATCAGCTGCTGAAGCTATTCATAAAAAGAATGTAAATTATAATTATCATACGAAGATCCAAAAAAAAAAAAAAAAAAAAGAAACTGACTTTTTTTGTTTTACCTCGTTATATTAGACCAATGTTTGGGTATTTCCTGAAGGCACTCGTGGACACGAGACTGAAGTTACACTTTTACCATTTAAGAAAGGTCCATTTTATATGGCTGTACAAGCTCGTGTTCCCATTGTCCCTGTAGTTTTTGCCAACTATAACGAATTCTATAGCTCAAAAGAAAAGAGATTTATTCCTGGTACTGTCCGCTGCAAAATTTTGCCTCCTATTTCAACTGAACACACCAAAGAAGAATCTGCTGACATTCAAAAACTTGTAGACGAATGTCGTGAACAAATGCTTACAACTCTTAAAGAAATTACTCCTGTTCATAAGAAATCACAATAGAATCTTTCCTCTTATCCAATCATTTACAACAACACATATATATATTTTTACATGAATAAACAGTAGTTTTTATTATTTTAATGGCGCTACTATTTTTTTTTCTTTTTTTATCTCTTTTCTGAAACGCGGATATCGATTTTTGGAGGGGAGGAACAAAAAAACAGTATGAGAAAAAAAAAAGTATCCTTTTTTTTTTTCTCAATCGTTCTCTTTTAATATATATATATATATAATTGTATGTATATGCTGCTGGTTATTTAAAGTTGGATTTGATTACGAGAGTTAAACTTGTGAACCAACATCTATTATAAACATTCTTGTTATTACAACCTTTTTTTCTCATTATTTCCTACACATATATTTCCTTACCTGGCAACCACAGAAACCAAGGAAACAAGCATAAACCATGGCAGCAGTAAAACAAGCTTTAGCTGTCAATTTGGGATCGTCAGGGTCAGATGTAAATTCTGTCAAAATCTCTACCTCGGCATCAAATGCCATACCGAGGATAATCTAAAAAAAAAAAAAAAAAAAAAGTTTCGTGTTTTAATGTACAAGTTCTATAGGGATATATTGTTTAAAGATGATGTTAACTCCATCTTTACTTACGAGAAAGATAATACCACAAAAGGACAATAAACTACAACAAGTAGCGTTTCCAGGACTAACAAAGGTTTTCATTCTAATTTATGTAAAAAAAAAAAAGGGGGGGGGGAGAGGAGGAACAAAACGAGTTTCGTCTGAAAAGAAAAAAAAAAAAAAAAAAAACTCGCAGTTTAGTTTAACTACGTCACAGCCATAAAGTAAAGATGCTTTTTGTTTATACTTTAAAAAGGTCGCAAATCAACTATTTACTTCATCCCATGTTTTAAACATTCATGGTCAGGATAGTTTTTATTTATAAATAGAGAGTATCTTGAAACTTTAAACCATTCATATCTTTTTTTTTTTTTTTTTGTTTGGGAACAGCTGGTGCTGTGGTCTCTACACACCTAAAGATTTTTGTTACAAAAAAAAGGCAAGTGGGACATTTAAATGTCAGATATTCCTTAATGAAACTTAAGTGTAAGTGTCAATCAATTTTTAATACCGAGACATGTGGGGGGGGGGGAGGTTTATCTTCTGAACATTGCTGATATTTCGCCGTTGTTAATAATATTCCAGGAAATACGATGCATGTTTCTTGAAGCGTTTACGTCTCTTTGCCAAGTAGTATTACAAGTCTGATGTAAGCAGACTGAGTAATACGGGCTAAAAGGAATCCGAACATTCTGCGTCTGATTTCGAGAACAGTTCGAGCATGATGTCTATTTGGATAAAACAAAAAAATTAGTCTACTTACAAATATAAAATGCTTAAATTGTCATTACTTACCCTGGAAGTCATATATTCAGTTACCGGAACAGTTATTAGCAAACCTTCAAGTCCAGCC
Source organism: Pilaira anomala (assembly GCA_025716855.1). Taxonomy (NCBI): domain Eukaryota; kingdom Fungi; phylum Mucoromycota; class Mucoromycetes; order Mucorales; family Mucoraceae; genus Pilaira; species Pilaira anomala. The sequence goes on from JAIXMQ010000008.1 coordinate 7,202, forward strand.
TTCTTCAATAGTTTGACCATATATTAATAGAGTTTACAAATGATTTTTTAATACAAGAAAATAAAGTACCTGATTTGTCTTGGATAAATGTAGCTATTACAGCAATATTTTTTCTTATAAATGGTAAAATATATATAAAAAGTCGAGAAAAGGCATTATTTCGAAAGGATTAGGATTAAAGTTAGAAAAATCACTTTTGACAAGTTCTATCAGATGCATTATTCAACTTACAATTATGGTAACCAACCAAAAAAAACACGAGTAAACATGCGTTATAACACAAAGCCATAGTATTTTTAAGGTCAAGTTCTGGATAGTGTATTTAAAGCAAAAAATCCAATCTTAATGATGTTAATGACATGTAAATTAAATACATTTCATCAGATACTTTTTGTATTAATTTCCTTTTTAAAAAAAAATTGCATTAATCTTTTTAAGTTCATGTGAAACTGTTTACAATAAATCCGAATGGTCTTATGGAGAAATAGTAAGTATAATAATAAAATATAAAAGATAGAATTGTTTATGGTGTGAGCATAAATTACCCAAAAAAAAGACTACTTTCCCATTTGTTTGAAGTTAGTTTGCCCAGCTTTTCTTAAATAAAATGACCATTCTCTATAAATATTTTTACCAACTTTTTGACTTTTATTCTACTGACTTGTATTTTCTACAATAAACTTTTTTCACAAAAACGGTAGAGGAGGGATCGTAAATGAATCTGGCGAAGAAGTTTCTGCATACCTTGTGGGACCTTCTTTTCGATTAAAAAAGTTAACAGATCTCCAGAAGTATATTAAAAACAAAAAGGTACTTTCTGAAACAAAAGCTTTAAAAGACATTGATACGGAGGAGGCACCTGCTAAGAAGGAAAGAGCTACGGGTTATAATCAATACTCAAACGAAGATCGACTGAGATATTTTTATTTTCTGCATGAAACCATGTGAGGCTGCTAAAGCTACCAACATTAATTACGAAACCGCTAGAAAATGGAAACGAGCATACCATACTGATCCTGAAAAAAAAACATTCCATTTAAAAAAACAAACCGTACACCAAATAGACCTAAAAGCAACCTCAATGATCAGCATAAGGCTCATTTGATAAATTTTTTCGATGATGATCCATCAGCCGTTATACAAGACGCAGTTGAGAATTTAGTTAAAAGTTTCGAAGGTTTAGAAATAAAAAAAAGTGGGGTTGCTGAATTAATAAAAGAAGAGTGCAATCTCAGTATTAAAGTTGTAACTCGTCATCTGGTAGGCAGAAGGGGTGTCGCCACCTGTATCAGATGATTGATTTGATCTATATAATAACGCAATATATTTAGCTAATATTTATGTATACAAGTAATATATCTTCAATCGCTACCTTTCTCTTCTTGAGGAAAACAATCTGGTATACATATTCTCAATTGCTTGGCATCAAGATGCTTTCTTGCGACGTATTTCTTTAAAGCGTCCATAGTAAAAGTCTTTGTAACAGATTCAGGACACCATGGACAGACTCTAGATTGCATAGTCCGGCCAGGTCTCATGTTAATATAGCTTGTATGGAATTAATTGCTGTTGCTCATGTTAAGTTAAGGAAAAACGAAAGAAAAAAAGTGAAATATGTTTGAATGCTCACATTGACATAATATGTAGCTGTCAAATTTTTAGCTCTCATTTTTTTTTTCTATCCATTTCTTTCTCTTTAATCTCTTAAAGGTAAAGTAAAACGAAGACAACTCTTACTCTGTACTAACTGTTACGGTTTTAATTGCTCAAGGTTATATTTTTAATCTTTATAGTTATTTGCTCCCTTTTTTTTTTTATTGTAGCAACTAAAGTCTGAGAGGTAAATATATTAATTTTTGCATATCATTATTTTTACTAATACATAATTAAATATAGGATAACCTACTGCTTTCTGAAAAACTTATTTCGAGTAAGTACATCATATAGCATTTTCTATATTATTTACTTATTGTTTTTGTTTAATTTGGCTCTTCTAGATTTCTTGTATGTATGCCTCTTGGAACATTTTAAAGGTATATGCAAATGTTTTTACAATAGTTAATTTATGTTTGTTTCGTATGTAATTTAAAAAATTATTTTTATAGGTAAGCCATTCGTAATTATTGTCGCTTTTGCGACATGTTTCTGCTTCTATAGAGTGTCTCTCTTGCTGTAAAGCTATTCTGCTGCTACGGATGCTTCTGTTCTAAAGCACTACTTTAGAGGCACACTTCAGTAGCTTCTTTAGTTGAAATATTTAAACCAATAAAAATCAAATTATTTTATTTTGCATTCACCCCCCAATTTCCAAATGATTCTCCCAACTCCCAAAATTTAAAAAAGCCAGATGTACCCCCAATCCCCCATTGTAACCCTTATTGTCATATAAGGAAGTATCTGGGACAAACGTAAAAAAAGACTGCTGAATTACAAAAAAAATCTTTGGGTGTGGTATAGAGAGCTGGCGTGGTTGTACATACATACAATTAGAAAATCAAAATAAGTTTGACTTTCTCTCTCTCTCAATTAATGCAACGAGCAGATAAGAGTTCCTTTATTTATGCATCGATATGGTTTTACGTATACGTAAAAAAAAAAAAAAAAAAAAAAAAAAAAAATACAAAATAATAAATTGTACAATCGCGAGAAATAGGTGTGCTAATTTTAATACATATTAGATCAAGGCGAACAATGCCACTTTATTCTTGGATCAAGGTACACCACTTATAGTATCATTTGGCGGATTTAAAAAAAACCCCCCCTAAAACAGCAGATTTTTGCATAGGTATTTTTTACCTTAACTGTCTTGTGAAAGAATTGATTACATGTACATCGATTTGCTTGTGACTATAAAGGACTTGTAAAGACGGGTTGATACTTTTTGAGTCGGATAGCGGAGTTCTCACTCTTTTTAAACTAATGGATACCTCCCAGTTTTTTTGCTATTGTGAACATGGGAATTTTTTTTTTTCTCTCTTAAACCCCTTTTTTCTTTTTCCCTTCTTTTTCTTTTTGTTTTTTCATGATTTCTTTCGATGACCCAAAAGTTATGTAAGAGCTATCAATATCATCAAGAATCAGAAGAAGAACAAGTGGAAATTAATACTCGACAAGAACAAGACCATGAGGATGAAACGGATGAAATGATGACATTCATAAAGTCAATGTCAACACAAGATTCACGAATTCAAGATCTATTGTTAGGAGAGCAAGATTTGAGTGATAATGATACTTATTGGAGTGAAGATGAATTTGCAGTAATTAAAGCTTATTATGAAAACGAACAAGAAGATGAAGAAGAGGAATCAGAAACAAGAAATTTGATTATCATTTTAAAACAACAACAAACAGAAAATAATAATAATAATAATAATAATGTCAATACAACAACTGAATCCAATCATTGAAACTATTTCTTTTTTATATATATTTAAATGTACAAATTGAGTCATATATATAAACACTTTCAGTTTCAGTAAAACCAGCACCGTAAAGACATTGTTCAAAATATAGTTTTGCTTGTAATTTTTCTTTGTATATTAAATTCCTTTGGTTCTTTACTTTTTCAAACCTTTTTTGTGTATAATAATAGAGCATTTTTTTAATTTCTTCCATTCGTAAACACTCATTTTTTTGACATTTGGATATGAATTGACTTACTCTTGTATCAAAGTCTTCAAATACAGGATTTAATAAATTCCAATATGGAAATCTTTTTAATACTTCTTGTTGAATTGTTTTACTATTTCCATTATTCAAGTTGATTTCTCTCCATTTTCTTATAGTTCGATAATTATTTAAAATTGTTGAAATCTTTGATGCAATATCTTTAGCTAATCGATGATATATTCCTGCTTGCCTTAATTTATCGATAATTTCTTCAATTAATTCTTTTTTTGGTACTCGATTCAGTGAATAATCTTGTTTCCATTTAATATAGTTTGGTTTATGTGCTAACCAATCGATAAGTACTTCCATAGAGGATGGTCCACCTTGGACTCCATCTTTAATCCAACTCTTGTATGGTTTCTTTCCTTTTGTCATACTACTAATACTTGGCAGAAGGAAAAAGAAGAAAAAAGAGAGAAAGAGAGAGTGAGAATATAGACTGTATATTATTGGATCGAGCGAGAGAGCCACAGTAAAAATAACTGACGCTAGAACAAAATTAGAAAAGGATCGTCGCTTATCTCAGTTTCTGTTAACAAAATTAAGTTCTTTAATAGGCTATACCCGATCATATTTCAGGTGCCGTTTAGCCCTATTATACTTCACATCCTTTCTTCTCACGCCGCCCATTTACACAATTATAATAAGTATGTTTCATTTTAGAAGAAAGATCTTCTCTTTTATTATAATAAATGACGCACGTGGGCTTTATTTTTTCTGTTGCTGTACTACACAATTGGCACACCAATCTGCTAATCTCGAACAATCTGTTCTCCACATTTTATGTGTAGGCGATAAAATACTACTAATTAACCAAATATGAGGTGCTTCGGGTCTCATAATCACATCTACTTTTACTTTGTCTCTCTCAAGATAACCAATCAACTTTTGTACGTCATGTTGCAGTACTTCTGTACCACCATATGTAACAAGTGTAGGGCAAAGTCCAACAAATGATCCAAATAGTGGCGAGATGTTTGGGTTACCTAATCCTGCTCCTTCTTCCTCTTTGTTGGTAAAACTATCAATATCGAGAAAATAGTTGTCGGGGTGTACAGTCAACATTTTAGGATCCAAACAATCCAAATATTGCACTGTATTACCTGTAACAAGTTGTTTCGATACATCATTATGAATAGCTATCCAAGGTGATATCTGCACATTGCCTGCTGGCTGAGGTAAACTAGCCAGCTTCATATCTTTAATTGTCAACAAACAACTAGCTACCAAGTTACCTCCTGCACTATCCCCAGCTTAATTTCATATATATATACAGTTAGCCTTTTTTTTTTATTATTTCTGTCTTTTGGATCATCACTTACCAAAAACAATCTTTTTGGGATCGATATTTAATTCTTGTACAAGGTATCGATATCCATTTAAACAATCTTCTTTTGTCCTAGCATAATTTACGTGCGGGATTTTACCATAATCAACTGAAAATATACGTGTTTTTATACCACGCGTCTTTTCAGTATGTTCAATAATATGAATAAATGATTCCATGTACATGGTTGAATCTCCAGTTCTAAATCCACCACCTATTTATTCAAAAAAAGGGTAACACCATTATTATTACTTTGTTTAAAAAAAACTTTGATTCTACTTTTTGCTTACCGTGAATGTAATAAATGACCAAATCTGCATCTCTAGAGCTTTTTTCTACCCACTCTATCCTCTTTTTCTTATCTACTTTATTTGATTCAGGTACAATCCAATGTCCTTCCACATTTTGCTTCTTAATCTTGGTAACAAAATCCTTTTGACGTCCCCAAGGTTTAGTCAATTGAGCAAATATAGCATTTGCTCTTGTTGGTGGCATACCCAAGATAGTCTTAACGAACTTACAACGTAATCGAAGTGGAAGCCAAAATAAGATTGTCATTTTAATTCGTTGATGCAGAATTTCTGCCCCTAAAATTTATTTATTTATGTTAGAATTTTATGTAATTGTTTTTTTTCTAAAAAAAAAAAACTTTTCTTACCTAAGTCTCTACCATTCTTTGTCAGAAAAAAAGCAGTTATAAATCCAACAATAAAAGTTTTGGTGGAAGGATGAAAGGTATCCATTTTCTGTATATTATCTTTTTTCTTTAGAGAGAAAAAAAGGACGGTGGAAAAGGAAAAGAACAGTAAAAAGTTAAATAAATTTCCACAGGGAACGGCTATTTAAACAGGTGTCTGTGTAGTACAAATAAATTTTTGTAGAAAAACTTGAATGCAGTAAACCTATTTGTCCCTATTTTGAATAATCCTGGTAAAATATCATATTAAATGTACAATCACATGGTATACATTGAATATTTTATTATCAAATACATACACAATGTTCACTAACAAAAATGAATAAAAAAGTTCAAGAAAAAGTTCACTTTCTGTACTGGTATACAGAAAAAAAAACATAAATAACAATCTAACAATTACTTTTTTCTGGCATGCAGATTCATGTCTGGGTCAAATAAGGTTTTATACAGTCTTTATTTTCACATCAATTTTTTTCCCAAGACATTTTCCAAAAACAAATCAATTCTACTGACATCATTTTTTAATTTCTATTTAAAAAAGTGTAATGAAATTCAAATTGCAGCATTGTACCCACTTGTAAAGTCGCCCAGGTTGAGATTATTCACTAACCTTCTCAAGAAATAGAAAAACTCGAAGTCAAGTTTTATTCTATTTAAGTAGGAAGTTGTATCACTCTTATTTCATCAGTCATAAAGAAATATAAAGTAATTTTTTTGACACTTTAGAACCAATATAATGTCCCTCAAAACCTATTGTTTAAAGTTTAATTAATTTCATTCAAGCATACAATAATCCTAACAACGCAAACGCTTTGTCAAAAGTACAAAGACAACTTAGTTTTCATTTCATCACAGCTCGACAGGCTTGTGCCATATTCCAACTGGGTTGTTTTCACTAAGCCTAACACTAGGCAAGTCTTACAGGAGCGTACATAAAATATATCAAGGAATAAAATACCTTTATATATGCATTTCATTGAAATATATTTTGTAGACTGTATATAGGAGGACCAAGCCATTTAGTTCCAAGACCTTTACACCCATTAAGATCGATTATATTTTTTTAATAACCCTTTACGTAAGCACAACATTCTTTAAGCAATTGAATTCAACTAAAAATGTGAGATACTAATGTAGAGCGAAATACTTTATTTTATGCTTTGTATGTATCTATTCACCTAATGCGGGGTAAAATAAAAAAAAAAGGAAGGAATACAAAAAACTGTGACTATACAATTAGAATTCAAAAGCTTGTTAACTACTATGTACTTCTTTTAAAGAAAGGTTAAACGGAAAGAAATGAAACGAACAGAGCATCCACAGCGTTCAGTAACCTTACCACCTTTAAATTTATCCCGATTAGAATCCTCTTCTCCTTACCATCGAAATGAGAATGACAACAATGACGAAACCTCACTTTACTTTCAAAGAGCAGCTACAGCTAAACAACCCAGCTCAAAAGTAACGCTTCATATCATAGAAGCATCCCAAACAATACTATATACTACATCTTCTTTACAGAGAACCGTCGGAAAATGTATTGGATGTACCGGCAATGAGAGCCTTCATGCTGCTTTTTCACCTACTTTACACAAGTCGAGATCCTGTACAGAAAAATTAGTGACGATCCTTGACTTGATGGAACGAAAACCAAGTACAGAATTGTGTCAAGAACTAGTCCACCTCACCTCATCATGTATATATATATTAAAAGAACTATGTTGGACACTACGTACAAGACTATCTACGCTTGTGCAAGGACTAGACTCTAAATTCTCTCGTAATTTATTAATGAACCTGTATAGTGCGACTGTCGATATAAAAGATGCTTGGGAAATCATCAGCCCTCATCTATCTATTGATCCTATGAATACCCTCACTCCATTAACTCAAACAAACAAACCATCTTCTCGAAATAGATCACCCAGTGAATTAAATTCTTCCAATTCCCCTCTTACGTCTCCACTAGCTTCACCCAGTTTATCAGGTGATAATACACAACTCTATCATCATTTAAGAAATGCTGTTACGGGATCTTTGCATGTATTGACCACGCTACGACAATCAATTGAAGAAACGACAACAAATTCAAAGATATCTCCAAGTTTAGAAAAGAAATTAAATGAATTATCAAGACAGGCACAAAATGCTACTGATTTATGTCATCGGCTAGATAAAAATGTCGAATCCAATATGGGCAATAATAAAGAAGACCTCTTGTTATTACCTACAAGACGAGAATCGAGTAGAAGGATTTGGGAAGATACCAGCATTTATTTAAAAGTAAGTGACACTATACTTTGTTTATTTATCTACCTAATTAACTATTTCATTAGGCTATTGTCAGTATCATGACATTTATTCGATCTATTTCAACCGAAGAAGATTTTGTTTGGCCTAAATCCATAAAACAAGGCTGTCTTTATGTTACACGAATGACTGCAGAAGTAGCCAAACTTTGGAACAATTACAGCACTTTTGCTGAAGATGGTTTCTTTTTAGGAAGACAAGAAAGGAGTACCAGTATTTCTGATCAAAACAACGTTGCACTTTCTACTTCTCCTGCAACAGATATACCCATGCAACGTAGAAATACGCAACAATAGTCAATAATAATAAAATTACCGCTTATTTTTTTTTAAAAAAATAAATTGCTTGCCGGCTTTTTTCTATTTCTACTTTTTTTATTTTACTTTATATTAGTAATATGTCATTACGATTCATTCGATCGCTCCATTATAAACGAGAACCTAATTACGATGGCTGGTGGACTCAAATATTAAATCGCTCTTTAGAACCCAAAAAAACTATTGATATTAAACAGGTACCGGTGGCTAGAGTACCTATCGCAATACCTTTTGAACAAGTACCCGAGGAAAATATCACCCTGGTTCCAACTACAAAGACGACAGTCTATTTAAACGACGTCGCTATTCAACTTCCAGAAAAACCAAGTGCCCCTGACAATTGTTGTATGAGGTAATATAATAAAAATTGAATTAGCAGAAAAAGAAACTAATTCGCTTTTCGTAGTGGCTGCGCTCACTGGTAAAATATTAAAAAAAAAGGGGGGGGTGGAGCGGAAAGAAAAAGGACTAAAATATTTGTTAAATAGTGTATGGGACATGTACCAAGAGGATATGGAGGATTACGCAGCAGAGAAAGCAAAAATTAGAGATAGATTTAAAAAAGCTGGTGTCGCACTACCAAAGGAATTAGAAACAAATAATAAAAACGATGCAATGGAAGAAATGGATCCATCGATGAAGGCCTTTTTGGATATGGAAAAGAAGCTCAAGAACATGTAAATATAAAAACAAGTTAGGACAAATCTATGACGGCACTTTGCATTTTGTTGTAGATCTTATAAACGTATATATATATATATCCTCTGTATAACTAAGTCTACGCTTTATAATGTAGTTAGAGCTCTATGCAGTTTCTATTTTTATTTTTACTTTATTTTTTACGGTATATAATCTATAATAAATATATCTTACATTTGTAACCTTACATACACATATCTGCTTAATATACATGTTTTTTTTATAAACAGATTGAATGCATTCGAGAACGGTTTAAGATGTAAACTCTTACAACTAAGTGAATAATCTTAAATATATATCTTAAAATTTACAAAAATGCATTATTACAGTGCGATTGATGCGAAAAAAGAGGGAGTACATTTACTATAATTACAATCAATGGTGTTACCATTGATGCACTTACTCGATAGATACAATAAAAAGTTGTGGCTCACTTAGAATCTGTTGCCAATTGGGTCAAAGACTACTTTTCTAAATCATCTGTTAAAGACATGAGATTTTTATGTTTAAAGGTTACTGTTGTTTCGGATCAATATTTGCTTTCACTCAAAATATTCGTTTTGCTCGTGTATTGGGTAGAATATGTTTTAAGTGTATGATTTCTCTAAAGGAGAAAGAAAAATGTCACTGCGAAAACGTCACTGCGAAAACGTCACTTAGCATTTAACCCAAATATGTCACATATAGATCAATAAATTACATATTATTGAAGCATTATAATCCCTTTTTCTGTCAATGGCTTTATGTAGATAGGAGTACTTACACCATACTATTATTATTATTATTTTTTAAAGGATTCCATTGGCCATGTGTAAATTTTTTTTTATCATGTCCGCCACACACTATATTGAGCGGGACGATATTTTGGTGGGCGGGCAAAGAGTTGGGGGGAGGAGAAAGGAGATGATTCAAAGAGACTGAAGAAAGAAGCATACTTGCCAATCCCTCTCTTTTCTTACTGACAACATGGATACTCTTACTCTCCGCGGAACACTCGAAGGTGTGTAATAAACATGAAAGTTGTACATGTATAGGATGGATTGGATCAGATTTTTAGAAATGGATGGATTTAATTTGGATTTAGACGTACTCGATATAAAAAAAAATATAGTTCCCAATTCCAGAATTTTACATGTACAACTTTCAACTACGTTTTCATTGCATGAGAGACATGTGTATTAACAATATTATTCTTTTTATTTTCTTTTTGTTGAATAGGTCACGGTAACTGGGGTAAGTTATTTTTTTAAAAAAAAAGAATGATAAATGTCATTGCCAAAGGTATTAAAGTTCAATTCATAATGTAGTCACTGCCATTGCCACCACCTCTGAGGCACCTGATATGGTTTTATCTGCCTCTCGTGATAAGACTATCATCGTCTGGAACCTTACCAGGTAAAAAACAAAACATAATAATTTGGAGTAATTGTAAAAAAAACAGTTATTAAATACAAATATAAACAAAAACAGAGATGAAATGAACTATGGTGTTCCCCGCAAGTCTCTCGTCGGTCACTCCCACTTTGTTGAGGATATTGCCATCTCTTCCGATGGTCAATTCGCTCTCTCTGCTTCTTGGGATCACACTCTCCGTCTTTGGGATTTAAACAACGGTACCACCACCCGTCGTTTCGTCGGTCACACTAACGATGTTTTATCTGTCTCTTTCTCTGCCGATAACCGTCAAATCGTTTCCGGTTCTCGTGATAAGTCCATCAAGCTCTGGAACACCCTCGGTGAGTGCAAGTACAACATCACTGATGATGGTCACTCCGAGTGGGTTTCTTGTGTTCGTTTCTCTCCTAACCCTGCTAACCCTCTCATCGTTTCCGGTGGTTGGGATAAGCTCGTCAAGGTTTGGGATCTTACCAAGATGAAGCTCCGTACCAACTTCATTGGTCACAACGGTTATGTTAACACTGTTACCATCTCCCCTGATGGTTCTCTCTGTGCCTCCGCTGGTAAGGACGGTGTTGTCATGCTCTGGGATCTTAATGATGCCAAGCATCTCTACTCTCTTGAAGCTGGATCTCTCGTCCATGCCCTTACTTTCTCCCCTAACCGTTACTGGCTCTGTGCTGCTACCGCTACTGGTATCAAGATCTGGGATCTCGAGTCCAAGTCTATTGTTGATGAGCTCCGTCCTGAGTTCGCTCAATTGGGTAAGAGAAAGAACCCTGACCCTGATTGTTTGTCTGTCTGTTGGTCTGCTGATGGTGCCACTCTCTTCTCTGGTTACTCTGATAACGTTATCCGTGTCTGGCAAGTCACCCGTACTCTTTAAATTGTTCCAACATCTTTATAGAGTATCTATTTGAATAAAAAAATTTCATACTTTTTTTTTTGTACATTTTTTTTAGCTTTTTATTTTAAAATTTTTGACAGGTTATAAAATCTATTTTTTTATTTATTTTCTATACACGACAATTTGTGAATGCCATTACCATAATATCAGTAGCACCACATTCTGTCAATTGATCCAAAATTTGACCTCTTTCTTTAATAGCAATCATGGAAGAAACAGCGACCCAACCATCATGAGAATCAAGAGCAGAGACGGTAGGACCGAGACGACCAGGTGTGATTTTAGAAGTCAATGGTAAGTTTTTACGTTCTACATTATAAGTACACAAGACATATTGATGAGCAGTGATCACACCACGTACACGGGATGTAATTTTTTGAATTAAATCTGTATGTTTTGACTTTTTGTTTGCAATCAAGACGGATTGTGTCTTCATTAAATCGTGAATATCATGGAGACCAGCAGCACGCATAGATTCACCGGTTTCTACAAGATCGACAATACCATCCGCTAACCCAAGGGCACAAGCAGCCTCAACGGAACCTGAGACATGTTTAATGCTTGTCTTTTTACCTGCAGCAGCATCTAAGGGTGCAAATAATTTGGCGGTTGTATTCACAAAACTGGTCACGATACGCTTACCGACCAAAGACTCAAGAGTTTGAAACTCTCCTTTGACAGGTACTTCGATCGACAATCTACATTTACCAAAATTTAATTCGAGAATTTCACGAATTTTGTCTTCTACTTCACTTTCGACAACGATATCTTGACCTGTGATACCTAAATCCACATTACCTTCACCGACATATTTAGCAATATCGGCAGCAGGCAAGAAAATGAGTGCAATAGGCAAGTTGGTACAGAGCGCGATATCTTGACGAGAACTACGGTTGAAATGGATATCACATCCCTTTAAAAGCTCTATACATTTTTCGTAAATACGTCCCTTCTTGGGTACTGCAAACAATAAACGATCTTCAAGATCTTTAACGAACTCCATTGAAATGAATAAAAATGTATGAAAAAAGGATTTTTTTTATTTCATATCATATTAAATTCATTTTATGAGTCACGGAACATAGTTGAGCCCAATCAAATTCATCATGAGTTTTAAAACTACTCAACAATACGTCAGTTTTTAATAACTATGGAAGTTTTTTTTGAAATTTTTTTTTTTTTAATGTCATGTAAAGTTGTCATGGAGATAACTTTTTTTTTTCAACTGCGCTAAAAATAATTTTTTTTCACAGTTACATTTGTTCCTGAACAAAATGGTGATGATGACCGCCATGTGTTACCCTATAACCTGAATTGGAACATGACTTTTTCACACCTGCCCCGCATTACCATCTCTCTTTTTTTTTTCGCTTTTTTCCCTTTTTTTTCTCTCTTGTTTCTTTAAATGACTACAACAACAGATCAAGAACTCAACTTTTCGAATTATTTCACAAGTGTTAATAACAGTACTGAACTTGAAAATAAGAAAAAGAAGGCTTCACGAGCTTGTCTTCATTGTCAACGAGTAATTTTTTTTTATTGATATTATTTTTAACTCTCTTATAAATCTTTATTTATGTGTAGGCTCATTTAACCTGTGATGATTGTAATTAACAGAAAAAAAAAAACTAATATAATCATTTACAAAAAAAAAAAATAGATATAATTTAAAATTTATTTTTTTATTATATATAAACAGCTAGACCATGTCAACGTTGTATCAAAAGAGATTTAGCAAGTACTTGTACAGATGCTGCCCGAAAAAAAGCAAAGTATTTACAAGATACAGTTGAAGAAAATATATTTAATGATGCTTCTTCATTTTCTGATTCGATCTTGAATACCTCAATGGGTAGGACCAATTACGAAGAGGGGAATTCTCTCATGATATTATGTCGGTATACAATCTGACTCATGTTTATTTATTCATATATAGCCAACACATCATCATTATATCCAAATCAACAAATATTTGACTTTTCTCTTACAGATCTCGACTTTGGTTCAGAGACAGTTGGATTAGAATATGGATTTCTCGGCAATATGTTACAAAATCCATTAGAGCAAGAGAATGGTAGTACAACAGTTACCACGAGTGAAGCGACGCCTATCCATTTATCAATGATGGACCAACAACAACAGATGACTTTTCAAAATTTCTATGCCTCCTCTCCTTTCATACAACACCAGCAATCTTCACCTGTCACTTCAACTCCCCTTTCCAAAAGACTTTCTTCGCCTCATTCTGAATCTTCAGTGACCACCATGATGCCCTTAAACAGTCCGTTTACAGGAACTATAAATAAAAGAAATAGCGCGACTTTTACTGGTAGAAGAAAAGGTTATGGAAATACACCAGAAGAAGCTTATACAAGTGTTAAAAAGCCTTTTAATTATGCAGAAGGATTTCATTACCTTATACAATACGTGAGGGACAGGTAAAAAATAACAATAATAATAACATGTGTGTATAAATTCAGTATGTATACTGAATTATGAAAGTATATAGAATGAGTCGAGATGATTTGATGCGAATTAGTCGAGCGCTGGCGCTATTTCGACCTTCCTTTTTAGCTCTTATTATGAACTTGACAGAAGAAGACTTAGTATTTATGGAGAAATGTATTCAACGTACTTTACTAGAATACGAGAAGCTTATTAGCTTCTCAGGTACACCTACTGTGGTTTGGAGGAGAACAGGAGAAGTGTGCCTTGTTGGAAAAGAATTTTCATTATTAACACAATGGACAAAAGATATGTTATTAGGCAAAAAGATATACATTTACGAGGTAAAAAAAAAAAAAAAAAAATAAAAAAAAAAAATAAAAAAAAAATAAAAATAAAAAAAAAAATCTACCCCTTGATTTTTTTAACCATTATAAAAAGTTGATGGATAGTCAATCTGCAGTAGAATATTGGGAGAACTTTTCGATGCATGCTTTTGATAATACAGATAAATCGTGTGTTTATTCATGTGTCATCAAGACTCCTCAACAAAAGCCAGTGCCTTGTACATTTTGTTTTACGATCAAACGAGATATTTTCGATTTACCAAGTGTGATTGTAGGCAATGTAAGTGTGTACGAGAACAAAAACTCTAAAAATACAAATACTAATTCAAATCCAGTTTTTACCTATTCTTAGTTAACGTCTTTTTTTTTTTTTTATGCATGCATGTTGTGTACAACAGATCAACATAATAAACAATGATGTTTTTTTTTCGAATAATTATTATTTAATATTTATTTATAAAAAAGGAAGAAAATGGCGAAGGAGAGAGTGAAAAGGTGATACATTATTTTGTTTTACTGATACATATATAACCATTGTTTTCAAAAGAAAAAAAAATTAAAATAAAGATTATATAGAAAAGAGAGAGAGAGAAGTGGGTGTAAGAAAAGGGGTTGAAGAAAAAAAAGAAAAGAAAAAAAGAGGAGAGATAAGAAAAATAAAGGGACAACAGAGGGGCAAAGTCTCTTATTTTTTTTATAGTTGTAGTAAGAAGGGATTGTGATACAGATTTAAGTGCTTTCATCATCTTCATCACCTTCATCTAAACCGTAATACTCTGCCCAACTAATAGGAATAATACCCTTATTGTAGTCGCTTTCGAGTTGACCCCAAACAGCGGGTGTAAGATCCAAACAACCTAAATAAATAAATTAGAATACACAAATATTGACGTAGATCTATAAAGTTCTTACCATGATCACAAGTAGGACAAGCATCGGTGACAGTGGCAATAGTACATTTATCTTCGTAACAAATCTTGACTTTCTTTCCACACCATTCACTCTTTTGACTCATATCACCATATTGATCACCATTCAAGGCAACAATTTGTGAATTGACATCAGCCCAAGGGCCACAAGCACCTTGTGCTCCACCTTCCTTCTCTGGGTTGAAAAATGTAGCTTTACCGTGAAACAGGAGTTTCTTGATGGTTTTGATGGTTTTATGAACTGTGTCCTTAATAAGACCTCTTCTATCCACTGCTACTGGTTTAGCATTTACGATTGTAATTAACAAGACAACTAAACAAATGAATAATTGACACTTCATCTTTTATATATATATAAAGAGTTGTGAATAGATAGTAATGAAGAAAAAAAAAAAAGAGAAGATTATAAAAATTTGTTCTTCTTTATATATCATTTTAACAAGTCAAGGGGGTGGTAAGTTTAGCGAAAAGCAAGTGGTTTACTATGATGTTTTAAGAATAGAAAGGTGTTTGCGTGCGTGTGCTTGAAAGTATATGAACCACCTGCAGTAATTAGCATAATTGACTTTAAAACCCTCCCCTTTACTCACTTTTATACATGTTTTTTTTTTATTTTACTTCGGGACCTTCTTCCTCCCACCCCTTGATATCGATAGGTGGTATAAATAGTTTTTTTTTTTTATTATTATTATTTATTTTTAATTGTCATTTTGAGTGTGTGCAAGTATACTAAATTATATAAAAACTGTCATTGAACACACACTGTTTGAAAAGTTGCTCAGATGCTTTCACCTTGACATTAGCATTATTCTTTTTTTAGTATCTAGTTAAAAGAGTCGCGTGAGTAGGCTATAATATGCCAAATGTAGATCTTTTGAAGTGTGTTGTTTACAAAAAAAAAAAAAAAAAAAAAAAAAAAAAAGATGACATGTTTCTTATTATTGTGCACGGTTAGTAATAATCCAAGTCATTCTATATCTAATTGTCCTACATATATCACATTTTATTCCACCTCCTCCACCTCCTCATCCCTTGATGATTATATATTGTTTATTTATTATCTTGTTAAAAGCACGTTAAATAGAAAAATCAGAAGAGAGTGAGTGAGAAAGTAATAAAAAAAAAAGAGAGGGAAAATAACAGAGAAATACAACTTTCTATGAATCCACGTTACGTTCTTATTGCAATGGATAGTTGGTACGAGAATTTAAACCAAGTTTTTTTTATTCTGTATTTGTTTTATTTATTTCTTGTATAGAGTTACTCTCTCACCCACTCCTGTTATATAAATAAAGAGTGATTTGCTTTTTACTGTGTTGGTCATGTTGAAATTATATCCAAGAATAGTAGGAGTACATGATGTTCTTTTTCTTTTTTTTTCTAGTATACTTATCTTTTGTTGTTGTTTACAAGTGAATCACTTTTTTTTTTTAAAAAAAAAATATATATATATAACTGATTTTTTTTTGGTATTTTGTATTTTATATGTAAATAAAACTTTATACTTCACGTATGATGATACAAACAAACAAAAGAACTAAACAAGTACAACCTTTTCTCCTTTTAAAGAAAGATAGAAAGAAAGATAAAAAGATAATTGAGAATATATCTGCAGTATGTAGACATATCTAATAATACTGACTCGTGTCAAGATATATAATGCAATCAGAAAAAGAGAGAGAGATGATGATGATGAATCAAACTTCATATGATTTAATGCATATTATAAAGAGTGAATTTCAGTTGCTGTGTAAATAAAAAATATATACTTGTGTATACAGTACATTGTAACAAGGGTTTTTTTTTTTTCTATGTGCTCTCTTTTTTCTTTTTCTTTTGTGTAAGGGAAAATACATGATGTATAAAAAAAAACCCAACATTTAAAAGGTAGTGTGAGTAGCTGTAAAGAATAAGAAATGTGTGTGTACATTTAGTTTTGTTTGAAATATTTTTTTTTTTTTTCAAAAAAATAAAAAATGACAAAATTATCTGGTGATATATATTTTGTGAAAGAAACACGTTATATAATTGTTATTGTTTTCTTCCGTTGTGCCGTGTTATTTTTGTTTTTTTTTTTTTTTTTTTTTTTTAGTTTTCGTCTATTGTTCAACTCATAACGTGTTTATGACAAGTAAATACTTGAATTTTAAATACTAAAAGTGTGTGAGTTTATTTGAGTGTGAGTATATTATCAAAAGAGATTCTTTTTTTTTTTTTTTTCCATGTGGCGTGAGTTACTGAAAAAAAAAATATTAATTCTTGTGTAAAAAATAGAATGGATACACGAGCTTTTGAGGGAAATAATATAAATACTCCAACAACTAAGACTAAAATGTATTCCTTTTTTTTTTATTTATTTTATAATATACAATAATTTCTCTCTCTCTCAAAAAAAAAAAAATGAATACTGCCATCCGTCAAATCCAACATTTCTCAAATAATTCTACTGCCGTTGCTGCTGCTGCTGCTACTACCGTCACATTTGCTCAAATGAGACCAAGATATATTGATAAATGTGTTGAAGCTAATCCACGTCAAATTGTTAAAATTGATATCTTGGGTGATTTAATCGAACTACCTGTGTATGCCTTAAGAAGAAGAAATGCCATGGTTCAAATCTAAAATATCACGCGCCCTATTTGCTTCTCACTTACACACACACACACACACACACACATCTCTTTCTCTCTCTTTTGCATCTTATTTTTTTTTTTTTTCATTTGTACATAGTTTTAAAAAATTAATATTTAATCATTTAATAAATAACAAAAAATGATGGGTTCTCATTTCATTATATTTAGACATTTTAGAAAATCCCATCATTATTTAAAAAAGTACTTGTTTAACCCCACTTTTTTTTTTTGATATCATCAGTCCAGACAAAAAGGGGGACACAAAATTTAAACCTAAAAGAATTAGTTACAGTGTAACTGAAATTTTTGTACTCTGTCAAGAAGAGCGCGCTCACACCACCTCTCTGGATTTCTAGAATAAAGATGGGATTTTACATATTATTACATCTCAGGTAGCACGAGTAATAACGCACCTACAGATTTTTTGTAATGAAAAAGGGGGTTTAAAGTTCGATAATCTAAAAATATATAAACTTACAATGTATAAAACGGTTAACTATGAATGAGTTTTTTTTTTTCTTTTGTTTATGTTTGTTGGAACATTTGTGGAATAACATTGTCAGCTATTATGTTTGAGCTAATATGATGCGTATATTCCTCTTGAAGCATTGATATCCCTCTGTGTCCTAGTGTGTTACACTCTTGATTTAAGCAGTGTAATATACCCATTATATCTCAGAGAAACACCATTTATCTTTACGTTTTTCAGTGTTATTCCGGAAGCAATTAAAAAAGTCTTTATGTTTAGGGTTTTTGTCAGTCATGTTACGAAAACATACTATTCGAGTTATCATTACTGCTACTTACTTTTGAAGTAAGAATATATTAAAGAGCATTGTTCTCGGTTCTCTAATAATATTATCTTTAAAGGCAATCCAGAAGAGCAGATAAAACTTGGATTTGTTTATAGCATGATATTCACACTGTGCCCTCAGCAAATCACACACTCGCTGAGACAACATAACCATCATCACTTCTTTAAATAAAGTTTTTTTTTTTCTTTTACTTAACTCAGCTTTTGAGAAAAATAGTTCATACTTTGTTTATGCATAAAGTATAATACTTATATACCAATTTAACTCAGGGACTCTCTTTAAAAAGTTCTCAATAAACAATAAACAATCGATACGTCGGAGATATAATTTAAAGAAACCAGTCACTTTTTTTTTTTTTCTGTTTGAATTCCTGCCTTCCACACAAAAATGATTTTTTTTTTTTTATCTTTAATAAACTTACATTATGAATCAACATAAATGGTCTACTGATACTTTTAAAGTATTTGAAAAGTAACAAAAGAGGGGGTTTTTTTATTTAAAAAAAAAAGAAAGAGACTGATATATTTGAATGTTTTTTTTTTAGACCAAAGATGAAGGACAGTTTTGTTACTGCCCAAAGTCCATTCAACTTGACCGCTAAATCATTTATACCAACCAATCGTGGTCAGTTTGACCCTTTTGAACCTTTACCAGATACACAATCAGAAGAATTGGAAGAAGAAGAAGAGGACCTGAATGAACTCTCACAACATTTAATATCAAGTCATTTATTAGATGAAGACGAAGAAGAAGAAGAAGAAAATAAAAAAGTGGATACAACTCATGTTTGGGATACACAAAAGGAATGGAAGCCTTCTAATAACAAATTACAGGATATTTGGACAACACAAGAAGAAGAAGAAAAGACTTTAAAGACCTTTGAGAATTATAATAATAATCAACAAGAGAATTATAGTCACGCAGATAGTTTTAGTCACGGGGAAGATGATCAAGAATTTGATCCGACATTACAATTCTATCATGGTTCACTTTATGACTCGCATACGATTCAAGATATGAACCGATTATCATTGGATGTGACTAACCCATCGTTGGAAGAAACAGAGGCAGAGAATGTAGGTGAAGATATGTCTACGTTACAAATGATGCAAACAATCTTTTCTGATCTCAGTGATGAACAATTAATGGAGACTTTGGCTCGATACGATTATGATGTAGATCGAGCTATAGAATCTTTATTAACAAAAGCAGATACAATTGAACCTGCTCCTACTGTAAAGAAAAGACAAGTATGTAGACATTTCTTGGCTGGTGAATGTTATAGAAAAGATTGTTGGTTTGTACATGATTTACAAGAAAAGATCTGTAAATTTTGGTAAATTTGTTATTAAAAATAATTTCAGTAACGGTAATATTAACCCCTCCAAAAAAAAAAAAAGGCTTCAAGGGACTTGTTTAAAAGGAGATTCTTGTGAATTCTCGCATAAAATTGATGTACAAGAAGTAGCCAATAAAATCATACAACCTCAACCAACGGTTCAAAAACCTAAAAAACCCGAATTTACACCAGCTGATTATCCTCAATTATCTTCAACTACTAATCGTTCAGTAAGACCATCGATTGTACGACAACAAGAAAGTGTAATTGAAGATGAATTCCCTTCATTAGCATCTGCTTCTAAAATTAAAAAAGCACCACAATCTTTAATCAAAGGAGGTTCAAGTATTAATTTTGCAGCAGCTGCCAAGAAAAAGGGGTTCCAGAGAGCCAGTACACAAAATAAAAAGATTTCAACGACTGGATCACGTCGTAATAATATGGGATATAATAATATGCAGAAATTAACTCAACCTGTTCATATTCCTTGGCTTGATACAGGTAGTGCTTTAAATTCTGTATATATGAAGGAGGTAAATTATATGTGTATATATAAATATAAAAATGTATTATGCATATTAAAATTATTATTATTATTATTATTATTATTATTATTACAGAGGGAGCAAGCGATTGAATATGGTATGCTTAGAAATCGATTCTTTAGTAGAGCAACAGAATATTATTTAAAAGGAGATGGAGCGAAAGCTAAATTATATTCAATGGAAGCAAAGAAATATAATCGATTGATGCAAGAAATGCATACAGAAGCAAGTCGACGTATATTTGAATCTAGATCACAACATGAAGCATTTATTGATTTACATGGATTACATGAAGATGAAGCAATAGAGATAATAGATGAAAGATTAAAACATTTAAAATCAAAATACCATGGTATCATTTATATCGTCACAGGTACTGGACATCATTCAGGTGCAAACGGACTCAGTAAAAAACAGAGTAAATTGAAACCAAGCGTTTATAATTATCTCAAAAAAGAAAATTATCGTTTTGCAGAAACCAATATGGTGGGAGATTCTAAAGGTGGCGTTTTTGCGGTCGATCTTTCTTGATTGGTCAGTTTTGCTTACTTGAAAAAGAAATAATTATGACGTTTTACCGATTAAAATGTATCATACTGGAAATAAAGCTTTTTTTTTTTTTTTTATTTCTGAAATATGAATATACAACTTTAATCAAGCAGCGAAGAGACGAGTGTAAACTGTCTATCTTTTGGGAAATGATAATAACAAAAAGTCATCCTGATATTCAAAACAATAGTTTATTTTATTCTCAAACTTTGTTTTAATGTACAAAATAGGTACGATAATGAGTGGGATTTCAAAATAAAAAAAATTCTTCTTTCTGTACATTTTAGGTGTTTCAAAAATATTACTTTTTTGTTTACTGGTGGGAAAAGTTTACCCGCTATAAAAAAAAATAAAAATCATACTGGAGCTCACTCATCTTTTACAACAATCCTTTTTACTGACATGAAAAATAAAGGAAAATATTTATAAAAATAGAAAGGGGAAAGAAACCCCATTTTACTCATAAAGAAAAAAAAAAAAAAAAAAAAAAAAAAAAGCTCTTTCGTCATTTCGGGGGGCATTCTGAGCGCCCGCGAAATCTTGATAATTGTCACTGACGTCATAATTAAAACTCCGATCTGTACCTTTATTTTAAAATAAAAAATAAAAAATTTCCCTTTTTTTTTTTTTTTTTTTTTTCTTTTTTATCAACACTTTTTCTTATACATATATATTTTCTTTTTCAATTTTATACATATACACACACACACACTATATAATTCTCAAATGGCTCAATCAACTACCATGTTTCCCTTTAATAGTACAACGAATGAAACGACAAGTCTTTTAGAAAGAAGACAACAAAGCGCACCATATTTACAACAATTAGAATTACCTTCTTTACCTCCACTTTCACATATTATGACCGAAACTCAACAAGAAAAGAAAGCACAAGTGGAAGCAGTAGCTGTGACGATGGCAGCGATTGAAGCAGCAGCGACAGCCTCCATGATCACATCTACCGCACAACCTTTAATGCAACATGATACAAATACACTTACATCCGCCCCATTTTTACCTACTACATACAACATAACAGATCAACCTGTCAATACCATATTACCAATTTATACATCATCCGATCCATTAAATCAAACGCTTGTAGAGAATGGCGTCTATATGGATCACCAACAACATATGTTTAATGCAGCAGCAGCAGCAGCAGCTGGATTATCAGAGAATCCTCAACTCCTAACTATGCCACCTTCTTTTATTGATCAACGTCAAGAAAGAAGAGAATCTTCTGTATCTTCTAATTGTTCAGATAGTAAAGTTTATTCTTTTGTTGCTATTCCTGGTACAAATCAAAGAAAGAGACCACGTAGAAGATATGATGAAATCGAAAGACTTTATCATTGTAGTTGGACTGGTTGTACGAAAGCATATGGTACTTTAAACCATCTAAATGCTCATGTGAGCATGCAACAACACGTAAGTTCTACTTTTTTTATTTTTTTTTTTCAATTCAATTCAACTCATCATTATATATATAGGGTCCTAAGCGTCATCCAACAGAATTTAAAGAAATGCGTAAAGAATGGCGACGTCAAAAAAAGGAAAGAGATACAGTTAAAAAACAAGTAGAAAATGCTTATCGTAACAATCAACAACAACAACAACAACAGCAACAACAACAACAAATGATGCAAACTTATCCATCTTTTACAACGGCTGGATATAATTTTTACTGATAAAAAAAAAACTGGTTTTTTTTTTTTTCCCTGTGTATATTTATTTAAAAAAAAAAAAAAAAAAGGAGTAAATAAAAATAGTAATAAAAAGAAAGACGTCATAAGCCTTTCTTTTTCTCCCTGAGTTGTTTGTTGTTTTACAGAAATGACGTTTTTTTAATTGTATTGCAAAATAAAAGATTTGATTTCTGGTTTTAAACATAATTCAATTGGAGTTTTACCATCTTGATTAAGTCTATCGATATCAGCACCATTTTCAATTAAGAGTAGAGCACAATCACCATGATCTTCTTCACAAGCTAAATGAAGTGGTGTATTTCCTTGATTATCTTTTGGATTTAATCTACATTGATGTTGTTGTTGGATCAATAATTCAATTATCTTAATAAATCCTTGACTGGCAGCTCTATGTCTAAAACTGATAGTATGAGAGATACATGATGTCATGTGTGTGTATAAAAAATACTTTACAACGGAGTCTGTTTGTACTGATTGACTTGATTTACATTTGCTTTGTATTCCAATAATAATCGACATGCTTCAATTCTATTTTTGGAGGCTGCATAATGTCTATAAAAATCAATAAATAAAAAGCATATTTTTTAACTTTCCTTCTCCTTACAATGCTGTTTGACCAGATTCATTTTGATAATTTGTATCTGCTTTATTTTCAAGTAATAACTTGACTACATTTATATGTCCTGCAGATACTGCAATCATTAATGGTGTCCAACCCGCCTAAAATATATATATATAATATTTTTTAATTACTGCCTTTGTTGTTGTTGTATTTATAAATGCATAATTACATCTTTATCTTGGATATTCACAACTGCACCCTGATGAATCAAATATTCTACAATATCTGCATGACCTCCTGATGCTGCCCAATGAAGCGCAGTTCGTCCGTCCTTTTAAAAAAAAAAAAATTTGTGAATAAAAAAAAAAAGCGTATCCCTTTTGCGCGCGCGCTTACTTCATCAAAGCTATCTACAAGTCCCTTCTCTTTTTCAACCATTTGTTTAACAATAAACAATTTCCCTTCATATGCTGCTTGATATACTGACAACATCTTTTCTTTTTTTTATATATATATATATGTGTGTGTGAAAGAGAAAGAAAAAATAAAAATAAAATAAAAAAGCCACGTAATATTTTTTTTTTTTTTTTAATAAAAACGCGATGTAATTGGATAAAAATAAAAAGGGGGAGAGAGAAAAGCTTATTACATACAATTTCAAACAGTGTACATTTTTATTATATATTGATAAAAAGGTCTTTTTTTTTTTTTCTTTCTTTCTTTAAAGAGAGTGTAACTACAAGGAAGAAGAAGAAGTGGTAGGAATAGGTACATCACGGCAAAGCGGACACTGATTTTTACCAATCGTAAGCCATTTATCAATACATTCTTGATGAAACCCATGATGACAAGCAAGTACACGGACATCGTCCTGTGACTGGTAACTATTCAAACAGACTTGACAGCCCTCTGAATTACCAATGATGGTCTGTTTCACTTGTTGCGTGTATTTCACTATAGGCACATGATTATCAATCGCTTCTTGACTAACCGTCGGTAATCTGGCTGGTCCAATTAAGCTGGCTAAATCTAATAATTCTTCATAACTTGGACTATCATTTGCTATACCATCTGCACTATTACCACTAATGATATATACCGTCCATTGTCCATTACCCACTCTTCCTGTCCTCTCTCCTTCTTCTTCCGTTGCTGTTGGCGAATTGCCTTCTTCTGGTGTTGTTGCTTCTGCCATAGCTCGAATACGTTCACTTCTTCTTATATTACTAAGCAACCTGTCTTCTTCTGAACCATTTTCTTCTTCTCCTGTTGTGGTCGTTGTAGTATTATTATTATTATTATTATTATTATTATGAAAAGATCGTACACCGTATAAGAATACTGGCAACATAATAATACGAGTAACTTCTGTTTCAGCAGGAGTTTGTGATTGTTCCTCTCCTCCTTCTGCTGCTTCTTCTTCTGCCATAGTCACATCTTCTAGTGTTGTTGCTGTTGATGAAGCTTCCCTTGATGTCGTTGCCGCTTCTGTTGATGTTGTCGTCGCTGCTGCTGCTGCTGCTGTTTCTGCTGTTGTCGTCGTCGTCGTCGTCGTTGTCGTTGAAGTTTCTCTAGTTGGACGATTGGATACACTAGTGATAACCACAGGTAATCTCATAAACCTCATAAAAGAATCCTCAGCACTACCAGGTTCCATTTGTTGAAACAAGTCTGGTGAGATATGCATTGTTAACTGTTGTGTGACGTTAGTTTGTTGTTCAGAGGCAGCTAAAGAAGCCATTTGTCCGTTACGAAAGGAGGTCAGAACAGCTTCACTAATTACAGACGCAATCATTCGAGAAAAAGGTGAGACGGGTGGTGTGGCTGTAGGAGTAAAAGTTGTGGATGTATTCAGTTGTTCTTGTTCTTCTCTTTGTCTTTCTCTTCTTAGACGTCGTTCATCTCGACGTTGATTGGCTGTTGGTAAGACTTGCGACCTACTTGCATCTAATGTCGCTTGATTTCTAGATGGAGGTCGAGTACTTCTTTGTCTATTGCTTGTACGTTCGTTCTCATTGGAAGAGTCGTTAGGTGTTTGTGAAGATTGTCTTTGTCCCATGATGATAATAATAGAGTTGTCTTGATTTTAATAATAGAAAAAAATATGTAAGTTGTGTGTATGTATATATAAAAAAAAAAAGAGAGATAATAGCCTGTCTTTTTTTTTTTTAATCAAAAAGAGGCACAGTAAAAAAAAATTGTTTACTACATACACTACAGGGTATATCAACAATGTTTCACCCAATCGTAACGGTCCGTCTTTTTCCCGTCTTTTTTATCTCATTACCAAACAAGTCGATAAAGAAAACCTTTTGGTAAATATGCACATTCGAGAAGAACCCTGAAATATTACATCCAAAAAGTCTTAAAGAAGGCCCTTTCTTTTTCGATCATTAAAGAAGCTTATTTTGGCAATCTAGTTCTTGGGGGGGGGGAGAGACTGGAAGAGAAAGTATCGATTTATATTCTTTCTTGAATCCATGTGTATGTGTATGTGCAAGTACAAAAGGGGGGGTTTGATCAATTTAAGACATGCGAGTAAAAACCCTAAGCAGTACAAGGATCTTCTTTACACATTTGTTTACAAAAATGACGAGCAAAAAAAAAAACAATAACTTGTTTCTGAACAATTTAATAAAAAATAGAAAAAAAAAAAAAGCTACGATTGGCTGCATGAAAACAATAACCAAAACTCCTAATATTATGTCAACTCCTATGTAACAAAGCGGTTTGATATTTGCGCGACTTTTTTTTTTTTTTTTCTATAGTTGAAAGGAAAATTGAGTACAGATTTATTAGATTAAAAGTAAAAAGTAGTAAGTAGTAGTAGTAGTAGTAATAGTATTATTATGATTAAGGTGATGTTACACGGAGGGAGAGGGAGAGAGGGGTGTGAATATATATAAAGTGTTTTTTTTGTTGTTGTGGGGGGAGGAGAAGTAGGGATTTGTTTGTTTTCTTTTCATTCTGGCAGTAAAGCAATACGATCATTTAACCATAAACAATCACCAGCCCAACGATCTTTTTCCTTAGCCAATTGCTCAATACGATCTTCAGATTGTCTTTGATAGACCAATTTCTCTAAATCCAATCTACATTGTTTTTCTTCTGCCAATTGAGATTTTAAAGTATGTATCATTGCAATCAATGCTTTTGCATCTTCAGCTTCCGGACCACTTGACAAGACGGGTCCAGAAGAAAGTGCAGGTGGACAAGAGGGTCGTCGTAATCGATTGAAATCTTTTGATGTAGGTGAAATAGCTAATCTACAATGAGGACAAGCTTGTCTTTCATGATCAACCGTTTGTGTTGCAATTTCTGTTTGAACTTGTACATGTCTTAATCTGACTGATTTTCTCTTTAAAGCTGCTTCAGGTACTGTACGCACGGCTGATGAAACAGAACATGCGGTTGCAATAGCTGCTGAAGCAACAGCTGGAGGTAATGGTGCCGGTCGACGGGGACTACTACTTTTAAGTTTAGTTGTGGGTGGTTGAGGAAATTGTTGTAAATCGTTAAATAAATAAACCGGTACTGGTGGTACTGCTGAACTTGTAGCAGATTCTCTATCTGAATTGGTTTCACTATAAACACCAGAGTCTCGTAAATTGATAGCCGATTCAACTGATGTATCCGACTTATTGACAATAGGAGTAGGAGTAACACAAATCTCTACGGGTGATAATGGTGGTGGTTCATATGCTGGTAAAGGGATATGAGTTCTTTTGATTGGTGGGTCAACATAATGTGACCCTGAACGTAATACGGGCACCACTGGTTTTTTACGTAATCGGTTGAGAAGACGCGATGCGCGTTTAAATTGTTGATGAGCGCTCTTACTGTCTTTTGTGACAAATTCTTCTGGTCCGGTAGATAAAAGAAATTGTGCTAATAACATAGTATCCTTTCGGGAATCTTGTGTAGTGACAGCTGCTGTAATCCCGTTACTATAGCAACTACTCGAATTATCTTCCTCGGACTCTTCATATTCTTCTTCTTCTTCATAAATTGCAGTATCTTTTATGGGTCTAGAAATTGATTTTTTTCTTTGTGATTTAAACATTTTTTTTTTTTTTTTTTTTTTTTGATATGTATATATATATATATATATATATAAATATAAATAAAAATAGAAATAAAAATAAAATGAGAGAAGAAGAAAAGGGAAAAAAAAAAAATACTTTAAAAAGACTCTTTTTATATATAACTTTTTTTGTTTTTTATATTCTCCTTTTTATTTTATCTTTAATCAGTATATGTGAATGTCTGTAAAATGCCAGATATGTTAATTGTTCTAGTTTATTTGTTGTACAATGATTTTAGGAGTAAAAAATTATTTAAAATGAAATATATACATGAATCATACAGATAATTGTTTTCTTACATTTGCTTGCAAAGAAAAAAAAATAAAAAAATAAAAGTTCCTTTTTCTCTTAAAGTTACTCTGTTTCCCCCTCTTTTGGAATCAAAGAAAGAAAGAAAAAAGGCTCCTTAACCAAAAAAAGATAAAAAAAAAAAGCGCTCCCTTACATTATTGGTAAATACTTAATGTGGCACATAAATATGTTTATTTATCTCCTGTATAAATAATAAAAGAAAAATAAGAAAGAAAAAAAAAAGAAATCACTTATAGTTGTAGAGTTTATTCATCCTCGTCACCATCATTTTCATCGTCTTCATCGTCTCCATTATCTTGTTCATTTAATAAACTTTGTTCTTCCAATAACCTTCTTTGTTCTCTTTCTTCTAATTGCCTTGGTATAGACAATTCAGATAACCTAAGATGTCCATCCGACCCTTTCCTTCTTAATTTCTGCGGCACAGGTGTTGAAATAATGGGAGGCATTATCTGAGATCGATTTGAGACAGTACTATTATTCTTTTTCTTGTGAATACCCACCAAAACAATCGCCCTGGATTCATCCTTTAATAAAGCTTTTGTCCTCAGTGCTAAATTTTCTTTTTCAAGCGTATTCACCTCCTTTAATGATGCTGTGCTGTTAGCCATTATTGCTTCTTTTCTTAATTTGGATTTGAGCGCGGCTGACGCTGATGCGGCTGCACTCGTAGGTGATCCATCGGTTGACCGTTTCCATTTTCTCCATCCCTCAAAATCAATTAAAGCTTGCATACATCCCCATTCAATAATCTTCTTTTCTAACCATTCAAGACTCACTGGCTTGGTTAAGAAATCGTTACATCCTGCTGCTAACGCTGCTTGTCGATCAGATTCTAATGATGATGCTGTTAATGCTACAATAATAACGGGCGATTGGAAAGAAGATGATTTGGTTTCTACTGCTACTGGTAACGTTTGTGATTCTGTTGTATTTTCAATAGGATTAGTAGTATTAGTAGTCGATGTTGAAGTAGATGTTGAAGTTGACGTTGATTTATTAATATGAGTAGGTAATACACCAATCTTTCTCTCCTTTTCAATTCCACGAATCGTTTTCGTTGCGTCAATACCGTTCATCACAGGTAATTGAATATCCATCTAAGATAAAAATAAGATTAATATTATACACAAACAAACAAAAATAAAATGTTTACTTACTAAAATAAGATGAAATCCGCCTCCTTCCCATTTCTCAACTGCCTCCTTTCCGTCACACGCTACAGAAAATTTAATACTATGTTTCTTCATCCAAGTTGACAAAATGGCCTGATTAATCATATTATCTATTAATAAGGGGTTAATAAAAAAAAATATTTATGTGCAACGATCGAATGGAATAAAGTTTAAAATTATAAATGTGTTTTGTACCTTCAACAATAAGGACTTTGATAGGTGGACTAGGTTTATCGGATGCATTACTTTTTTCTTTACGTTTGCGGTTACTGATTTTAAAACTGAATTTAGATTTTGGCTTATTTACTGCAACGGGTGCAGGCGTTGTTGCTGAAGTAGGTCCACCAGAAACAGCAGTAGTAGTAGTAGTAATAGCAGCAAGATTATTAGTAGTATTATTGGTAGTAGTATTAGCTGCAGTTACAGGTTCAATCACTTCATTCGCAACCATTGCATCACCATTACCTGTTGTTGTCACAGTGAAAGGTGGTTGTGCAGGGGATACTAATAAAGGTCCTGGCCCGGATGCAGAAATAGATCGGGTAGAGCTGACACTTGCATTTGTAGAGTTAGCTGAATCCATACTATTTGTTGTAATCGGGATCGTACTGTCGAAGCTACTTGTATTACTGCTATCTTCTTCAGGTACAGGTGTAGTAGTTTTCTTTGCCATACCAGTGGGTGATTGGGTTAATGATATATCTACTAAATTTCTTCTACCACCAGGTGTCATGAATGAATTACTATGTGATCTTAATCTATTTCGTTTAATCTCTTGATGAGACCCTGACGTAATACCATTCGATGTATGTATACCACCGACTCCTCCTCCTACTCCTCCTCCTACTCCTCCTCCTACTCCTCCTCCTACGATTCCACCTCCATTATTATTTTGTGGTATACTGCTTGACCCTGCCATTAAGGGTGAACTATTTAATAAAGCGGGCGTAGCTGTGGATTTGGCACCGACAGCCGACGTAGTTGCAGTTGGATCGAAGAAATAATTTCCTTTTTCGGATTCAACCATTAATCCATTAGGGGATTGTACCCTCATACCTGCTGTTCTTCTTCCTGGTGAAAATCTATTTGGTACATTATTTTCATGAGGCGTCATTAATGGACCATTACTACCACCTCCACCTGGTGTAACTGAGCCTGCAGATCCAAGATCATGATTTCCAGTTGAAAGATGATGTTGTCCAACAAAAGGACTTAATGGTGAAGTAGCAATTGGTATAAATTGAGGTTCGACAATTGCATTATTCCAAGCAGTATGAAGTGCAGTCAAGAAACGACGTGGTCCAGCCGGTTTAGGTACAACCACTACACGAGGCATATAAGGTGGCAAATCCAAAGTAGATATCCAATGAATAATATCACGTACTCTTCTATAATTTGTTAAAGAAGTAAAGAAAACGACAGCCACTGTACCATGCATTACATCCCCAGTTGTTCGAGACTTTGATCTTCTATGGCGACGGTGCTGCTGTTGAAGTATAGAAGGCGGTAATTGAGGCTGATCACGAAATTCACGGAGTTTCTTTTCTAGCGTTAAAACATCATCGTCAATCAAGATAAATGTTGGTGGAATTGAATGAATATGATCTTCTTCAATAGCAGGAGAAGGTACTTTACTTCCATTAAAATTATTATTTATACTGTTAATTGAACGATTTGAAGAAGGAGATAGAACTGAATGAATTGTATTTTCTGTTGCAATAGAAGAAATTTCAGAATCACAACTAGCCGCCGTTGTAACTGATTCACAATCTTCATCATTAGTAGCATAACCTAAGACGGGTACATGACTAATATCTGTATTCCAACTTGTTAAACAACTTGTCAAATGTTTTGCAAATATACTCTTTTCGGGCGCATGTAAAATCATCTTGACACCTTTTAATTGAGTAATAAAACTTGAAAGATCTTCTAATGTAGGTTCATTTGAGAATCGAATATTAGCTAATTGTTTTTCTAATATTTGTGAAGGTTTTTCAATTAAAAGTAATCTTTGATCACTGTTACAACCAGGAAATAATTCTAGTGACATTTCAACTCGAGTCTTGTTTTTGCCAAGGTCTTCTAATTTCATCTCTCCGCCAATATAGTTCAAGAGTTGAGCTGTAAAATTCGCATTTGGAATAATTGCGGCTGAAACGCCAAGTGGAATAGCCGGTGATGCAATTTGAATAATATCAAATACAACTTTAACTTTTGGTGTATCAGGTATAGCAGTAACAAATAATCCTAATTCAATACAAGCTCCAGGTGTACAACCTTCAAGTATATTTCGAAGTAACTACAAATAAAAAAAAAATAAAAAAAAAATGTCTAGTTGTCGTCATTGTGATTTTTTTTTTCAATTGGTTACACACTGTACATTGATTAAGGCATGTTTTATAGCATCTTCATCACCAATTACATTTGAATAATAAAGTCCATTGTCTGTATGATAAATCACAAAATGTACACCTAATTTAGCTGACATACCAGCTAAAGCATCACCCACATTTTGAATCATTTCACTCACATCAAAATCATGTTTGACATCGGATTTAATTCTATCTTCTGGTAATATTACTGTAGTATCATCTGCTTCTCTCAACATTTTTGAGATCAAATTAAGATGAGAACTCACATGACATGCTTGTTTTATGGTAGTATTAATAGCAGAAATACTTGCGATAGGTACAGCAATTGAACAAGCACTTAATAATTCATGTGTATTTGTTAATATTGAAGGTGGTGAAAATTGTTCCAATGTAGCCATAACCATTAATGATGCGTCACGAATTTCTTTTGATACAGTGGTTAAAAATAATTGTCGCTTATCATCATAAGTTTTTAATGCTTCATCAATCATTTGTTGTGATTCTTGTTGATAATTTTCATGTTGTTGTTCCACTTCTTGTTGTAATGCTTTATCAATTTGAATAAATCTGAATAAACAAGTATAAATCAATGTACCTAATAATGCTGGTAATTGATTTATACTAAATACTAATATTCCATTTTCATGGTACGATAATAATGTAGTCATCACCACCATAAAAATCGAACTTGCTAAAAAGCTCTTGACTTGTAAACCAAGTTCGGTCCTGCCGAGTTTATACCAAATAAATAATAATACCCATTGGCCTACCCAGATGGAATTCAACTTTTGATTGCTGGTAGAAAATAAACAAAATAGAATGCTGGATACTAGACATAAACTAGTTGCAATAACATTTAACCAATCCATTTCATTTTGAATCACATTAGTTGAAGTGCTTATCGTAGGTAAGTTAATCTCTATTAATTTATCGTCTGCAAATGTATCTTCTTTAGTATGTTTTGAGAGCCAAGCAGAACGTAAATTAGAAAGCCGAGGTCGATTCAACTGTTGTCCATTCTTTTTGTTTGCTGCTAGTTTATTATTTAAATTAGCTGGTAAAGAAAAGGTAGGCAAGCCTTGTATAAACGCGTTAGGTGTTTGAGAAGACTGTGAATCTGACTTTTCCTTTGGCTCAAACATGAGTTTAATGGGGATTAATACTCCTTTTTTTTAAAATAAAAAAAAAAGTGTGTGTGTGGGAGTGAGAGAGAAAGAGAGAGAGAGAAGAAAAGACGAATTTTGTTTATTAAACTGGCGTGAATTTTTTTTTTTTTTTTTTTTTTTTTCACTAATAAAATCACATGACTTGTTCAAATGAGAACCTTTCGAGTAAGTCATGGTCATGTATGTTTGCAATAAGTCTTTGAGTTAATATTGTTTTATGATCTTGGGCAAAATGAAAATAACCCATAAATCGATTATTTTGAAGTACATTGGGAAACCAATGATGATCATCTGACCACATTTGACTGAAAGGAATATCTTGATATTTGAACCATTCTGGTTTCATTTCTTCTGTCTCTTTTGGGTTTCCTTTATACTCTTTAGTGATATAAATATGCGTTTCTAATCCGATAGGATCATTTTCAAACGTAAACATGTTTATACCGACTTTAGTCATATCTACCGCTTCTATCTCTGCTTCTTCCTATTTAGTTCTTTTTAATAAAAGAGAGTAGTTTTAAAAGTTCATATGTATCTCTTACCAACAATTCTCGTCGAGCACCTTCTTCAATCGTTTCCCCTGCTTCTACTTTACCACCAAAACCTAAATATATAATACAATCCTCGGTCTTTAATATCATGTTTAATTTGTTATTACTTACCAGTTTACCATTAAATTTTCCCGCTCCAAATCCTCGCTTCTTCATACCTAAAAGAACCTATTTTTTTTTTTTTGGCTGTCAAAAAAAAACTATCAACCATGCCCTCTTTTCTTTTTTTTTTTTTCTTTTTTTTTTTTTTACTCTTTGTTCTTTCTCATCCAACACAAGAATAAGTGTCAAAAGCTTTCTACTGGTAATGGTAGACATGAGTTAAATAAAGAAAAAAAGTTTTTGTTTCTTGAAAAGAACCACTGACTGCCTTTTTTTTTTTCTTATTTGTTTTTTTTGTTATTTTTTTAATATATAAAAAGGAAACAATGTGTTTGGATAAGGTTGCAAAACTACTTGTGTGTGTGTGTGTGTGTGTGTGTGTATGTGTGTGCGGTTTTGTGTGAGAGTAAAAAATAAAATAAAAGATGATCATATTCTACTTGTCTTTTTTTTTAAAAAAATGAGAAAAAAAAAAGGGTTCGAAAGTAATGAGATGTGTACAATTTTATTCTAATTGAAT
This sequence comes from Pilaira anomala, assembly GCA_025716855.1. Classification (NCBI taxonomy): domain Eukaryota; kingdom Fungi; phylum Mucoromycota; class Mucoromycetes; order Mucorales; family Mucoraceae; genus Pilaira; species Pilaira anomala. The sequence continues at coordinate 40,682 of JAIXMQ010000008.1, forward strand.
TCAAAAGCCACCAATTTGCTCTACCATGACATCAATACTATCACCATCTTCCATATCCAACTATGTTCAAGTTAAAAGCAAGTATTAGTATAGCAATAAGTAATTAAAATCGGTATATTTACCTCATTAGGAGTATCTTGTGGTAAAACTCGAGTACCGTCGTATAAGAAACGAACAGATCCTGGTTGTTTTCCTTGACGTTCACAATAAGCGTCCATCAACTTTCTAAGTTGAGTAGAACGTTTGATTTTAAAGAATACTTCATTGGTGTCCTAAATATACAACCTCCTTAGTTCTCTCTCTCTCTCTCTCTGTCTCTGTCTCCCTGTCTTTTTTTTTTTTCCAAATACTTACACTTCCGACAACTTTAAGGTTGATATGTTCAACACCAGTGGCTCCTTCCTTCTTTTCGACTTTTTCAACAGGCTCAGACATGTTATAATTATAAAACGCGCTTTTTTGTAATGGGAAATAGAAAAAAAAAGGAAAAAAATTGTTTTGAAAGGCGTCGTCGTGATAAAACACAAAACGGGGGGAAAAAATGTTTATCTTTGATCCAATCAAAGTATTCTGTTTTTCTTATTATCAAAACATAAAAAAAAAAAAAAAAAGTGTTGTCGATTGTATAATCTATACATATAGTATATAGTTTTCGTTAAAAAGACTATCTGTATTTGGGGGGAGGGGGGTTCTCACAGAAAGAAATCAAACAAGACAATATGTAATTTGAGTTAAAAAGTATACAAATAAAGATGTGATATAGTAACACTTTACATACATTTAAAACTTTACTCTCATTTGCACAGTTGTATCATATGATGGCACCGTCTTTTCGGGCTGATAATATTTATAATTTGTATGCATCTAATTACGTTACAATGCCCTTTTGAATCAACTACAAATGTTCGAATCAGAGACTTTGCTTTTTTTTTCATCTCCTATGAAACTCACGTGACCATTCTATGCGCATTTAACTTTTATACACACTGCAAGCCGGGGTCTTACTTTTTTTTTCTCTTTCTCTTCAATACAATGTTCACTCCACGTACGTTTCTTCGAGCCAATGTCAAGGTAATTGAAGTTAAAAAAAAATATTAGTGGAAATGTAGAGACTGACTTTAATTACGATACAGCCATGGTCTCGCCACTGCTTAGCTCAGCCTACCACTCGAACTTTTATGACAGCTACAGCTAAACCTAAGCTTATGCAACCAAAAAATTGCAGATTTTATACGACGGATAAGGAACAGATTCGTAATAAAGCTATGGTTGGAGTAAGTTGAGAATAAGACAGGTTATATATTGATTGATAGACTTATTATTTTTTTTTTTGGATATAGCCTTTTACATTAAAAGCCGCTGCTGTATTTTTAACAGTAGGTGCAGGTTTATTATATTATTTCCAAACTGAAAAGGAAAAGGTGGAACAATTACGTAAGTCATTATAGAAGAAAGATAGGAAAAAGGTTAAAAATTTAAAAAAAAAAAAAAAATAGGTATTCAAAAGGAAGCAGAAAAGTCAAAAACACAATCATTTGGTAAACCTAAACTTGGGGGAGATTATAGTTTGATCAACGTAGAAACCAAGAAACAGTTTGGATCTGAGGACTTGAAGGGTAAATTCACTTTAATTTATTTTGGATTCACACATTGTCCCGATATTTGTCCTGAAGAATTAGATAAAATGGCAGAAGTAGTGGATCAAACAAGTAAGCTTAATTAACCAGTAACACAAACAAAAACAAAAAAAAAGTATTTAAGAAAACCTCTCTTTTTTTTATAAAGAGAAAGACGTAGGTGAAAATGTTTTAGTACCTGTTTTCATTACTTGTGATCCTAGACGTGATACAGTAGAAATTGTCAAGGAATATGTAAAAGATTTCCATAAGGATTTGATCGGTTTAACTGGTTCGCAAGATGAGGTCAAAAAGGTTGCAAAACTTTTCCGTGTCTATGTTTCTTCTCCCCCTGATATCAGTGAAGGCGACGATTACTTGGTCGATCATTCTATCTTCTTTTATTTAATGGACCCTGAAGGAAAGTTCCTTGATTGTTACTCTCAAAATTCTACTGCTGATGAAGTCACAGCAAGCTTCAAAAAATATTATTACGAATACTTGGATAACGGTGGAAAAGTCAATAAGACACCCCTTCTTAATGCTGCTGCTGCTGCTGCTGCTGCTGCTGCTGTAAATGATGAGCCTTCTTCATCATCATAAAACTTAAAAGATAAATAGATGTATAATTAATTTTATAAAACTAATGATCAACTGTATGATGCTCCTCTTTTTATTTTCAAAACGATTTATTTTTATTTTATCAATACTTTTTTGATACTTTAATCCTGATATATAAAAACTAAGGGAAAGATAAAAGTTCTTTATATAGAATAGCAATTGAACGTGAAAAGGAGGTTGATTGTCAAATATTCCATGTTAAAAAATGAGGAGGGAGTTAAATTATTTTGTGGCTACAGTAACAAACCTGGTCCTATTTTTATTTTCTTTTTTAGTTGGAAATAACATTTAGTGTTTTTGCTTATTTTTTATGAAACACGAGAATAATACATTTTAGGAGTATATTCTACATTTTCATTTGATTTCAACATAACGGAGTATTGTAAAAGTTAAAATAATATGGAGTTATCATAATAGTGAGTTAAAACATGAAGCACGTTTTGTCTATCAAATTCTCCCATATGGAAGTGTATTTACATACAAATATCATATAAGCCTTTATGTCATCATCATTAATTCTCAGCCATAGACATGTTTTAAATAGGTACAAGTATTTATGTAATATCTTGTTTTTCACAACTCCAAATGAGGAAAATCATCTTAATTCCATACACTCGGATAGTATTGGACTGAATTGAGTTGATATTACTAATTGAACCGTCGCGAACAAGTATTCAGCACGAGACTGTATTATGCAGTTCATAAAATGTTCATTCTCCGACCGAGAAGAAATAATGTCAATAGCAAACTGTTCATTATGGGCTGAAAATACAGTGATATAGAGTTGTTGTGTCTAGACAGAATTTTAGGAGCTTCCAGATATTTATATCATGGAAACAGCTATATTTCTTAACTGTGGTTCCACTTTGCCATGAACTAAATGCCTTAAAAGTTATATGTATATGTCTATATATAACTCTCTTTTCATGTCAAGATATGTTTTGATAAATATTGGTAATCAGAATAGTAAAAAAAAAAAAAAAAAAAAAAAAAAAAAAAAAAAAAAAAAAAAAAAAAAAAAAAAAAAAAAAAAAAGTTGGACAAGAAATAATGCACATACATGTTTCTAACTTCAAAAGTGAGTAGCAAAAAGAACAATGATAGAACTTCTCATATATATATATATATATATATATTCTGAGTAGCAAACCACCTTCAATAACCTATTAAAAGTGTTAAAGTCAATTGATGTATAGTATAGTACACCATGCAAGAAGGAATACATTTTAAGGACGGCTTTACAAATAAAAATAAAATCATGGGGGTTGAAATATATGTATCTATTCTGAGCATCAATTGAATGTTTTTTTAAGCATTCAAACTTACTTTGGAAGGTTTACATTTTAAAAAAAAAAAGACTTGGTACTGCTCAAAGGAGGGGGGAGAGAGAGAGAGGAGAACTGATTCAATTGAAATTGATCTCGGTACTCATACGCTATAGGGAAGTAGGGGACCCTGATGTAAGAAGAAAAAACTGTTTGAATTAGAGTTACTCAAATGTATAATAGACTCGGCGACGAAAAGTAAGGAGCTTGAAAAAAAATACCAGGCTCTCTATAAAGACTCTTTCTTGCATAAATATAGAAAATAGAAGCTTTTTTAAGGAAGAGCACAGATGGGAACGTGTATCTTTTTTTTTAAAAAAGAAAAAAAAGAAAAGGGTGTTTAGGCACGGTCTAATGCAATAGAGATCTTGAGTAACGAAACCAACCCAAAAGAACGAATGGCATATTATAGTGTTTTTTGCTAACCAAGTTCTTTTTAGAAAAAAAACATGCTTTTTTACAAAATAGTATTAAACTTGGTAGGACAACTTCGGACTCAATCATATTTCATGAATTGTAATTCGTTTGAAAGGCTAGTAAAGGAACTTAGTCATCAACTAGCTTTTGATTTGAGGACCAATGCTACACCTGTGTATATCCAGGTCTTTTATTTGGCAAACTGTCATATTGGTTACATTGGTTGGTGCTTCTCAATGGTAGATGCATCAATTTTTTCAAACATTTTTTTAGCAGTTGTGAAGGATGGTTTGATTCATTGGCTAACCCAGATTGAAAGGATTGTTTTATTTAACTGTTTAATCGACAAAGAGATATATTAAAATTTTGTGGAAAATTGTAAATATAAATAGTATACAATTGTCTAGTACTTGTTTTTTTTTGATTTATGAAAGATGTCAAAATAACATTATCGCTATAGATGAAGTAATCAAAGATACAAAATATATGACATCTAAAGAATACAATCTCCAAGTATTTTCCAACAAATTTTTTTCTGGAGATATTATAATACCTGTTAAAGAAATAAAAGGCAGATAGAACATTTTTTTAAAGAAAGTTTTAATGCTCACGTATACTACTGATACTACAAAAAAAAAAGGGAGGGGGTGAGCTGCATAGCCTCATCATAAAGTGTGATAAATTTTGTAAATGTTCAAGATCTGCTTTGCAAATAACTAAGCATATAAATGGTTCACTAAAACCATATTGTCTGCAGTATATCACTTCTCGTGTCTTTTTTTTTCAGCCAGTTTCTGCTAATATATAGGTCTCCTTTAGAGTTCATCTAATAATCCATCAACTTCAATTACATCTTGAGAATTTTTAATAGCTTCTTGCTAAATAGATCCTTGACTGTAAATTATAATTGTTAGGCAATTAAAATAAAAACTAGGGCGTCAATTCACATGATAACATTTAATATTAAATAATTATCCGAAGAAGCTGTTGACTTTTTGTCAGACACAACTTGGTAAAAGGAGAAAAGTTTCTGCGATATCCACCAGCTTTTTGATGTTGTGCGCCTATTATAATGCGGTTAAATACCTTTAGAAGTATAGTCGATTGTTGAATATGACCAATGAACACAATGAGAAACTCGGTAATTCTTTGGTTGGTTCTATCGGCTGGGAATAATATATCTACGACGATAGATTGTTCATTGCACCGCGGTTGTTGGTGATACCAAAATCAAAACTTACACATGTCAAGAAACTCTGTATGAGAGAAAGAGGGAAATTAGAGACCGCGGAAAAATCTGATCCATGTAATAATAGTACATAACTTAATACGGTAAGGGCTGAAAAATGTGTGTTTATTTTAGATGGTGTGTGTAAATATGTATATTTTTAAAGAGCAGTGTTATAAGAATAAAACAAATCTCCTCACTTTTTTTTTTTTTTTTTTAGATCAAAATCATGTGCAACACTGTACCTGGCTAAACTTGTTTTGCCCTGAATATCTAATAATTTAGTATTCTGTCAATTATCTAGAAACTCAATTTAAAAATGAGTGTGTTTGTAAAGAAAGATATAAAAATAAAAAAAAACTTCAGCCCGTTTTTTTTTTTTTTTTTTTTTTCAGAAAAAAAGCAAATTGGGGTATTTAGGAGTTGAAATCAATTCGATTCATCCAGAATATTTCCTCTTTTGTACTTGAATCCCCTTCAAATAAATAAAAATAAGGTCTGGGCAAAGATAACTGAGAAAAAAAAAAATACAATAGTAATTTTAGTTTTGTAAAATACATACACGGAATTTAGTTACACGAGCAATTATTGTTACTGAAATTCAACATTATATTTTTTCTCTCTTTATAATTCATAACAAAACAACTGATATATTATTGCTGTAAACCATTTTTTAAACTACTGCTATTTATTGTTCTCTCTTTTTTAGAGGCTGTGTTATTTTTGAGTAAAGAACCGAAAAAATATCGAAAGATTATAAAATCAGGTCGTACTTAAAAAATGAGTACGACTCTGACGTTTTTTTTAAAATCTTGAAGGGCAAAATAGCAACTTTACGTTTTTACTATTTGAGGCGTGTTAAAAAAAAAATAATAATAATAATAATAACAAATTCTTTTAGTCTGGGCCTGTTACTTGAATGTGTCTTCCTTTACCCCTCTCGGAAAACGTTCCGCATTTTTTTTTTAAAAAAAACACTAATTTCTTAGACCAATTGTTTTTAAAATGATTTTTACGTATTACCAAAGAAAAACTCGTCCTATGTTTTGAACAAAGGGAACTTTTGCCCAGAAAAAAAAACTACGTCAGTGCGAAATTAATATATATGTATACATTTTTTTTTTTAAAAAAAAAATGAACTGAGATATCTTTTTTTAAAATAGGTAGATCAACGATTTATTACCCTGACCTTTTATAATAGACAGACTCAGCTTTTGTTATCTATTTTATATTTTATATATTCTCATTTGATCATAATAGAGAATGAAGTCTCTTCTTTGGTAATTAGTAGTACTGAAAAATAAGAAGAAAGTCGGGCTGTATTACAATGGAAACAATTGTTGTATATTCGTCAAACATTACACTTTTTTTTTTTTTTTTTTTTTTTTTTTTTTGTGACGAATATAATAATCGCGATGTTCTTAATTAAAGGTACGACGTGTATTTACATGTGCCCTTTCCATGTATTTTATTCGTGCACATTTTAAAAAAATAGCGGGGCTCACACAGACAATCTTTCTCGCTCTCGCGTTATTTGTATTGTTTTTTTTTATGAAACATAATACTATATCTATTTGTTTATTATTAAAAAAAAAATGTTTGAGTGATTCTTTCCCGGAAACCATAAATTGAGCTAGAACCATAGCACAAATTGGAGCACACATACATACAATTTTTACATGAACCCATAATATTCATTTGTTCGCAATAGATTGAGTTTTAATAACTCGGTATTTAAGGTATTTATGTACATCATCTTTTTTATTAATAAAGTTGTTATTTTGTATCACAAGTAACGTAAAAAATCATAAAAAAAAAAGTTAGACAAACTCGGGCCAGCCGATTTTTTTTTTTTTTTTTTTACAAAAATTGCGTATATATGTGTGTGTGTGTGTAAGAGAGAGAGAGAGAGATGAACTATGTAGAGGAAAAGATAAGAGATAAATGAGGATTTCTTTCATGAATCAAATAATCATCATGGTCAAATACAGAAGAATCAATCGAGTTTGGAGTAGAAGGAGCAGAGATTAAAGAGGGAGCATTTTGTTTATGATGAGGTGGAGTTTGAGGAGTAACAGATAAATGAGGTCCAGAAGTAGGAAATAAAAAACTTTTGTTGGCAGAAGTAGGTGTAGTTGTCACCACTTCATTTTCGGTAATTCTTCCAAGCTGTTGGGGAGAATCGATCATGTCATTTTCTTTTAAACTCTTTCTTTCATTGGATTCTGTTGGTGACCGTGCACGTAAAGACGTACGATTGTTGTTGTTGCTTTTACGTTCATCGTGTGACAACTGTCTTCGGTGCAATGTTGTACGGGATACGATTGCATCGTATTGAGCTTTTTCTTTAACGACATCTTGAATTTGATCATTTGTATCATTTTCAAAATGACTATCTAATTCATGAAAGTTGACAATTGGTTGTAAAGTAGTCGTATTAGGTTTCGTATTCTTTCCTTCAAGTGTTAACATGGCTTCATGTCTTGATTTATCGGTTTGAAATGAATAAGCTAAACTTTGCTCCAAAATTTGTTGACGCCATAAAAGTTCTTCTTCTTCTTTTTCTTCTTCATGCGTAGCAGAATCATAATAAACTTGTTGACTATGTCTTTTTCTTGTAGATGAAGATGATTTATCAATCGTTAAAAAGTTTTCTAATGCTAAAGTTAATTGTTCAGTATCAGGCATGGATAATGGACTTTTACGATGTCTTCTTTCTTTCAGCGTTAATTTTTCGTCATCTTCTTCAACTGGACTGAAAGAGATGGGGGAATCGATTGTGAAGGATATGTTACTGGCTTGAGTTGCCGTAGTAGATTGAGAATTGGGTCGAGTATCATGATTACTATGGGTAGTAAAGGGTATATTGGAGGAAGAGGAAGGAACGGGAGGAATATCATCTTGATCGGTTAAGAGACTCAATTTTAGGTTTCTAGTAGCACCCAGTGTACCACTTCTATAAGGTTGAGTTGGAGTAAAAGATGCACTTGAATGACTAGATTTATAATTGTATAAACTTTCGTTGTCTTGTGATACACCATCAGGAGACATTTGTTGTATTAATTCGGCGTCAAGAGATAGACGCAATAAGGAAGGTTGCTTTTTGGTCTTTATCGATCTTGGTTTAACTCGAGGTGTAAGTGTAGGATCAAGTAAAGGTCTTCTACCACATCTTGAGTTGGTATTCTCATTAGATTGACTGCTTTTACGACTCACAGTACTATCTCTCTTTGACTTTGAACGTCTTGGTGGTGGAGAAAGAGATGATGTAGGTTGATTTTTCCAAGGTAAAGAAACAGTTGGTTTAATCTCTAACACTACAAAAAAAAATTTTTTTTAATTAATGAAATTGAACAAACAAACAAACAAAAAAAAAAAAAAAAAAAAAAAAAGGTGTACCTTGTACAGTGGATTCTGACTGTAAAGTTTTTGTCCTATAATCATCATTTGGACTAAGTTCCTCAAATGACTTTGAAACTCTTATCTTTTGTGATTTATTTTTTTTAAACTTTGTGATAAAAGAAAAGCACGACGACCAGCGAAATTTGCGTGATTTAGGTTCTATCAGTGTAGCGTTATCTACTGTACTAGGTTCGTAAGCAGAGTGTCTTTCTATTATCCTCTTTAAACGTTGAGATTCTAATTTGAGAAACGCTTCATCTGCCATGGAGATGTTTCTTTTTATATTTAAAAGGACAATGTCAAGAAAAGTGTGTAAGAAGAAAAGAAAAAAGACAAAAAAATAAATAAAAAATAAATTTGGGTATAGTTTTAAAAGAAAAAAGAAAGCGAAATAAAAAGGAAAAAAAAAAAAAAAAAAAAAAAAAAAAGTAATTATATGTGCTGCTTTTTGTTTATAATAATAGAGACAAATGCTACACGATTAACCCAAAGTAGTAAGGATACTTGGACACCCAGCCCGAAACCTCCGCCCTAAAATAAAATTTATTCGGTAGTACATCTTTGTATTTTTCAGGTAAAGCTTTTTTTGTATACATAGTTTATTTTTAACCTCTTCTAAATGGAGTGAGTCTATATTATACTCTTCAAGTAAAACAGTTTGTTCCTTTAAAATAGCAATAATACCCCCCCCCCCTTTTTAATAATTGATAAAATGTATGTAATACTATCTAAAGTGAAAAAAAAAGAAAACAAACAGGTGAGCTTATCGTTTATTGTATTTGTTATTTTCTATTTTAGTGTGTACACGTATCGTTACATTGCACAAGAAAAAAATTTCTCAACAGCAAGCTATACATGAAAGGTTTGGATACGAAAAAGGTAATGTAAACCTTCTTTTTGAGTAAAAAAAAAGGGGAAAAAATACAATATATATAATAAAAAAAGGAGGGCAAAAGAGTTGGTGTCATTTGAATTTAGCTGTAATGTACTACTTTCTTTTTGTGTTTCCTTTGACAAGCTTTCTTTTGATTATAAACAAGATTTAATTTTAATAATTGACATAATCTCTCTCTCTCTGTCTCTCTCTCTCTCTCTTTCTTTCTCTCTTTTGACATGTGTGTTGCTGTTTTATACTCCACTTTGCTTTCTTTATGTTTACCAAAATCACTTGTTTCCACGAGGAAACCGGTTTTTTTTTTTTTTACAAACACACACTAGTGTGCATCTTTATCGAATCATAAACTCCAAAAAAAAAAAAAGAGTGGCACAAAGAGTCCTGGCTGGTGTACAGTCAATTTTCTAGCAGTAAAAAATTTACTGTACACACATACATATACACATAGAGAGTATGTGACGTAACTTATACCTTATATTTCAAATCTGATGGGAACTTGACAGGACTCTTGCAGATTATATGCATGTTTATAAATAAAACCTTTTTTAACACAGTTATATATCTTGTATATAATCATACTCTTATCAAGATTAAAAGGTGATACACTCAAAATAAGATGAAATATAATAGTATACGTGATCACTAATGAATCATTCTATCAAAAAAAGTGATAAACATGATACATTTTGACTCGAATTGTCTTATAACTAAGGTTGCATCAAGAATTTCCCATTTTTAAAAAAAAAAAAAAGTAGTTATTATCTTCTGACTATGTACGTGGGTAGTTTATCTTGTTCTTTTTTTAGTGTAACGCTCTTTGTTATTATTGTTTCTAATGATGCATGGTTATGTGTTATATATCCTCGTGGCATTTTTTTTTTCTCCCCCTTAAAAATTTCTCGGGTATAACATACATTAAGAATTGATTTTCAGCACAAGTTTAGGCCGACCCTAACAACCCACACAATGCATGTATCCAATACCAAGGTAGCCCTTGCCTTTACCCACGTTTTTTATATCGTTCATTATTGGTTTAGAAAAAAAAAAAGGCTACATACAAAGTTTAATCGTCATACATATGATTTCTATATTTTAGACTTTTTTCGTAACAATGCCTTTTTTAATTAATCGATGAAGTTAGAGAAATTTGCTTGAACAAAAGAGCTTGGCTACTTTTTTTTTTTTTTTTTTCTCATAAGCCCAAAAAATTATAACTAAATATATCAAGTTGTTTTTAAGCTTGCATCACCCTCATGACTCCTATTATTATTTCTTGTTCTAGTAGTAGAGACGCGCGCATCTTTTTACAATTAGATCAGGTATCATCTCTTTTGTAATCATCTATAAGCGAATTTCATGTGTCATTAGTAAAATTATGAAACTTTTTTAAATGTTATCTAATAGTATACGTTATTAACCTAATTATATTAAAGCAATAAGAAAAAACGCACCGGATTATCATTTCCGAATTCAATACCAACTATTACACTTTACTATACTTTTTTTAAAAGAAAAAAAAGATAGGCCAATGTGGAACATAATAAACTTTTCTCGTTCTCGTGATGTACCTTAGCTCCTGTTCAGGTACCGGTTATTATAAAATGACATATTTCACAAAAACTAAATCTAGTATAAATCAAAAAAATAAAACAAGCCGTGGATTTATCATATGGCATGTTTTATTTTGTAATTGGTTCAAATGACTTTTTTATAACAGAGACGTCATATTAGTGGGAACTTTTTTAAACATTATACAGATATGCATTCTATTCCTTTTAAATCATTTGTTCTCTCTCTAAACGAAAAAGGTGTAACAGATACTGAATTTAGACTTTTGACCGCGGTACGCTTACCATTGAAACATCACTGTTGCCACCTTACAATTATATCACGCGTTGTCTTTTTTGTTTCTCTCTTTCTTTTTCTCGGACTGAACCTTAATCGACTTCCTTTTTATATAAACAATGAGGTTCAATAGTAAAAATAGAATATTTTATGCAGAAAAAGAAAAGGAAAACTTGGTTTCAAAATACTGAAGTGTAATCGGCTTTTTTGTAAAATAGTTTAGCTTTGTGCGATAATGTTTAGAAGCTAGATAGCATAAAATACTTTAGCCGATGTTATTCTCATTTCTTTCAAATGAGGGTACTTGATTTTTGGTTATAAGAACCAATGGTATATACGTAAACCCGCATATATATATATTAGTAAAAATACATTCTTGGAATCTAAATTATCTTCTTTGTCTAAAGCAATATGAAAAGTGTACATATAAAATAAATTTTAACTGTTAGTTACCCTCGTCTAGTATTCTAAAAACTATGAATTAGCTCTTTAGCTGACGATTGGTCCGATGATCCTAGTTACATTTTTTTATAAAGTCGCGTGTCTCGCTTTGTCCAAATAACACTTGGAATTAAAAAAAAAACGCCTAAATATGATTCGCTGGTATCTTGAAATCATAAAAATCGATTGTCTTTTAATTAAACCTCCTCCAATCTGCAATGTTATCTGTCAAAGAGATCGGTTTTTATTATGAGCTAAAATAATTTTAGTTTAGTATACTCATAACATAAATGACACGAATTAAATTTTCTTTCTAATTTGACTCAACTGATAATCATTCCTACATAAAACTTATGCTTAAAGAGACATAAAAGAAAGTTAATCGAGATAAAACACTACACTACTGTAAAATAAAGAAAACTAATAATCGATCGAGCGATTCAATCAATCCGTCTTATACTAATAAACAAATATCTAACTATCCTTTACAATTATCTTGTTTGCACGAGCAAAAATTGCATTTATATCTTTTTGCGGTAACACGGTACTTTCTCTTATTTTCAAAGAAAACGAAGTATGGTATAATATGATAGATAATAATCTTACAGGCTATCATTTCCCACGACGACATTCACTTTGTGGATCCGGTACTTATTTTCTATTTCCGCAAAAGACGATTGTAAAAGCCAAAAATAAATTGTTTGGTTATATTAGATGAGTGTACAAAATATAATAAAGTTTAAATTCAATAAATCGGTTTATTTTCTTAACGAGTTCCGAGAATGAGGTAATTCAGAAAACTTAAAAATTACAAACATTAAATGCCGTAAGGTCTGTCAAAAAAAAAAAAAAAAAAAAAAGGAAAATCAAAGAGACAAAATAACTGTGATATATACGATAATATACATGTTTTATAAAAAAAAAATGTATATATGTCATGCTTTGTATTAGCCAAATTAGAAGAATTGAGTATGTAATGTAGATCGATCTCAAAAAAAGAACAAAGAATATAGGTAAAATATAATATATCGGCTGTTACGGAACTGATTCCTTCAGATATACCTATTTAAACTGACGATCAATTTAAAATACCCAAATTAAAATTTCGAAATAGAAACAGTGACACACCGTATTGCTTTAAATCAAGCAGAACCCGATGTTTATTTAAAAAAAAAGTTTATTTATACAATCCTTCTGCAGGATGTTATTAATTGAATTATTCCGATTTTATTCTTGTGTAACACGAACAAAATATTACAAAAAAAGAATCGCTCCCGGGTGGGCTTGAACCACCAACCTCCTGATTAACAGTCAGACGCGCTAGCCAATTGCGCCACGGAAGCTGTTATGACATCAAATTTTAAAAATTATATATAATCTAAATGTTAAATATCAAAAACAATCACGTGAGTTTCACGTGACTAAATGCCCGAGATTAGCAGTTAGGATTTACGATAAATTAATAATTCTGTGTCATAAATGCCTTATAGTAACATATTTAACGTTCACAAGTTTCGTACAATTAATAATTACTCTATAAATACATGAGTATAAGTTCCACAAATTGGAAATTATGTATCTCGATATAATGAAGAAGATTATTAAGACACAATAATTTTTTTAGTATGGAAAATGGGGCCTTCAGTTTTTCTGCTTTCCTGAAAAATCAGATGTAAGCAAAAATTAAATATGCTCCACTACATGTGATTATATTTGCTTCCTTTTACTTACTTTTTTTAAAATTATTTCAATTGATAATAACATATGTGCAGTGCTGTATTATTGTAAAAGTCTGTTATAAGTACCTAGATGCCGTGCCATAGCTATCGAGATACTTCTTGTATTAAAAACGTTTTCTTTTTTGTATGTATCTTACGTGAAAAGTAATGTGATAACACAATAAAATATGTACCAATATTCAAAGATAGCTTTCTTTGTATTTTTTTTTTCTGGTAATTTTTTTGTACAAGAAGAGCTTATTCTCATTTATTGGTTTCCCAGGATGCTTTAAGACCATAAATAATTTGTAACACGTAAAAAAAAAAAAATCTGCCGATCAAATTGATTAGCATATACTTATCAAAAAAGAATCAGTTGAAATATAGGAAAAAACAGGTACGAGACAATCACCATTTTTATAAAGACGTGAGAATGGAATAAAACGTGTTAAAACGTTAAAATTTACCGCGCCATTATAAAAGAAAAGAGAGAATACGCAAAACAAGTTTCTATTTTTGGCTGCTTCAGATGATTATAGAAAAAAAAGATTTACAAACGTTTCAATGACACGTTTTTCTTTTGATCAAAAATAGTAGTTCGTGGAGAAGGACTTTTTGTGTAAAACATATTATTGTGTCCTAAAATTAGATTAATTTTCTATTTCTTTCTCTTGTATTTTTTATAATGTTACGGTATGCATATTGTAATCAAGTAAATATAAGTTCCTTTACATAAAAAGCAGTAAAGTAATAATAAAATAGAATACTCGTCATATGGCGTATCTCATACATATTTTTATTTTCAAGATTTATTACGATATGTACCTGATATATTTAGTGAAATTGAAAGGGTTATATAGATTTCTACAAGCCGTTTCACATTTATTTCTAGACTAATGTGTCTTTTTTTTTTTAATAAAACAGGATACATTATGTCCACATGCTCATCCTCAAAAAAAAAAAAAAAAAAAACAATAACACATAATTGTATCCAGTAAATTTCTCTTAATTTTTGCAGGCTTTTCATTACATGCATTGAAACAATTATTACAGGTACTACATTTGAAGCTAATTTGGTTATATTGAATAAAAAGTGTTAAATAAACCAAACATGATGTATAAAATGTATATTTATCCTTGACAGTTGGCCTTTTCAGGCTGAATCTATTAAATAATATGTATTGACTCGATACATACTTAGAGAAAGAGAGACGATGAAACAATTGTTTATGCATAAAAAAAGAATGATCCGACTATTTTAAAAGAATTGAAGACAATAAAAAAAAATATAACTAAAGTTATATACACAGCTTATCTTTACTTCAAATAAATCAGGTGACAGTAAAAACTTGTCTTTTCAAGCCTTTTAAAAGAAATAACCTTCAATTGAACTAAATAAAAACAATAACAAATGTGTCAATGAAACAATTAAAAAAAAAAAGTCCAGATCATTCGTGAGCAAAAAATTACTTGTCAAAAGCTAGTTTTTATTTTATTTTTTTCATGCAATCCATCTACAAATTCTATATATTTTAAACTTTTCTGCTGAGGCAGTATCTCCACTTAGATCAATAGTTACAGGTCCATTGTTTGGAAAGTGAGTATCTCGAATCTGATTATAATTAAGAAAATGAGTAAAATAATAAAAAATTGCGCTTCTTCAAAACTTTTACCTCAACTTGGGATTTACCAATAGAACGAGCTTCTTCCAAGTATTGTTGATTTATACTATCAAATGGAATCAGAAATGTTCCTGAAATAATCATCCAAGTAATTGGCATAGTATAAATAAAAAATTAAGGAATAATAAAAAGAAGAAAGGAAATAAATACAATTTTTTTTCTGACTTATATATATATATAGAGAGAGAGATATTTTATTGGTTGTAGATTAGACAATATTTAATTTAGATATCATCAAACATGTTCTGAGGTGGTGGCGTAGGTGAGAGACGACTGACGCCATCAAATCTAGCAAATGGTGAAGCGTTACTATTATGACTTGGTTGACGATTAATGCGATTAAAATCCACTAAGAATGGACTAGGCGTATTGGATCTTGATGGAATGTCCTCTTCAGTTAATTCTATTGTTCTAACATCTTTATAAGATCTATCGTTTGTTATAGAGCTACCACCCGTAGAAGAAGGGCGTCCAAGTACTCGTCCGGTGCTATGCGAGGGTGAAGGATGATCATAAGTGGATATATTATTCTCTGGCTCTGCTATTTTTGGAGGAGGAGGAGGAGGAGGAGAAGGAGAAGGAGATGATGTGTTATTGTTCTCGGAATGAGTAATCTTTGAACCAAACAATCCCCCTAATTTATGTTTCACTGTATCACCAAACGACATTAAATTTGTTTTTAATTGCATTGAATCTGTATGATCATTTTGATTTTCATTGACTGATAATGCGGATGAATCAGAAGAAGTAGGTGAATGGTCTCTATAATTTGAATGATGCTGTTGTTGACTTGTTCTTCCGGATAAAATTTCGTCTACTCTTCTATCACGCTCCGTTCGTAATGTATCGGGTGGGCTTGCACGGTGATACTTTTTATTCGTATATTCCTAATTTTATCTCATGTGAATATCAATTCCATATCAGTACCTGTAATCTTTCTTACCCTATTTCGAGCCGTATGTGTAATGACCCTTGCACTCGGATTGATTTCACGTTCTTTAGCTCTTCGTTCTAATAATAATAATAATATAAGCATTTCACGACAATAAAATCCCTTTTCACTTTTTTTTTGTGTGTTTTACCTTCTTGAATAAGCTTTGCTCCTTCTTCGTAATCTGCATCTAATAATCCTCCGTTATTCGCCTCTGGATCTTCTTGATTGTCGTCATCACTGCCTTCATAGGGATTTTTAATTCCGCAAAATCCAAGACAACGACCTTGAATATTAAATAATAACGAAAGTGAAGGGATCAAGATAATAATCGGGAACCAGTCTGTAAAGGAACCTAGAAACTTGATGAGTTCTGTCTTTCCCATAAACTAAATCAAATCCGTCAGTGAACAATCGTCGATAATAACAGCAAAAAGTACTCACAGTAGTAAACACAGCTTTACTAACACCTGGTGCATCTACAGCTAAATTGATATAATTGTAGCATAATGGTGCCCTATTTTTAAATTTTTAGTATGCTTAACAGCGATAATAACGATTCACTTACATCATTTTACACATGTAACTCGTGAACCATAATAAACTATTTTCATCCGTATGATGATTTGGTATAAGTAAATATAAATTAAAAAACCTGATTTTAAACAAGGACGAATAAACACAAATACACATGTAAAGTAGTGTAAAGAAGGCCATAATCTAATAAAATATGTTGAGTATATGTCTATCCCGTATATATATTTCTTTTCTTAGACTTACTTCTAATGCCGCATAATTTGTTCCACATGCATTTAAAGCATAATATGCAATTGATAGAATTGCTGGTCTTCTGACATTAAATGTTAACTCAGACCAAATGATGCACACACTAATACAAGAGAAAAACACTGCCAAAATCTTGTATAAATTGGGGGAGATTCGTAAGACCCACCACCATTCCATTGTAGAAACAAATTTTGTCCATAATGTTTCTTCCTTCTTGTGCCTTAAAGTTGAAACGAATTTACTATACAAGAATCATTAGTCCAAATAAATCTTACTTCATTCTGTATTTATATCCCTCTTTACCGATCGCTTTTATCCTTATTGTTGATAACATCTTGAAGATAGAATGCATCACTCAATAAATTATTCCATAACCTAAAATATAATAAAAATTAAGTCTCTTGTCCGTTCATGACCCCCCAGAAAAAAAAACTTACGCGTTCTTTCTATCCCTTATACGAATTGCTAATATCATTCGTTTTGAAAGATCAACTAAATATTCTTCTGTCAAATCTCTAGGTACAATGAATGAATTGTTTCTTTCCCCATAAGTTTCATGAAGCACAAAAGGAAATCTTCTAACCATCGTGTTTATACAATATCTAATCTCTGGAATTTCCATCATCGTTCGCTTTGATATAGCATTCATAGTCTATTAAAAATGAAACATGTTATATAGTTACCTTTAATCTTTTTTCTATCTTTTGTCTTACTTTAGCTAATTCGTTAAACTCTAATTCACTATCTAAACATTCTTCTTTTAATTTAGTAGCATTTGCATAATGTTGATGTAAATGACGGTCATAACTTCCAGAATACCATAAAGTACGAGGCACAGATACTAATCCATATCCCATAAATACAATAACTAGGAATAAACCCCAACTATTGGCCGCTGCCATAACATAACTTTGAATTCCTTCTCTAAAATGTGACAATTTTTGCATAAATTATCAAACAAAATTGAAATAGTAGATTTTTCTTACCTAGTAGTCAATCCACTTCCAAAGATCAAATATACTAATCCAATAATTCCCACAATAACATACATGGAGTAGAATCGAATATTAACATTGACTGCTGACTTGAGTCGTTTAGTTATAGTAAAGTCACCAGTATTCACGTAAGCTTGCATCATTGGAATTGTAAACCTAATTCAAATGTTTTAATCTAGACGTTTGATAGTCTCATTAGTCTCTATTTATTTTACCATGTTAAGCAGAACGAAGTCCAATATATGACTCTCCAAGCAACAAACAGAAAGGATTGGGACACATAAGCAAATGGAACTCTGCCCTTTTTATCGTCATGAACAGTCTAAAAAAAAAAGCAATGAATACACGATATTCTAGAAAAAAAAAGACTCAAACTTACAGATGCCAAGTCAAGTGGTAGCAAAAAGACAATCCAGAAAGGAAAGAACCATCCAATAGTACAAGCGATAGTAACGTACCAAGCTTGTTTCTTTATATTACCAAATCTTGATAATATAAATACAACAATAACAAATAATAAACTAGTGGCAAAGATTAAAGGGGCCCAATCGCTTTTATGAATAACAGGTATATCCGGTAAAGGGGTTGTATCTGGTGGTATAATAGGTATATTTTCATCCATTACTTAATAGATATTTTAGGTAAAAGAAAGAAAAAAAAAAAAAAAAAGAGTCCAAACAAAAAATTCAGTCTAAAAATGAGCACTCACCACTTTTAGTAATAAAATCCCGCGCGATTGTATACAGAGTCTACAGAACTTTTGCATTACAAAATAATTGATGTCTTTAACAATTTACTTTAAAAAGTAAGTGAATGTACCGTCATCCAATATTTGTCCGTTTACTTCCCAAATCGGAAAGCCACGTAGTTGGGGATCATGTTAGCGTCAGATGCTATATGTTGTGAAGATCGGTGAAAACCTCACTGTTTTATGTTTGTCTGACTGTACAACCTACAATAGATTATTCTATTTTGTAAACTGAGAACACGTACATTACCTTCTTTGTACAGCGTAGTTATAATATCTGGGTAATGGGAGCACGAAAAATTAATTGACAGATATAAAAAGGATGATATCATTTTTCCCTTTTCCCATTTTTCTTTCTGTTTTATCATTATTAATTTTAAAATTAAAATAAGATAAAATGCCTTACACTACAATTCCTGAAACAATGCATGGTGTTCAAGTAATCAAATATGGTATATCAGAAGATTCTCTTATATACAGTAAAGAAGTACCAGTACCAAAACTTAAAACAAAAACACAGGTATTGATTCGTGTCAAAGCAGCTGGTGTAAATCCAGTAGATGCTAAAGCAGCTTCTGGAAATATGAAACTTGCCACAATCACTGCTAGATTCCCATTTGTACCAGGCGCTGATTACGCCGGTGTGATTGTAGCCATGGGCGAAAAAGTGACTGATTTCGAATTAGGTGACGAAGTGTTTGGTTCACAAGAATATCCTTTTGGTATGGATGGTTCATATGCACAATACATTTTAATTGATACAGCAAAAGCAGCTATTGCCAAAAAACCACAAGAACTTTCATTTGAACAAGCTGCATCTGCAGGTATTGCAGTCATGACTGCATACCAAGGAATTATAACAAATGGCGGTATCGATGAATCTAATAAACATCAAAGAAGAAATATTTTGATTATTGGCGCCTCTGGCGGTGTCGGCAGTTACGGTGTTCAAATAGCAAAGATACTAAATCACCAAAATAATGTGATTGGTATCTGTAGTGAAAAGAATGTAGAATATGTTAAATCATTGGGTGCCGATAGAGTGATTAATTACCGGGATCAAGAGAATTATGAGATGTTTATCAATGAAAATATCCCATTTGATGTTATACTTGATTGTGTGGGTGGTGATGATTATTATAAACGATTGGGCCCATTATTAACAAAAGACGGTATCTTCTCCTCTGCGGTGGGTCCTGTCGCTCATGCTGGCTCAACAAATCTCGGTCTGATGGATTTTGGCTCGATTGCTGGTAATATTTTCTGTAAAAAGCTGTTTGGAACTCATCGTTATGATATGATTACTTCTCTCCCTTATAAAGATTTCAAGGATAAAATAGCTCCATTCTTCAAAAACCTCGAAGTACGTGGTACAGTTCAAGATGATGAAAATATTATTCCCTTAAAAGATGTTCATAAAGCATTTGAAAAGATCAAATCACATCGTACAGTTGGAAAGATTGTACTTTCAGTTGATTAAAATAATAAATAAAACTCTTTTATTTTATTTTATCTATTGGATTTTAGCTGATTTTTTAATTGTAGGAGTAGCAGTAGTACGTGTAGGTTCAGGCAAATGCAAATATGAGTTGACTCGAATGAATGAATCAATTACCATAATAATTGGTAAAAAGAAATAGGGCGCATAGAAACCAAATAAAACCAATCTTTCAGCTTGATTGAGATTATAGCTGGGATTAAATAAAACTTCGATAAGTGTAGGTAAAACTGTGGTTGCAACATGTGCGCCATAAACTATTTTAGAAAGATTAGATTTTTGAGCGTTTTTACAAATATTAAAACGATAAAAACTTACTGGCAAGAGGAAGGCGAATGTACTTAGAACCTTTTCCAAATTAATTTTATTAATACTGTGGTACAAGCAATGTTTTTTTTATATTATATTTTTACCTTTTACAAGACCTACACAAGCGATGAAGAAGAATGGTAATTGCACAACTAATTCACAATAGATGAAGGATCTGAACCAATAAAGGGGAGTAGTACTACCCATGAAGGGGTCTTTAAAGCTATCAAGATAAAAGCTTAAAACATCAGATAAAGCTTTGGGAACCCAATGAGGTGGATAGAACAATTGAAAGTCGATACTTAAAGTAACGGGGATATGTGTAGCGAAATAAATAAAGTAGATTAAATCTAAAGGACGGGAAAAAATACTCTTCTTTTCTACTGCCATGTTTTTTTTTTCTTTACTTTTTGAAAAGAACACGATAAAAAAAATGAATTACTTTTTTGTTTATTTGTTTACATTGTATTGGTGGGGTATACAGTCACACACACAATACCTCTTTCATACAGCGACTACAGAAGATTCTTTTTTTTTTTTAATAGTCTCTGATGCATTTAAATAAAAGGAACAAATAGTGTTCTCCTGGTGCCATCAAAAGTGCGTTTTAACTTTTTTTCTTTTAGGTATTACTTTATTAGTATGGATATTGTACACTATATATCTCACTCAAGTTTTCAAGGTTTGATGACCACCTTTAAACCAGTTCCAGCCAAAAAGACCTTCCAAGCTTCATCAAACTCGCTCAATTTAAATGAATGAGAAACTAAAGCGCTCCAGTCTACCTTATTTTCTCCCAAAATTTTGACAGCACGATCGATACCATAAGGGTTGGTATAAGTAGAGGTAATTGTTAGCTCTTTTCTGTAGATATCAAAAGGAGAAATAGAGACACGATCTTCAACCTTGGCAACACCGACCCAAACAACAATACCACCGGCTTTTGCAAAATTAACAGCATCTTCTGCTGTATTAGGACGACCAACACACTCAAATACAACATCGTATCCTTCACCAAGGGTTCCATCTACAGGAGGAAGTACACCAGGAGCATAAGCCTCGGAAGCACCAAAGATCTCAAGTGCCTTTTGACGTCTCATCTCATTTGGTTCTATGACTGTAACACGTCCTCCACTATTGGATGCAAGAGCAATAGCCATTAAACCAATAGGTCCAGCCCCAATTACAAGAACTGAGTCCCCAGTCTTAATCTTACCTTGATCAATTGCGTGTACGACACAAGAGAGTGGCTCAGCTAAAGAAGCAACTTCAGCTGTTACATTGGAGGGTACAGCTATCACTGCACGAGCAGGGACAGAAACATACTGAGACATACCACCATCAACAGTAACACCAATACAGAACAGATGATTGCACAAATGATACTTTTGATTACGACAAAATGCACATTGATTACAAGGCATATTAGGATCGATAGATACTAAATCGCCAACTTTAACGAGTGCTTTTGTATCAGGATGGATCTCTTGTACATAACCGGAAAATTCATGCCCGATAACAACCTTCTTAGTAGCGTGAGGGGTCTCACCACGGCTGATATGTAAATCAGTACCTTTTTTTTTGTAAGAGAAAAAGAATGTAAGAATAAACATAGTTATACGCGTTTTTTTTTTTTAAAACTTTACCACAAATACCAGAAGCAGCTACCTTGACTAAAACTTCTCCAGGCATCACAGTAGGAATATCCTTCTTCATTAATTCGATACCACCTACATTTTGCCAGCTAGCAACCTTCATTTCTTTAGAAGTACACATTTTAACAAGTCAATAGATAATATTTTTTTTAAAAAAAAAAAAAATATTAAAAAAAGTTTTAAACAAACAGAAACTTTTAAATAATGTTTCGGAAGGTAACTAATTTAGCTTTTTATGCAAAAAGTCCGATTGGCGGATTTCACTTTCGAGATTTCCCAGACGTCACTAAACACCCGAAAATAGGGGGTAGAAAAAAAAAACTTAACATTTGTAAACTGTTGACGTTATGCCATCATTGATTGTAGTGATGTCAAAAAAATTAATTATACGAGGGACTTTAGCAAACGGCAATTAACCTAGTTTGTTTCTTGTTACATGTATAAATATGGATCCCTGATATATCTAAAGCTCTTTTTTTTTTCAATTTATTCTTTTTTTACTGAAAAGTAATAATATGAGACCACTTTCAGATATTATGGGTGCCAATAGGGGCCCACCTCCAAATACAATTGTAGACGCCAAAGCGGCAGTTGGTGAATTTATCGGTATGACTGTCTTCATTTTTCTTGCTTTATCAGGTGTTCAAGGCGACCTTGAAGCACCAACTGGAATTGCACATGATCTTGGCATAACTCCATCTCAAATCCAAAGTATTGCTCTCAGTTTCGGTGTAGGCGTAACAGTTGCTCTTTTTATTAGTGGCCCCATATCTGGTGGTGTTCTTAACCCTGCCATCTTGTTGAGTTTAATGATTTCTGGTAATATTAATTGGCTCCGTGGCATCTTTTATTTTATTGCTCAAATGGGTGGTGCTATCCTGGGTGCATATTTCTCTAATTTCGTCACAGCACATGAATTACAAGGTGTTAATTTATTGAATCCGGGATTTAATTACGCACAAGGTTTCTTTGCAGAATTACTTTTAACTTGTTGTCTTTGTCTTACTGTGTTGTTTGTTATTGTTGACAAGACTTCATTAGCTGATTTTGCTCCATTTGTGGTTGGTACTGCTATCTTCATATGCCATTTGATCGGTGCACCTATTGATGGCACATCTATTAACCCTGCTCGTT
The DNA here is from genome assembly GCA_025716855.1 of Pilaira anomala. Classification (NCBI taxonomy): domain Eukaryota; kingdom Fungi; phylum Mucoromycota; class Mucoromycetes; order Mucorales; family Mucoraceae; genus Pilaira; species Pilaira anomala. The sequence continues at coordinate 63,928 of JAIXMQ010000008.1, forward strand.
CATTTGCTGCTTCTCTTGTCACAGGTAAATGGGCAAACCATTGGATTTTCTGGTTTGGCCCTTTAATTGGTGCTTTTTTTGCTGCTGTGATTTATATCGGTTGTAAAATGTTAGAAGACAAGTCTCAAAGTGAAATCTTGATAAATGAAGCAAATCACATGAATAATGTAGAGGGTAAAGGAATGCTTGATACTGGTCACGTTACTGGTAACGCAAACCATGGCCGTAATAACTATGAATCAAACCCTGGAAACCCTCCTGAAAACGCATTCAGCAACCAACAAGAAAATGGTATTTATCGTTCAAACGATGCTTCTAATGGAACAGGTAACGATATCTTTACCACAAGGCAGCCACAAAGAAATACAGTAGACCCAAATATCAATGATCCAGATTATAACAATAATAACCAAAATTACACATCAAGGAATGATGGTTATCACGATGAAAATAATGCATAAATATCACTCATAATCCCTTCCTTATTTCTTACTCTTTTTAAATTTTATTCAGCTTGCGCTCTATTATATATATATGTTTTAAAAACAATAAACAATACTTTGTATTAATAATTATTTCAATCCTTAACAACTCGGTCTGTATCTTAAAAAAAAACAAAGTGAAAAATGTGATACAGTACAAAGGACTTCAAATAAATGCTTGAACACTGGTCTTTCTTTAGCATATATATGGCATATTCAAATATGTACAAATATACTCAAGGTAGAGAGTCTCTTTTTGTTTTTCTTCCTGCCATGGAGTGATAAATTCTACTTTATTATACGGATTTTCAAGAGTACTATGGTCTACAGGATTTCCCACTATTTTTGGGAATTAATATGGAAATTAATGGGAAAAAATTTAAAAGTTTGAAAAAGTTAGTTAGTAATGTGATTCTTACATAGACGTTTTAAGGCTTTACCTGTATCAAGGTTTTCCAAAGCGATAACTTAGGAGGATAATTATTGTTGAAGACGAGTTTTTTTTTCTCCCAGTTTGATTGGGTCATAGTTTTTTCTTTTGATTGAGTCTTTTTGACTTCTCAAGAATATCGCAGGTTTCTGGGATGTAGTCCTTAAGCTAATTACGATCTTCCTAAAATTTAATACAGCAGCAAGATCCCTGTTCCACAATCGATACTTTACATTCTCTTGATCCTTTTCAGTTAATGCCTGTTTCTCCAAACAGTTTTGATTTATGCATCTAAAACACAAGTTATTTAAACCTTTCATTGATATAAAATATGTAAGAAATACCTTAAAAGCCTATGGCTTGTTACTTTTGGATTAGCTGAACGTCGGTATGGCCTTGGATTAATACATTCTTTAAAAGTTGATAGCTTGTTTTCACAAGAAGGACAGATACTAGAAGTTTTGAACTCATCCAAAAGATAAACTTTAAACCCTTCTTTTCGTAAGCTATTTCTTAATCCGTTTCCTTTAATGGGTTCGTGAAACCTTGTGCGGGAAGCAGACCAATTTCCCAAAATTAAGATACAATCCTTTCCAAGCTTTTTTCTGATGTTTTTTGATAATCGTTTGGTTGATTGAATTTTATTGATATGGGCACTGAGCTTCATCTTTCTAAAGGGGATAAAGTCTTTCTTTCTCTTATCCTTCTCTACATCTTCATTTGAATAGTATTCTTGCATCTTAGAAGTAACTTCAGCTCTAATCTTTAAGTATTCAACAAATGCTCCCATCTTTACTGTGAGTGGCGAGCACTTGCTGAGTTTGTCCTCGCAATCTTGAATGTCTTTTGGTTTCAACTGTTGCCACAGCTTTTTAAATTTTGTTGATTTTGTTTCCTTTGCTTTTTGATTTCTCGTGTACCTGTAAATTTTTTTGTTATTGACTGTGCTATCTTCGTGCATACAATAAATTAGATCACGTCGACCAGGATCAATGAATACACATTTTCCATCTGTAGATCGTAGTTCCTCGTTGGGGATTTGTTCAATATATTTGAGTTCTTCATCTTCCACTAAACTGGCCTTGGGATTACTTGTACCACCTTTAGACGTGCCGAAATTTTGTTTTATTACAGAAATACCTATGCCATCTGTCATTATAGTTCCTCTGAACTTCATGGAGCTGTTTAGGCCTTGATCTTTGAAAGGTTTTGAAGATAAATTTAGGACTTTTCCCCAGATATACCGTTTATCCAATTTGCTTCTTTGGGAATTTTTTAATATATGATTGTTCAATATCATAGTATCAATAGTCATATATGACGGAATAAAAGTCTTTCTTACAGGAAAGCATTGGAATAATTTGAACTTGTTAGCCTCGCATACCGTACCCACTCTATTTAAGGCTGAAAAAATTTTCAGGCTTTTGGAGCCTTAAATCGTATCATAGCCTTATTTCTGATTTGAGGAAGTTAAGATATGGCCAAAATTTTCAGAGAATTGCGGCCTTAATCGGAAACGGCCTTAAATCGAACGGCCTTAAATAGAGCAGGTACTGTATCTCTGCTAGTTTAAATGAGCAAGTAAGTGTTTTCCTGGATTTATAATAGCATCATAATAAACGGAATCTTTTTTAAACTTGTAAGTTTCAGGATAAGCAGAAAGTATGTCCTTAATACAGTTGATAATAGCCTTTTGATCTTGGAATTCTTTTGGGATTCGACTGATATCTCTTGATGGAATAGCCAGTTTAAGTTGTGTAGCAGGTTCCAGAATGTTACTTTTAATTTTGGCTTTAGTTTCCTCTTTTGAGTAGCCTTGCTTTTTCAAATCGCTAGTCAATTGTGAGATACGTTGCTTCAGTCCAATCAGTTTATTGACAACCATTCTCAGCTTATTTCCAAAATCTTTAGTGATTGCATTAATACAAGCAGTTTGTATTTTTGTAGCTTCATATGAGGTTATTTGTTGAGCAGAGGGTAGTTTGATTGGCGTGAATGATGAATCTCTACAATACGATGCTTTATACTTGTTTATCATCTCTCCATATGCCTTTACTTTGCCCGATAGTCTATTAACATTCACAGTTTTACTGTCTAAAAGTGATAAAAACACTTCCTTGTAAAAACCTTGGACTGCATACTCTTCTAAATTAAGATTGACCTCTTCGATAAATATGTATCTTGTAAACGAATACGTATGGGTAACGATAATATGACCGTAATGAACGAGTTTCTCCAAAATAGAAAGATATTGAGGTTTCCATCCTATTCCAGTAATTAAAGACTTTACAGTCATAACCTTTTTACCATTATCATCAGTGTCTATTAATAATGTATTCACCTGTGAAAATAAACGTGAGCAAAATAATACATTTAAACCAGTTAAAAATACTTACAGAGGTATATTGTTCAACGGATTTCCCCATTTTTACTCAAGGAAGAAATTGTTAAGAAAGAGGAAAGAACAAAGAAGAAAAAAAGAAGGATTTTGACAGTATTTATCAAACTGGTTATTGGTTTTTAGGACTGGTAAAAAAAAACTTGTTTGTATTTTATAACGTAAGCAATTACACTAATTAATCAATGCATGATGATGTATCTCCTATCTCATTTTTGAATACCATACTTTTTCAATTATTTTATAAAAATAAGAGAAAGAAAGACTTAATCCCCTTTAGAAAGATGAAGCTCAGTGCCCATATCAATGAAATTCAATCAACCAAACGTTTATCAAAAAACATCAGAAAAGAGTTTGGAAAGGATTGTATCTTAATTTTGGGAAACTGGTCTGAAACCTGCGATATTCTTGAGAAGTCAAAAAAAAAAAAAACTCAATCAAAAGAAAAAACTATGACCCGATTAAATTGGGGAAAAAAACAATAATTATCCTCCTAAGTTATCGCTTTGGAAAACCTTGATACAGGTAAAGCCTTAAAACGTCTATGTAAGAATCACATTACTAACTAACTTTTTCAAACTTTATTCAAAATTTATTCCATCAACTTTCAAACTTGGTTTTATTAACTTTTAAATTTTTTCCCATTAATTTTCATATTGATTCCCAAAAATAGTGGGAAACTCTGTATGTTGACTTTGGTAGTGTAGTAGTTAAGTGCTGAAATTGTAATCTAATCTAATTGCTTCTTGCTAATTCCCCTTTCCTTTTTAGAGTATACCATAATCATTTATTTTCAGAATATTTGTATTCGACAATGACATAACTGCCATTAAGTTTGTTGTATAAAAAATATATTAAATGTTTAGGTAATATTTAGATTGTTTCCTTAATATATACATACAATAGCACTGAAACCTTGCGCCACTTTCCGAAATAGTCTGTTACTATACCAACGTGTGTGGTAATAGGTATGGTTACACACATATTTCTGTAATAATAGGATTTTATTGCATGTTCCAAAGTAGCAAGAAAAGCTTTTTATCCTTCACTTTGATTTAATCTAGCTTTATAAGAAACAGTGGAATTTTTTAAAGCGTATATTTGTTAAATAATGATAAAGTACTTGTAAAAAAAAAATGCTTTTTGTTACCTGATAATTAAGATTAGTTTTTTTTTTGTAATTTTCTCGTGCTTCTCTTTTCTTACTATCGCGATAAAAAAAAAAGGGCGATTTGGGATATCTTTCTTGAAATATATGGCTATATTTCATTTTTCAATTACGAAAGGAGGGATAACAATGAGTGACTTCAGAGTAGTATATTTGCTATAAATTAGTGAGATTCGTAATATCGATCTTTCCCAGCGAGAGGTTTGAACTCCATTATATTTATAAGGTAAATTTATTGTGTAAGAAAAAAAAAAAAAAGTGTGTCGAGCGTATTATGGCTGTGTGGGAGTGTAAAATTTGTGAAATGGGTTAGGTGTGCGCGTGTGTGAGAGTGTAAGCGTGTGTAGGTGTAAGTAAGTGTGTGAGTGTGTGAGAAAATACTATGTACAATTATAAATAAAGAAAAATAATAACTAATTTCAACTTCTCTTTAAAAGCGTAAGAACAGCAGCAGCTTCTACTGCATCTTCGCCAACATAAACAGATAGAGTTTCAGTGTCATATGTCAGTAAAGAAGAGAGCTCTCTTTTGATATCGTGTTGTTCCATTAAACTTGTAATTGAGGGAGAGTGATGTGGTGAAGAAGAAAAGGATTCTAAAGGACTACGATCAGAAGTAGAAGAAGAGGCACTTTGACCTTCCCAATTTACAGGTTGATTAGCAGGTTCTCTCGGTGCAGGCACAGCAAATGTATCGTAATATTCTTGTTGTTCACTATTTCGCTTCTTAGTTATTCTTTTACCATGACCTGCATTAGATCTTTTTCTTTTCTTTTCAGCTTTACTGCCCCTTCTATTTGGTACTGGTACAATTGTATCTGGTGCGTCATTACCATTCAATATTTTACCATGTTTCCATTTTACCCCACAAGCATTACAAAGAGTACCTGCCCCTTGAGGTCCTCTACGCCACATAGGCGTCGATTTAGAACCACAATATAAACATTTCTTTATTTGGTTTGAAGCATTATTTCTATGCGCGGTCTTTTGTTGTGGTTGTGGTTGTGGTTGTGGTTGTGGTTGCGGTGGCTGTTGCGGTTGTTGTTGTTGCTGTTGTTGTTGTTGTTGTTGTTGTTGTTGTTGTTGTTGTTGAATAACAGGACTCAGTACTTTATCTTTTTTTTTATTATTGTTAATAAAGAAAAATAGGTAAAAGAAAAATAAATAAATTACCTTTCTCCCATGCGAACTGCTCATCACCACTACTCCAGTCGTCATTTTTAGATACTTGATAATCGTCGTCCAATTGGTTGGGAAGAGAAATAGCTGTTTCAGGAATAGATTTATGATGAATTACTCTCTCACTATGAAGTTTCATCTATTTTTGACCGAAAAGGAATAATGAATACAAGGTGATATTGTATTTATAAGAGAGAAAGAGAGAGGGAGAGAGAAAGATAGAGAAAAAAACTTACCAATTCCATCATATTTTGACACATGGTTTCGTAAGCAGATACCATTTGTTTAATAGCTCGATATAGCTCATGCGGTACATTAGATAAAACGATATTATTCACATGGCCTTCATTTTTAGACTGATCTGGTAAAGTCAATTTACAGCTTGTACTGCATACAGCAGCAAATTCTTCCAACTTTGTTTTAAAGGAACCTTCTTCCACAATAGGAGGAGGATAAGAATGACAACCACATTGCGAATTCTGTGAGATGCCGCAAGATTGAGGAAAGAAAGAAAATAGCAACTAATATATACATATTTACATATATATAAATATCGTTACTTTCTTTTGAAAAAAAAAATTCATTTGATGTGTAGTTATTACCTTGTGTGGAATAGATTCAGTTAAACATTCAGTTACTGCGTCCCGAGGTAAAACGAAAAATGTGTGTTCTGGTGATAAATGAACGGTACCTTTATCGACCGTAAAAATAATCTCGTAACGAATCACACGTCTACGCTTTCTTTTCTTTGGTGGCAATCCTTTTATATTATTATTACAAGTATTATTATTACTTAGAGCAAAATTTGCTAACCCGTCCAAAGAATTAGGTGGACTTTCGGGTGTACCATCTTCCTCAGGGCTCGAAACTTCTTGATGTAACTTGGATTCTGAAATTTCCGACTCGGTAATCTCATAAAAAGTAACTTGAGGGAAATCAACTGATCCCGACTTGAGTGAACAAGTACCAAGACAACGGTTTTGGAACCGATGCACATGGCCATCAACTGGATCGATATAATCTTGACTGATATGTAATGGTAACTTGTAAAGCTGAAACGCATCTAAAAGAGTGGACCTTTCTTTCTCGTAAATAAAGTGTGAAACTATCAAAACGATTGCTTCTTTATATTTACCCACTGAATTCTTGCCTAGTTGAAAGCATTTTGTTTGATGAACAGCAACAAAAATAAAAATAAAAAAAGATGAAGAGAAAATATATGTGTGTATATATTAAAAAAGAAGAAGAAGAAGAAGAAAAAAAAAAAAAAGATAACAAGGGGGTTCAATTAGATGAGCCGATGAAGTAAAAATAGATCGATGAGCGATTTGTAGTCAATAGTACAGACGAAAGTAGATTAAAAGAGATGAGTTATAGTTACTAACTAGATTAGAAAAAGAAAAAGAAAGAAACGTCAAGATGAGAAAAGTAAAGAGAGAGAGAGAGTGGAGCACACTTATTTTCCCTCTTTTTTTTTTTTTTTTTTTTTTTTTTTTTTTTTTTTTACACCCAAAAAAACAAAAAACCGTGCGAAACCAAAAAGTAAAAATATTGTTGGAATGATAAAAGAGACAAGCTTTGGCTAAGGAAACTCCGAAATACAATTCTTTCCTGTCTATTTTTTCGTATGCAGGTTTATTGTCCATTCATCAAATCTTGGTCAGGGGTGAAATCGTTATTTGCCAATGTCTTACAGAAACAAAAATCCTCTTTACGCCAAGATCATAATGCCTTTCTTGCGGCATTTTAATGTTTTTTTTTCTTTATGGTTAATCAAAAAAGCATTAATCTTCTTGTAATATACTTGTATAAAGAATACAGATGTTTCCACATATCAGAGTTTATTTACTGTAATTTCTATAAGAATATCCTGTATTGTGATCAACTCTCGAGGATTGCATAATAATAATAATACAAAATAAATAAACCTGTCAGTGAACTGTCAATACTTGGAATCAAGTTGAAACATTAACGAAATCTACATATGAAATATCAATATAAAAGCATTCTTTTATATTTAAGAATAAGTATCAAACACACAATTATACAATAAGTTGCTCGATTGACAACCCAATTGAAATTTTAGGATTTCTGTGTGATTCTGTAACACAAAAAAAAAGGGCATCACACAATCATGTCGGTACCTGATTTTTTTCTTTTTGTTATGTCCATGACAATAAACTCTCAAAGCAAATTAATGAAACAAAGTAAAATTTAAGTTACAACTTCTTAAAATATATAAATAAATTAAGCTTATTGAACAATTTTGGTCAGTACATTGTTAACTTGTTTTTTCGGGTTCGTTTTTTAAACAGCAGCTATAATTATTACACAAGAATTAGAAAAAAAAAGCAACTATATCAGTAGCTCCTTATAGGAAATAATTAAAAATGCCATTGTACATGAGCTCTTAGCTCTTAGTATGAATGAACAACCTAGCTTAAAATACTATGCAAATAATTCTAACATCATGATTAATAGAGTTAATTGCGCCTATCAAAATCCTATCTGTGTAATGAAGGAACTCTGTTTTTTTATAGCGCTGACAGAACTTCATGCTACATTTATGACTGACTCGCCTCCTTTTTAGAAAGACATTAATGTAGAGGCCATGTAAAATTTCAGTTATATAAAACGTTCTTTTAGTTTGTTTCGGTGCATTTATTTTCTCTGCTGGTAGAAAAAAAATAAGTAAAAAAATAAAATAAAACAAAAGTCTCAAAAAAAAACGATTAGTTAGTTTTTTTTTATCTTTCTCTACTACTATTATTTGCACGTTATACATTCAAGCAGCCGTAATTTTATTATTTGGAAATATATTGGTTTATATCCATGCTAGCAGTTAATAAAAATACAATAATTCCTTTAATCTTCATTTTAGTTATTTGTTCTTTCTGTTCGATGCAATATCAAGTATGAACAATATTCATTAAAACTAAGCTGGCCAATATTCCTTGGCAAGGAAATGGATATAAATAAATATATCTGTTTTGATTCCTTCAAATAATAGGTTAACTAAATAAATAAAAGCTGGTATAAGCTGACAACTCAATAATCAAGTGATTGGCTTTTATACCATTTTTTTTATTGTTTGTCTTACTCTTTTGACATTTATATTACTCTATATCAGTAGTTTTAATTTTTTTTAAAAAAAAAAATCAGAATCTGGCCAAAGTCATAGGTTCCCCTACATCGAAATACTCTTTTTGGTTTGAAACAATATTTTGACCGACAATTTTCATTGAAAATTCCAGTGAAGACGAATAGCCTTTTGGTCTCATGGAAATCATGATAGGTATGCTACTGGTATTTTCATAACCGGTCAGTTCTAGCTCTTGTAAGAAATCTTTTAATTTATCCCAGGATTTTTTATCTAAAGGAATTTCGCTTTCCAGTTTTTGATTATCCAAGTTTTTTAATTTATATAAACCTATATATAATGAGTACAAGTATTCATGTAAGTTACGTATAACCATCTAGCTTTAGTTTTTTTATAAATACATATGCAGGTTCTCTCTCTACTTGATGTTAGCTTTTTTGGGTCTTTATTTTTGGATTTTTCTTGCTTCTCCAAATAAAACGTTTTATCCAATCCAGAATTATATATTATGTCCCCTTTTTTTAAAAGTGGAATGATATGATTCTCATCTAGTTTGATAGTTTCTGTATTAAATTGCTTGTCTGTATATAAAGGTGTAATTTTGTCATAGCCTCTCTTAAATTGTGTTATGGAGAAACCGTAAGTTTCTCGAGAAACTTGGTGTAAGTTACCAGTTGTAAAGCATTCATGTAGAAATGGTTTTCCTTGAACGATTGGCTGCTGGGCGATCTGGTTTGGAAAATCGGGTATAATGAAGAAATTTTTGATTTCAATATAGTCTTTTGATTCTTTTGTTAATAAATCAACTAAAACTTTCTGAAATTGAGGATTATCGTTAAAATGTATTAGACAAAAAATGTGTTGTATTTCCATGAAATTTCCAAACAAATTTGTATTTATCAACGAGGCCGATATGATATTAATCATATTTTCTAGTGTCGGCCTAAAAACAAATTCAATTATATCATAAAATGATAAATGTACGCTACAGTTACAATTAGAACCTAACTGTATAATCGATTTCTTATTCATCAATATTTTTGATTTCTCTCCAAGAATCTATAATTTATAAAAAAAAAAAGTTGGCCTTATTTGATCGAGTAGATTTAAATCACTTACATTGTTTGAAATATGCGCTTTTAAAGTAATAAAAAACTTTTCTTTTGTTTTCAATGAAAACATTTGTTTGTATTTATGCTCCTCGTGACCGCATAAATGGATTAAACTATTACTCTTAGTGATGTGGTCCCATAGGTTCATACACAAAGAGTCATATATATTTGGTGTGGGAATGATTTTATCCGATACAATAATAGCGGAACTTTTCCCCTCTAGAGAATTTGATTCTATCACTTGATTTAAAGTGAGTTGTAAGTAATCGTCCCGAAGTTGAGCTAAAACATAATGAGACTTGAGGGGGAGTAACAATTTCGAAGATTGTTGGAGTAAAGGTAACAATCCTTCACCTTGCGTAATAATTTTCAGTTTTTTCAAATTGTCATCATGCTGTACTAGTCCACTTGCAAATATCATCTCTTTAAACTCTTCTTTAGTACCAATGACATTATCGAGTAGTTTCTTTTCAACCGAGATTAAATGTCCAATTTTCAGATCTCCATATATTTCACTTATAATATCGGGTAATCCCTTTTCTATGACTTCATTTATATATGCTAGATACATTACGAAAAAGACCTTGATGTATTTAGATTGTTGATTCAAGCTCAGTATTTCCTTGTCAGAAAAGGTAGTATCATTCAGTATAGCTTCAATTTCAGATAATAATTTGGTCTTTCGCCCAAAAAAAAATTCATACAAAAAATTTCTTTCAAGCTTCGGAATGATTCTTTTTGACTTGAGTGTTTTGATCGTTTGATAGGATGTTTCAGTTGGGATATCATACTTACTAAAGTATTTCAGATGGTCATACAACTGGTTTTCCATGAAAAAAATGGTCCTATAAAAATTACTTTAATATACAATTGAAACTGTTCATTTCATTTACTTACTGACTTTTCACCTTTAAAATTATTCTATTTTTTTCTACTTTTAAAAAATTACTCAAAGAAGGTATTCTACAAAAAAAAAAAAAAAAAAAAAAAAATACAAGTTTGAGTTTGATAATTTTTCATGTTTGTATGCCTGAAGAATCTCTTACCTTTTTCTACCTGTGATAAATTTGTTATCGAAAATATTTTGAATGTTTCCGTCTTTGTTCAAAAGTGAAAAGGAAAGTGATATCGATTTAAAAGAAATATCTGTTTTTTTAAAAAAAAATTGTTTAATAATACAATGGTATAAGTTATATTTAGTCTTTCAACTAACCTATGTTGACAATAGCATTTGGTTCCGAGTTTATAAAGATAGACGAAGGTGCATCTTGACTAATTTTTGCTAGACTTTTGGGTAATACATACGGTAATGCATGTAAATTGGAATCTCTTAATACCTCTGCAACTTTATTAGCAGCACCTGTCATTAACTCTGAAATAAAAATACGTACGGTACTTTCATACTTGCTAGTTTCAAGCATTGAATTGTAACTTGAATTGCGCTCTTTATTTTCGGAAAAGTTTCGCATCCAAAGAACTAAAGGAGATGATTGTTGTGCTATTGAAAAATAATATTCATGTACCATGACCAGTGTTCGTCTTTTACCAAAATTATTCTCCAGTAAGTCTCGTATAGCTCTCAGAATCTTTTCATTCATCTCTTCGCAAATGTCTGCTATAGTAATTGAGTTTATGATCTCCATTTGTGTTAGGCTTAGATTCCATTCTTTAATATCTGTAATATTGCATAATGCTTTTTGGGAATAATCTGCTTCAATATCATACCGAAGGTACTTTTATTAAACATCTTTTTTTTTTTAGCTGCTGTGTGTTCACATGGGATTTTATTTTTTTTATTTTTACCTTTGGACTTGAAAATTCTTTCAGTACGTGATCTGTCATCCTGTTAAGAACACCTTCTTGAAAATTTGACATATCGTCCGAGAACATTTTAGTCTTTAAGAACGACTTTATACTATCTTTAAAATTATCCAAATTTATAGAAATAACTGCTGAACGTACTACTCTTGGAAAAAGAGTGGCATCTGTAACGTCTACAAGAGAATACTGTGGATCGATCAAGTCTAATTTTATTGAAAGCGTTCCGTCATGATGAAGAGCTACTCTGAATAATATATTTTGTTCACCTCTTTTAAAAACTTGATTTTTGCCTCTTATATTAGCATATCTACGGTCTTGTAAATAACAAAAGATAGATTCCAAGTCTGTAAAGAACAATAATCTATTTTTGTGATCGTCGCTGGATATTAAATTTGAGCGTATAAAAATGGGTTGAATTAGTTCTTCTCTGATTTCATGTTCCCATCCTGAAGGAACAATAAACACGTAATGAAACGCACTAGAATTTTCGCTCATTGTTTTATGATATTCTTCAGAATCTCGTATCTTTAGTCGTAAGAAATCTGATATAGAATTTATAAAGAATAAATCGTCTTGGTCCCAGTTATCTTTCCCTTTTTTATAAACTAGGTATAATTTATCCATGAATTTGTCTATGTGTACATCTTTCTCGTTTGCTTTGAAAGTCTTGTTCTCCCCCCAGTCCAGAATATCTGTCTTTTCTTGATTGTATGTCATACAAGCCTTGCTTCTATTTACAAAAATCAAATTCAACAATCAAATTCATACTACTATCATGTATATGTATATTATGTACCTCTGAGGGTATGGTTCTTTACTAGGATACCCTTCAAGTTTATTTAGAAAAGACTTGATAGATATATGCATATTATCCATGTCTACATTTTATTTTGTTTCAAAATTAATATTTTTATTAAGTATGTGGCAGTTTATATTCTGTTTAACGGTAATACTTGCGGATAGCCATACAATAACTATGTCGCTGAAAGTTATATGAATCCATATACGGGTATGAACCTAAATTATTTGTATATGTAAAAAAAAAAGGTTGGGGCGAAAGAAAAAGAAATCCAGAGACACTGGTCAAATTTAATTAAGAAGACTGAGCACAAAGCCGTTAGTTCGTATTACAGTGGGCTTGGATTAAATATTTCAGCAGTACATAATACTAACTACTAGAGGCTGTAAATTAAAGTTATTGTGAGTTTCAAGAGAGATAGGTGAGCTTTTGTTTTTACATAAAAATGAAACTAAAGCTGGAAAAGAACATTTTCCTAAGCTAGCAAATGTGTCTACTTGAAAGAAAGCAGCAATAATAGTGATATATTAAATGTATTTACGATATATGTAAATACCTGTAATGATAAAAGATAGTTGACTAAAGAAATAATCTTTTACGTTTAAAACATTAATTCCAAAACATTTCGATATCCAATAGTACAAGATCAAGCAAATAACCTGTTGTATCTTTTTTTTTTTAGAAAACAAACAGCTGACATAAAAACTAATCACTCAACTCTTGTAGGCTGTAACATGCATTTCTGCGTCACCTAATTCAGAAACACCAACACAAGTCCGATTTACATAATAATATAATCGTAGCCAGCATAGACGTGATCTTTAACTATAAATCATTATTAAGAATTTGTCTTGTCACAAATTACAAATGTCGCTCAATATTATAGAAATTCAATAGAAAAATGCAATTGAACTAACTCACAACGCATGATTTTAAAACAAATGTACAGTTGCAAAATATATAAACTCTATTTAAAAAAGAATGTTGATTATACCTTAGTTTCCCGTTTTAAAGACTTTGGTACTTTGCAGAACAATTATCGTCAGCAAATTCAGGCTCCAAAATATATTTATATACCTGTTACTTCATAGTATTTGAAGCGAGTTACGCCAATATGGCTTTAATTTAAAAAACTTCTAATCTAGTCTTTGGATTTGTTCAAGTACCGATGTTTTGTGCATTTGACCAGGAAAAGTGTTACTCTTTTGTTACACTACTAGAGCTTGCAGAAAAAAAAAGGGGGGGGGGCATGGTTGCTTTCATGGGTATCCAATGTAAAATACATGAATATATGTTTGAGTTGTTTGAAACAAAGATATATATATATTTATATATGCATGTATTCAAATACTTCTTATTTAATGATGATGAATCTGCTTTAACATCTTACTAGATCGAAACTAGCAACAAAATAAATAATACGCTAAATTAGATAAACAGGTGTAATGATGAAGCAAGAGTTGAGAAACGAGAAACTGGGATTTTCCACTACTAAAATTTCGGGAAAATTGATTATTTTACCGCCGGTTTAGCCCGCTTTAAACATGGTCGGGAAAAAAATATGTGTCATATGCATTTTTTTTTTAATATCTGGTAATGAATATGTGATGATGATTTGAAAAAATAAAATAAAACGAAAATAAAGAAAAGGAAGGAGGGAGACAGGTTTGTATATATATAAAAAAAAATCTAAGAAGAGGATTGCTTGACCATTTTAGATTCATGCTTTGGTGAAATGGAATCAGGAAGTTCAAGAACAGCTCTTAATTGAGCATCAGGTTGTTCTTTACGACTCTTTTCATCGTCACCAACATACATGGAAACAGTAGCAGAGGCCATTAAGACAGCGATAGTTACTGCTTGTGCGTACATACGTGCTTGAACTACCTTTTGTTGTGTTGTAAGGTATTTGTTCGAGAAACTGTAACCGAGTGCACCTACCATAGAGGCAGCCCAAGAGATACCTATTATTATTATTTACGTCAGTATTCTTTCATACTGACTCCCATTATCTCTCTCTCTCTCTCTCTTTTGCTTGCTCGCTCTTTCTCTTATAACTTACCAATAAATGACCAACGGTTATCATTTAAATAACGTAAAGATCTATCGAATGTGGATAAATGTTCATCGGGAACACGGTTTGAACGTAATTCACGAAGCATATCTTCATCAGTATAACCAAGTGTTTCATTCTCATACTTTGAAACAGCTCTATCAGAGGCAAACAAGAAACCAGCAGCAGTAGCTATAAATTATAAATTAATTTCAATATCACTTTCAATTGCACAAGTACTTACTTGAGGCAGCCAAGATAGCTTTGTAAGGTCTACTTAAAGCCCTGAAATCGGCAGATTTACGAGCAGTTAAAGCAGTGGCAGCAAGACCTAAACCAAGACCAATTACAGCACCTTTAAGACCACTTTGATAGAAGATCTCTTCACTTCTCTTTTCTTGTTGTTCAGATAAAAGTTTGGTCATTTTTTGTTGTTTGTTGTAATATTTATTAGAAAGAAATTCTATATTTTCGACTTAAACCCCCCGTTTTATATATTAAACAATTTCCGGCCCGGACTGAAAAAGATTTGAAAGTGGGATGATTTTATCATCTATATTTTTCAAGCAGGGCTCACCATACCCAATCGTGGCGGTTGAAAAGAAGTTCTTTGTAAGCCGTTTTTTGTTGTCAGTTCATTTAATTTCATGCTGATTTAATCTTTTACCCGTACAAAGTGACATATTTTGTTCTTTGTTTTTTTTTGACTTGGAAAGCAGTCCATTGTTCGCCATTTTAAATAAGTACCTGTTTTTTTCACTCTAATTACTTTTTCTCTCTTCATTTTAAACCTGTGTCAAAAAAACAATAACAAAATAATGGATAATAAGAAGCAACCAACTGAGAAAGAGTTGAAAGATCTCGTAAAGAAAGTAGATAAACTTGTCTCTAAAGCCGATGCAAAGGGTGCTTCCGGAAAGAAGGCCGATCCTCAAGCAGAAGCTTTGATGAGAGCTCAGTTGAAACAAATGATGGAAAGTATGGCTTTGATGGAAAAGTCTGGTTTGGTAAAGACTACTGGTAAAAAGGATGTAGGTGACCACAAGTTTTGGAATACTCAACCTGTACCTAGCTTCAGTAAGTTATTATTTAGAGAAAGAAAAGAAAAAACATAAACTGACACTTATTTCCATCTCTTTTTTTTTTTTTAGCTGACGAGATTAACGAATCAGGTCCTATTGAAGCTGATATTCCTTTTGACCAAATTAGAAAAGAACCACTTCCTTTACCTAAGGATTTCGAATGGTGCGAAATTAATATGGAAGATGACAAAGAGGTAAAAAAAAAACTTGGTTTATTATAATTGGATCAACGTGTTGATTATCTCGATTTTCCTCCTTAGGTCAAGGAACTTTATGAACTTTTAACAATGAACTACGTTGAAGATGATGAAGCTCAATTCAGATTCGATTATTCCGCAGAGTTTTTAAAATGGTAACTTATAAGAAAAGTATATCTGTATGTGTAAACTAAATAATTCGATTTTTAGGGCTCTCTTACCTCCCGGTTGGAAAAAGTCTTGGCTTGTTGGTGTTCGTGTAGCTTCCAACAAGAAGTTAGTTGCTTTCATTAGTGGTATTCCTGTTGCTATGAGAACCTATGACAAGTAAGCTTATATGTGTAGATATATTTTTTTGTTCATTATTCTAAATACATATATATTAGGGTTCATAACTTGACAGAAATCAACTTTTTATGTGTTCACAAGAAACTTCGATCAAAGCGTTTGGCTCCTGTTCTTATCAAGGAAATTACACGCAGAAGTCATGTTGAAGGTATTTTCCAAGCTGCTTATACTGCTGGTGTCGTTATTCCCAAACCTATCTCTACTTGTCGGTAAGTCTGATATATGTTTTTTTTAAAAAAAGAAGAAAAAAATAAGATGAGAACTAATTTTTTTTTTTGATCTAGTTACTATCATAGATCACTTAACCCAAAGAAGCTTGTCGAATGTAACTTTTCACGTATTCCACCCAGATCTACATTGTCTCGTATGATTAAAAACTATAAGGTACCTGAAAAGACCAGTATTCCAGGATTAAGAGAGATGCGTGTAGAAGATGTTCCACAAGTACGTGTATTATTAAACAAATACCTTGCTCGATTTGATTTTGCACCCGTATTTGAAACAGATGAGGATGTAAAGCATTGGATCTTACCTCACGAAAAGGTCGTTTGGAGTTACGTTGTTGAAAAGGATGGTAAAGTAACCGATTTCTTCTCTTTCTACTCTCTTCCCAGCTCTGTTATTGGTAATCCTAAACATAGCACCTTAAATGCCGCTTATATGTTCTATTATGGTCTTGAAGTGCCCGAGGAGCTTAATCATGATCAAAAGGAAAGCTTTATTACAAAGAGATTGAACGAACTTGTATCTGATGCTTTGGTATTGGCCAAAAAGGTTAGTAATATATTTATTCATTTTTTTTTTCTTATCATAAGGTACTAATTTTTTTTCTCACTCCTTTGTTAGGCTGATTTTGATGTTGTAAATACACTTGATTTAATGGATAACGCCAAGTTTGTGGAAGAACAAAAGTTTGGTAATGGTGATGGTTATTTGAATTATTACTTGTACAACTGGAAATGTCCTGATGTTGCAAAAAACAAGGTTGGATTAGTTATGCTTTAATTTTTTTTTAAAACAATCAATAATAAATTACCGTGAAGGGCCCTAAATACACTTGTCTTGACTATTTCATATATAATGGACCCATTACATTATTTATACATTACAAGTCTGATTTTGCAATATATTCAGTCGCTCAGTCGCTCCTTTTTATTATAACATGCGATTTAATTTATAAATATTTGCATTGTTTGTCCCACTTTTATTCATTTCCCCACATTTTTTCCATGAAAACGATTCCTAGCGGTTGATTATTATTTCAATACATAAATAGACTAAAGTACCTTCTTTTGGCATTTCTTATTGCTTCGTCTTATCGTAATATGATGGTATATGGAAGATGTAGATACAAGAGACTTTTCTCCTTTATTTCGTTCCAGAAAAGTAATTCAATTTTTTACTAAAGAAATACAGTTTTCCCACATTACCCTTTTGGAATAATAAACAGATGAACAAAAATAACAACAATGCGTCGATAATAAAAGGCTCAAGCAAAAAAAAAGAGAACTATTTGATTTAAAACTATATGCTTTCTCTTTTAGAAAAATGCTTGAATTATACTCTTGATAATAGTCGACTGTTTGAATTTTGAAAATGAAATTTGTCGATTAGTTAGATTCGTTTTGCTTATCGGTTTTAATGACAAAAATTGAGCTTTATCAGGTGATTATGATATCTTCATGGCTGTACGCTGTAAAAAGGCTCTTTCTGTAAACTCTTGAATCCCGTTTAAGTCATGATATGATTTTAAGCCGTTTTGTTTATAGTATAAATATATATATATATAAAAGTCTTTGCTACTTTTTCTTTTTCGTTTTCTTGTTCCATTTTAAAACTTTTTTTTAAAACGTCAAGTTTTTATATTATGTTACTTGCCCAACCATTTGATCCATTTAAACCACAAAGAAAAATCCCATTTTTTGTTAAACATCGTCTATTTTCAAGAACAAGACGGGCTCTATTAAGTCTAAAAAATAAAATGTACAATAACAATATCAATAATAACAACAGACAATTTCAGCCTTGTATGATGCCGGATAATCATTTCATGTTACCCCCACAACGGATGCTTCCTCCCCCTCCCCCTCCTTCATCATGGTACTACTGTTATAATGGTTGTTATGATCCATTTCAATCACCCATGCCCTTTCCACCACCACCTCCTCCATCATTGTACTCTACTATGCATCCTCTTCAAATACCTTATTGTATATGTATCCATATCTCTGCCCCTCATCCTACTCCTGAGCGCCATAAAGATGCCTATTCACAAAATGAATCCACACTCTACAACAGTTCAAACTCTTCTATGTATAGCTGTAACGAAAAGATGGAACAAGAAGAAAATTACTATCGTGACAATTATCCGACGGCATTGACTCAAAGTGATATCTTGTTAGAAAAAACAAATGCTCAACGTCTGCGACCTTCTTTACGTCGATGGAATAGTAGCAGCTATAATAATAATAATAATAATAATAATAGCTGTTATCATGAATAAAAATTACAGAATTATATAAATTATAAAATTAATTTAGTATAATAAAGCCTTATCTTTTTTTAAGTCTATTATACAGTATTTAAAATGAGAGAACAATAAACAACATGATACATATTAAGCAGCATTTACCATAAGGAGCTGAACAAATCCCGTCTTTTGTTTGTTACACTTATCAAAAAGACAAGGAAAAATTCCAGGTGGTATATCATTTTATCAAAGAAAAAGGTTCAATTGTATGACGCACAAAAAGAGTTAGAGCTTTCTGGATACTTTCTGAATGTCACCATACGATGAAAAAGTTTAAAAGATAAAATAAGATTATCTATCTGCACATGATATAAGATTTATTTTGTAATATAACAGTTTATTAATTTTTGCATATAAGTAAGAATAACAAAAAAAAAAAAAAAAAGGAAGATTATATATAAAAGAAAATTTTAGCATAAATATTTACAGAATAAAGAGAAAAAAGTGTATGTTTTTTTTTGATTTTTGAATTTAAGCATAATGTTTTTGAATTCAAGCTTAATGCTTTTGAATTTGATGTCGAACAAGAGCATCTTTTCGGCTGAAAGTTGATGTGCATGCATCACAAGCGTATGCACGTTCGCCATTATGGACAGTGGCAACATGTCGAGTCAAATCGTGCTTGCGATCAAATGCTTTCACACAAAGATGACAACCAAAGTCTTTGACACGATCAGAATTATGGATCTTAATGTGTGTGCCAAGATTGTAGCGTCGATTAAAGGTAACATGGCATACTTCGCATTCGAATTTACGGTCTTTGTCGTTGTTTGCATTTGAGGTCTTGATTCTTTTGTTCTTCTTTTCTGTATTTGTATCTTGAATTTTACGTTTGTTTCTGGTAGTTGTAGAAGCTTTAACTTCTTCTGTAGGTTCTGTTATAATAGATTTCATATGTTGCATAGGTTGAATAGGTTGAATAGATTCAGTTTTGTTTGATGTAGTTTGATTCATATTGAATAAGCAATCGTCAAAGCAGTCTTCTAAGAAATTACTAGCTTCGAAATTGTCAGCATTAAATACATTGTTTTGCTGTTGAATATCTTGTTGTGTGATCATGGTATCAGCTAAAGGTTCTTCAGAAGGAAGTGGGGGAAAGAGAGGGTCGGATGAATCATCAACTGGAGCAATATTTGTTGCAATGGGGCTGATAGAAGTTGAATCCAATAATAATTGAGTTGGGTCACCATTAAATTGATCATATGAATTTAGTAAAGGTGTGGTCAAGTCTGTAGATGTAATAGCTGGAGTATTTGCGAATAAGTCGGCAGTGATATGAGCAGGTGTTTGCCATGAGGACATGTCCGTATTTAAGTAATTACATACTTGGACATCATCTTGATTTGACTCAACAGTAGGAGCCATATTTAGACCATAATAAGGAGAGTAATATGGCGAGTTTTGAAATTGATTTAGGCTTGGTGTAAACACAGAAGCAGGTGTGAATGGTGTGCTAATACAAGTATCTAAAAAGGGAGTCGCCATCATGGGAGACTCACCGGCAGGACCAGCAACTGCTGCTGCGGCAGGAGTGATATCGCCTATAAAAGCAGCTAAAGGATTTTGATCCATTTGATTATTAGAACAAGAAGCTTGTTCATTCATAACTATAGCAGCAGCTAAAGTATTATTGGATACGATCAGTTTACATGCCTCTATAAATTCAGATTTATTATGATTGTACTCACCATCAATTTCACCCCAGACTTGTGCGAAATTGAATTCGTTGGTTTTGGTTTGAACAGGTATATTTTCCATTGTCTCATTTTGAGGGAAAAAGATGTCTTGAATACCGTTCATGTTAAAGTTAGAGAAAGACATATTAGAATCTTCTGATAAATGCAGGTTGTATGAATGCGTCGAAATGAGGTTGTCTGTAAAAAGATGAATATTTTTTTTTTTAAAAAAGCTCTTGTTATTCTTGGTATATATAGAGAATGAACAAGAAATAAATATGGGTATACTATGTATATGAAAATAAAATGATAAAAAAAAAAGGGAAAAAAAGACTAAAATCCCAACCTTTTATACCGCAGCAACGAAATTGCGCCTCTTTCATAAATCTTTGTGAAACTCAGATAGATAACCCGTCACAGACCCGCGAATGAGGTGCCTCATCTCTTGAGGTGCGTCTGGTACTTGATCCATGAGCCAGGTTGCCATGGTAACAAATGCTTGTATGAATGACAATGTATCACCTCCATATACAGCGTCAATATTCGTTTGACGGAAACTCTCGCAGTTTTTTTTTTATAATTTGTAATACACCTTCCTTTTTCAGAATAGCATTGCGTTTTTTTTTATGACCTCTTTAATTATACTGTGCTTCCACTCTCAATTTACCGGATGCTTGAAAACACCGCCCAGTTTTTTGAATAATTTTGGACACTTGTGCGAAGTTAGATTGCCTAAAAAAATGAGATTAATTTGACCAAGTGTTTAAAACCAATTTGCCCAGCATATCAAAAATAAATTCGCCACTTTTTAGAAGATAATTTGACCAAATATTAAAATGATTACAAAGGTTCTTTATTCAGGCATTTGGGGAATACATCGATCGAGTGCTGGGCGAAATTTTGTATGTGTTTAACAGGAACATCCATGCTACCTTCAATTACTCTTGAAAAAAGTGTTTCTGTATCTGTCAATTCACCTCTTCTGGCTCGGTTCCTCAAAGCTTTCCAAAACATCTCGATAGGATTGGGTTCAGGTGAGTAAAGAGGAACGTATAATGGTATAGATCCTCTTTCTAAGATGATGAGGTCAACAGTATTAAAAGAATGGATCAGGGCATTATACATAGGCATAACTATTTGCCATCCATGTTCTCTCAAGAAACAAAAGATCCGAGTCTATTCATCACAACTTTACTCTTGACATCCAGTTTAATGTCATAGAGATCGTAGGTTAACTGTAAGAGGACACCAACATTAGAGATAGTTATGTCTCACACATATCCGCAAGAAATCACAAATTTGTAACAAAAAAAAAAAAAAAGAAAAAAAAAAGGCACGCCTATTTTTAGCCAACCAATCAAAAAAAGTTTTTTTTTGAAGTGAAATATACAAGACACATTTGTACAGATAAGGCGACGAGCAATTTATTAAGTGGAGTGGTTATGAAAAAGAATACTACAAATGATGGATAAACGTAACAATAAAAATGGTATTAAAAGAGAAGAAATAATGGCTAGTCGTAAAAGTGAAATTGCAATTAAAGGAAGGACAAGGAGCTTAGAAAAGTGAGCTGTTGATAATCAGTTCATCATAAGCAGGTATGTAATTTACATCAAGCTTTACCTCGGGATTGATTCTCAAGCTATCAGTAAGTAAATTAGGCATCAAGTCAGGGAGCTCTCTGTGAGAACGATTATATGCCCTTTGGTTAATAATATGAGACTGTCTCAAGTTAGAGAGGGCGGTAACTGTTTGCTGAAGCATGGTTCGCAAATTCCATAATTCAATGCAAAGGGACTCTACTGGCAGCTCACAAGAAGCACAGTTATCAGGGATAACCACACTATTTAACAAGTTCAGCACGTAAAGACCAGGGGAAGGCATCTCGAAGCTCCAGAATCGCAACTTATTTTTCTTTGCATGTAAAAAGAAGATACGAACAGTGGTGAACACGTCAAATGAAGCAAAGTTGTAAGTGTAAGCAATTTCATTTAGCATTGCAACTAATCCATACCCAGCCTTAACATGATCCTTTACAAATCTACTTTCATCGTCAAGTTTGAACGGACCAGACACCTCCAGAAGCACCAACTCCATATAAACACCATCAATGAGAGTCGAAATACAGCCATCGGATTTGTAGTGCTCGTTGCTGTGAATATTTCTGCGGGAAAATGCCTTGTCAACAGATCTTAAACGATAATCACCACAATGAAACTTCAGCTTGTCAACAGTGACAATAATAGTGTCCAATAAAGGCCAAATGACATAGTGGGAGTAGTTGGCTTCTTCATCAGTGACACAAACGCCGGCAAAAACTGACTTCATGAGGATTTCAAGGACAGAGGCCACTGTGAATACTTGAGGGTCTTGTTTGTCTTCATAGGCAATTTGGTATAATTTTTTTGACATTAACGACTTATCAGAGGTCTCGTCGAATATAGGATCAAAGATTCCAGCATTATTTGAGACAGGATTGACGCTAGTAGATTGATCATATATAAGCAGATTATACAGTTCAGAAGGGTAACAGTCTCGGTATTGTATCTTACGTCCACATTGTATAATTCCCAGTCGTTCCAAACTGTACTTGTGCAAAGAATTATCATTAAGGTGCAATCTCCAACAAGCCCAAATATCGTCTTGGCTGTTAATAGTAGGTTGGTCGGTGGCAAGATCAGCAGGTTGGTCGTTGGCAAGATTAGCAGGTTGGTTGTTGGCAAGATCAGCAGGTTGTTCGATGGCACAATCAGATGCAGGAGATTCCAAGAGAAAATCACTTTTACTAACATGCCTAAGGGCTTCAGTAGAGGGGATTAATAAGAGATATAACTAATACTCGTTTACCTATTGTATCTCTTCACAGGAGGGTTTTCGAATTCATGATCCTCTAACTCTCTCTTTTTGTGATTAACATCATAAAAGTTGTTGACATTTCCAAAAGAAAAGCCATGATTTGTCGATTCTTTCATGTCTATATTGATACTTGAAGAATTGGAGGTACTGGCTGGCATATTTTTGGCTTTTTCCGCTTGCTTGTAAAAGGATGTCCATTTTGTAAGCCATAAATCCACTACTTCGTTGTTTTCTTTCTTTAATTGTACGTGAAATTTTGTCAACTGTTGCTCGATAATCAAATCTGGATAAAGTTTTTGAAACGCACCAAAAGCATCGCGTATATTCCAAGCACTCCTCTTTGTAGTGTCGAAGTAGGCAAATTTTTCATTCATTTGGTTGTAATCGCGACTTTTTCTCGTTGCAGGATACAATAAGTATAACTCTCCCGCTCCAACATCCGTGAAAATATTAGCTTATGCCGACGATACTTTAGTTTTCCTTCAAAACCAACAAGACTTTGTTTATCTACAAGAGGCAGTAACAACTTATGCTCAAGCATCCAACTCTCTTCTAAATTATGATAAAACACAAGCTCTCTCACTTTCTGGTCAAGCCCATCCTGACTGGTCTTCTCTCTTAGCATCTTACAATATCACCAAATGGCATAATAATGAGTCTCCATCTGCATTAGTCTATTTAGGGTTTGCTATTTGCTCCAATACGTCCCAACGTAACCTATACTTCGATCACTTATGTCATACTATTCGCCAGAGTTGCTTCTTACACCAACAACGACAACTATCTATTCGAGGACGAGCCACAGTCTTAAACACTTTAATTTTTTCTCGCCTATGGCATGTTATGCGTTTACTTGTTTTTACCAAAGCTCAATTACTCACTTTGCGTGGTATTGGCTCTAAATTTATTAACCTAAGAATATTCCCTAGGTTAGCTTTTGACACCATCCAACTACACCGTAAGAAAGGAGGCCTTGGAATACTTGATCCTATTGTTCAACAACATGCTCTTCAATGGCGTTGGGTCGAACCACTTCTTCGTTCTGACTTAATAACTCCCACTAGCAGCACCTCCTTTCTCAGCTACTCCACCCTTCGCTATGTTTTTCATTGGATATATTCATCACCACAATTCCCTACATATCAATTCTCTCTTATTTTTAGTACCTGCCGATCCTCTCCTTGGGCCTCTCATGCTCTAGCTGGTAATAACCTTCAATTTATTAATATATTTACAAATTTTTTTCGCACAGTTGATTTGTTACCTCGATCTTTTGATCGTTGTCACATCAACATATCCACTTGTCTCACTCTCCCTTTTACAGATATTATTGCTCATTTTCTTCCAGAATCTCATCCTGCCTTCGTTACTTTTATTCCTCCTCAACAATTGCTCCGAGATTACCCTGGTGCCAAAAAACTCTTAGCGTCCGATATATTTCATTTCAACCATGAACTTCAAATCATCCGACTACGACACCCTGTCACTGATATCGTGCGTTTCAGAAATATTTCTCGTTTCGTCATTAACCTTGTAAAAACTCGTCAGATTCTCCTTCAACCTTTTTTCCATGCTCAATGCATTCCATCTCCCAACATACCACCTGTCCTTTCCAATCCCCCCAATTTAGATTTAACACCTTTCTCCACTAGTCTTCGAACTGGCTTGGTCGCTTCCACTCTTCCCATTAATTCCATAAAGTATTTTAAGGTGATAATTGCCCCTACTACTCCTTCCTTGGTATTCCAATCCATTAAATGGTGCAGCTTTTGGCAACTTAAAATCCCTCTCCATGCTAGAACAATCTGGTATCGCACGTTGCATAACAAGTTACCCACCAAGTCTATTCTTCACCGATTTATCCCTGACACCCACCCTTCACCATCTTGCCCCCTTTGTTCATCTTCTGTACCTACTGACGAAACCACTGATCACTTTTTATTTCTCTGTCCGCTTAAAGCATCCATATGGACAGAAATTTATCACAACTATATCTCTCCTATCGGTATCCCTCAAACCATATCCTCCTTTTGGCCACAGGTTCTCTCATTCTCCCTTCCCAATTATTTTCAACGAGATGGCTCAATCGCTCTTTTTCCTGACTTATGCACTTATCAGATTTTTGCTTGTACAATTAAAAGTATATGGTCAGCTCACTGGCGTTTCATTTTTGACAACACACCTTTCCTGCCTCACATAATTTGCAACACTATCTTTAAACAGCTATCTCGTCTTGACTCTGAACTACAACTTGCCGACTCGGAATGAAAGTAATGGGGGTTTGTATGAAGATTCTTTTTTTTTTCTTTCTTTTTAAAGTTATTTTCTTTATTATTTTATTTTCCCAACCCTAAAAACCTTTTTTTTTTTCTCCCTTTGTAAATGTTATAGTCTTTTAATCCCCTCATCGTGACTTTTAAAGGACTTAAAATAAAACCGGATCCTCGGATCCCATACAAAAAAAAAAAAAAAAGTACATGTAGACAATATTAAACTCTTGAATTCTGAGTAAAGGGAAGTGCATTTATACTGATTTATCATTTTTGATTTAATTGAAAGAATTATAAAGAACAGGGAGTTTTTTTTATGGGATATCTGGAACGTTTTATCTTCTAATAGCTAACTTAAAAGAAGAAACTCATGGCTCTTGCCAAGCCATGGCGCTCTCTTTCCAACGGAATCTTCAAGAGGGTTTCAAGCGTATCGACTTGTTGGTTGCTTGTATCTGTCGAATGCGGCAGCCTCTGGCGTCTTGTTGAATAGTGCACTATGAAATCAGGCTGTAGCTGCATCCAAGATTGTCTGATTGTTCAATACTTCCACAAGGAAGAGTATTGTAGACCGTTCAGGGAAATGTATCGTACTTGCTCTCTTTCCAACGGAATCTTCAAGAGGGTTTCAAGCGTATCGACTTTGTTGGTTGCTTGTATCTGTCGAATGCGGCAGCCTCTGGCGTCTTGTTGAATAGTGCACTATGGAATTAGGCTGTAGCTGTATCCAAGATTGTCTGATTGTTCAATACTTCCGCAAGGAAGAGTATTGTAGACCGTTCAGGGAAATGTATCATTTAGTTTTGCTCAAGCTTGTTATGGATATAATGTAAAATATTGGTATTTTTATGGTTATGGTTAGATATAATACTTATACTCACCAAGGAACGATGACTGATCTGCATCTTTCTGTTATATAGTTGGAATTCGGGATCACTGATCAATTGTTTGCTGAGTTAATGGAAGGAAAGTAGAAAAAGCTCGACATTAGAACTAGCTCTATGGCCACCTTGCAGAAGAAACTCACGGCTCTTGCCAAGCCATGGCGCTCTCTTTCCAACGGAATCTTCAAGAGGGTTTCAAGCGTATCGACTTTGTTGGTTGCTTGTATCTGTCGAATGCGGCAGCCTCTGGCGTCTTGTTGAATAGTGCACTATGAAATTAGGCTGTAGCTGCATCCAAGATTGTCTGATTGTTCAATACTTCCACAAGGAAGAGTATTGTAGACCGTTCAGGGAAATGTATCGTACTTGCTCTCTTTCCAACGGAATCTTCAAGAGGGTTTCAAGCGTATCGACTTTGTTGGTTGCTTGTATCTGTCGAATGCGGCAGCCTCTGGCGTCTTGTTGAATAATGCACTATGGAATTAGGCTGTAGCTGTATCCAAGATTGTCTGATTGTTCAATACTTCCGCAAGGAAGAGTATTGTAGACCGTTCAGGGAAATGTACCATTTAGTTTCTCTCAGATTTGCTGTGTCAATTTTCTAATGTTCGACTGTAGTTTGGATCTTTTCGTTGCTCTAAATGTTTCTATTTTTGTTTTTTGTTTTAGACACCATTCTTCTGCTATGGATAAAGTGGCATCACAAAACTATCGTTTTTACGCTCTGATTCGCAAGGAATATACATCCTCTGATTGCACCACTGAAAGTCTGTTGGTGTGTGACCAGACTCCTGCTAAAATCCGGTTTATTGAAGGTAGCATGGATGTTCCTGTTAAACACATACAAAATTTCGTCCAGCACTCGATCGATGTATTCCCCAAATGCCTGAATAAAGAACCTTTGTAATCATTTTAATATTTGGTCAAATTATCTTCTCAAAAGTGGCGAATTTATTTTTGATATGCTGGGCAAATTGGTTTTAAACACTTGGTCAAATTAATCTCATTTTTTTTAGGTAATCATTTTTTTTTCAGCACAAACATTTTTTTTATTTGAAAGTGTTATGAGTCATTTATTTTGCCTTTTTTCTAATCAACAATTTTTTTAAGGTAATTACATTTTTTATTTCCATTTTTAGAGGATGGCATCGGACAGCCGAATTAGTTGTATTGTGCCTGTTATGGGAAGTTCTGTTTGGAGTAGTTTTGTTTATCATTTTTCTGTTTTATTATTATCCTATTTATGATTAAAATATTCTACTTAATCCAACTATTATTTTATTCGGTCATAACTTCTTGCAAAAGAAAAAAGTATCGGCTGCTTATCTATAGAACAACAGATGATTTTCTCAGGATGAAGTCAATCATCTTCTCTATGTTACATCTTATTTCCAATTGTGTAACGTCTTTATACTTTTGTTGAAAAAACGGGAATTCTATATATAACTAATGAATAAAATCTATACTCGTAAGGAAACAAAAAGTTATTTTATATGAAACAAAATACAATTGGGGCCCTAAAAAGATACTACGGAATTTTACTTTTACTTGGCAGATTTTCTCCTTTTTCTTTTTCGTCACGAGGAGAATGCACAAGTTAAAAGTGTCTGATCACGGAAAAAAAAAGCCCCATTTCTAATTTTGTTATTGCATACGTGTTTCCTATTACGACTGACAAGTATTACTTTATTTACGATTATCACTATGACTCAAATCCCGCAGCATTTTCTTTATTGACGTTTTTATTTTGTGGAGAAAGTGGCTTTCTTTTCATATCATTAGCCACAATCCATTCTCAGAAAATGTAGATGCACAAAAGTTTAAATCGATTATCCAGAGTTGTATACAAATGATTTTATTTTATTTACACATGATTTTTGTTTACATGGATTTTTTATCCACTTGCTGTTTAGCTAATAAAGGTATAGCTGGTGCAATATTTTTGATATCTGCACCTAATTGAGCCCAACTAATTTCACCAGGAGTAGTTTCTCTCGAGTTGGGACTTGATTCTCTTAATTGTACTCGTTCCAAGTATTCTGCTGATTCTACATAATCACACAACTCATTATAGTTGTAAATATTAGATTTATAAAACATGTGAAGGAAACCACCAGCAATTGGAATCAAACTAAAGACGAAATCCACAAGAATATTGAAAAGCATCAATACAAATAACCAAAGTGGAATACCAAATGCAGTAGACAAATAAACTTGGTAAAGTGATAATAAGCTACTCATAGATCCACCCACGAGTGGAATGAAACCCTATACACACACTTGTTAAAATCAAGTCCTTTAAGAAAGAAAAAAGAAACTAAAAAAATAAAAAAAAACTTACGAGAAGTGCATCCACACCCAAAGGTATAGGTGAGTGAGGTACTGCATTATCTAACCAGTGTGCTAATCTTCTAATCTTCTTCAATTGTTTCGTTCTTTGCTTATCTGTTGTACGTGTTGTAGGCAAAGTTTGGTTCAAATAGGGAAATCTCTTTTCGAATTGTGTAAGCTGTCTTGTACCAGTAGCACGGACTGTCTCTACAAGTTCTGGAACATGCAAGTTTTCTGCGATCTTTCCTTTGACGTAGTTCATTTTAAGTATTTTAAATGTAAAGAAAAACCTGTAGATCCTTTTACATCGCTTTATATATCAATTGATTGATTCTCCGTCATCAATGCACGAAGTTATGACTTCATTATTTTCAGATATCGTCATTATTGGTAATTGGGTAGCTTTTTTTGTATTAACTCAAAATATTACAGGTATGTAGATCCTTTAGAATTTCTTCACAGATAGAGTCGGACAAAATAAAATCATAATATTTCCTCACATCTTTTTAGCTGTATGAAATTGTTAGGAAAAAAAAAAAAGCCTTTTGCCCTAATAAGTATATTTTATCAGCTCAATACGTTGTCATTGGTAAGATACGGAATTCATTTAAGTATGAAATTTCGATATATATTTAACACTTAAAATCAAAACGGTTTCGGCCTAAGTAAATATAAGTGAAACCAAAAATATATCGTATAGATCAACTTTTTTATTACGGAATATACAGCGCCATTGTAGTAACCAAAGATCTTACAATTAGTTTTTGAAAAGCTTGGATTTTTTATATTAATATGCAGCAATATGAAAAGCTTGGCAATTCGCTTTTAAAAAAAAGTAATACTCTGATGGGTAGTACTGTTACTAAATTCACAAACATCTTTTGGAAAAAGTAAATCATGTGCAATCACATAAGATATTTTATCATATGAACGCTAGGCAATTCACCAGCATTACAAAATAATTCTTACCCAAATTTAATTAATAAAGCTATGATTAACAAGCTCTGCCAAAGATATTAATTATTTACCTCTAATAAAGGGGTTGATTAAACGACTTGGCAACTTTCCCTAAAAAAAATGCACGACTGGTAATCGTAACTATCCAGAATACTAATAAACTCGGTAGTTATAAATGTTCGTTTTCAAAAATCTTAGCTTTTTTTTCAGGTATAAGTTTGAATAACTTATGTTCATCATATTGTTCTTAACGAAACTTTTTTTATATCATCTCATTCTAATTTGAATAAAGCTGTATTTGCCTCAATTGATCGGGACAGTGTGAATGAACACTAAAATATTACTGGGAATTTTAAAGGTGGCCAGGTCGTCATAGCCATAAACAACCAAAGTTAGACAATTTCTGCTTAATGTTAAGTAAACATATTATACTCATATCTCTCAAAAAACATTAAGTTAACGTGTTTATTGACTATGTACACTAGGTTAAATAGATGTGCCCTTTTGCTTTTGAGCGCCAGCTAAAGCAAGTTTACCTGCTTCTTCAATACCCTCGCTATATTTTTTATCAGATCCGTAAATAAGTTCAACTTTGCCTTTTCTTGATTCAATTAAACTTAGTGTAATTTCAAATAAATCCCTATTATCAACTTCTAAGCCATCCACCCTTTTCCAGTTGTTAAGAACCCACTTTTTAGACCAAGTGTTAACAGATTGTATTACATAGTGTGAAGAAACAATCTCTAGAAGTCCAGTGTCATTTTGGGATTGCTCAAGTGCATGGTTGACTGCACCAATTTTAGCTCTTTGACTGGTTTGCCTTTTTCCTTTCAAGATCTCGCTAGTGTTACGACTATGGCCATGCCCCCAATAAATACCATACCCAGCAGCAGCCAAAGGAGTTCCATTATTTGGGCAGGAACCATCTGTATAAACAACTGCATTTTCTTTAGAAAAATGTGGGAGAGGAGGATATTTATCATCTAAAGCAAGTTTTTTAATATCATCCTGTAATTCAAAAACTTCGCCTACGAACGCTTGTGCCTCTTTTTTGGAAGGAAACTTCTTATAAACGGACCTTGGATGGCCTTTTACTTCAGCTTCACACTCTGCCCAAGTATTGTAGATACCTGGTTTCCGACCATAACGCACTGCATAAAAATAAATCCCCTTTTTATTATGTACCATGCTTTGAATAAACCGTGTTGGAATGAATTGTTTTGAAATGAGTTGTTTTGAGATTAATTGCTAAAAAAAGTTATCGAATGTATTTATAACATAAAACACGTGTGTGACTTATAATGAAGAAAAACAGGATTAAAGATTGATGAAACCTATTTGTTCGAATCAAGTTGGAAACCAATAGATTATGTAATACCCCTTTGGCTTATTATACTTTATGTCAATTCAATGAGTATAATATTCATATACAATCTTTTGGTGTGCCTAAAATTAAGTAAACATAGACACTAACTGGTATAGTATAGTCTTGTAAATGAGAGATATATTTAGCTATCTGGCAACCGTTTCTTTTTTCTTGATTTGAATTGATTTTCAATGTAGTTCCAACCCCTAAAAACTAATTTTTCACACAGGTAAAAATATTTCGACATTTGTGTAGCGTGGTCAGTTTTATTGACAGTTGCAAGTAAAAAGGAAGAACCTGAACACCTTGCAATTTGATTCGAAAAATTATATGATTTTCTAATAAGAATTACTACTATTCTGTTCTTCAAGGTCAAGTACGTACAAAGGGCTGCCTAGATAACTCTATTTAAACGTTTACTAGCACATAGCAAGCTCATTATTTGCTATGCATACTCAACTTTACGTAATAATAACATAATATAAATAAAATTATAAGCACTATAAAGACTCACAAAAGACATGTTACTGACCAATTGTGTTAGCATTCTCTTACGGAACACAATAGAAAGGTCGTATATAGGCTGCATTATCTCTAGTAAATAAAAGTAATAAACAAAAAACGCGTCCAAGTTAAATCAATAGTCAAAATAGTACATCTAAACCTAGCATAGTATTATTTATCAATTATTTTTTATCAAGCTCATTTGAATCATGATCGGAATATCAGGAATCATCAAAACAAAAAACCATGTGACCTTTTGTGATACCATGTTAAATTAAGTTTCGATGCGTTTCACGAATCAGGATAAAGCAAAAACTACCTTTGATTTTAATGAGACAAGTATTAACATTCAAATAACTGTTCTACACACGTGGCTCATTTATCAAAACTACATATACGGTGGTTAGTAGGGCTTCCTCTCTGTCATTATTATTATTTTTTGACAGTTTTTTCTTAAATAAATAACACAAGATCATATTTCTCAAAATAAAAAACCAGCACAAATACTGCATATTTATTAAGGAAGAAAAGATTATCTTCGTACAGCAGCTGAAGCAAGTTTGCCTGCTTCCTTAAGACCTTCAGCAAATCTGCGATCAGTTCCATTAGTAAATTCAACTACACCCTTCCTTGATTGCATTAAATTTAATGTGATTTCAAATAAGTCTTTATTCTTTACTGGGTCGCCTTTCGTGGTTTTCCAACCGTTTGAAATCCACTTTTTTGACCAAAGGGTAACAGAATTTATAACATAATCCGATGCAATTACGATTTTCAAATGTCCTGGGTCATTTTGACTTTGTTTTAGGCAATAATTGACTGAGCTAATTTCAGCTCTACGGTTAGTTTGACTTATTCCATTCAAGCGCTCACTGGCGTTACGAGAATTACTTTTGCCCCAATAAATTCCGTATCCCCCTCGAGCATGCGGTTTTCCATTATTTAAACATAAACCCTCGACATACACCACTGAGCTTCCTTGATGAATAAATGTAGGAGGAGGATTATCATCCTTTAGACCAAGCTTTACAAGAACATCCAGTAAATCAGATAAATCAGTTAAGAACGCTTGTGCTTCCTCTCTGGTCAAAAACTTCTTAAACAAGGCACCATCATGTTCTTTGATTTGTTCTTCACATCCTTCCCAGGTGTTGTAAATACCTGGACACTTGCCATAACGTACTGCATAAAAGTATGTCTGTTTTTTGGGGTTTGTCATAGTGATGTAAATTTTTTTTTAAAAAAAAAAATAAGAAAAAGGAGCTTTTAGTTCTTAAATACTTTGAACTGGGACAAGTATTATTATTTTGCCATCCCGTTGTGGTTTTAAATAAAACTCAGAACATTTAACCTGTTAGAAGCGCAAATGGCTCTTGAGACCTTGGTATTAGTTGACCTTAACTAGAAATAGGTCTCTTTTATTTTATTTTTGAGAACTGTTTGTGCGAAAATCGAAATTAGATTGATATTTTATCTTTCTTGAAAGTTCTGTATACTGGAGCTAAAAAAAGACATGATTTTAAAGCTTGTTGTAAACGGGTTACTTTTCTAAATTATAAAGGCTTTTAGACTGACAATATATTTCATTTGAGTTTTATCTATCTGAAGGTCGTATCATTAAGGGTTTGAGTTCTAGAATGATAAAGTTTGTGTAAGAATACATAGTTTACGAAGTAAAAAGAAGAGATATAGACTATATGCTATTTCAGACAGTTTATGCAATTTAATTACTAAAAAAAAACAGGATTCAAGCTTGGGACAATTCAAACAGTACATGATATATACAACAAATTTATAAATACATTACAACACCCGAAAGAGCATTAACGTGATAAATTCAAAATGAATCAATATTACAAAAGTACATATAGGCTGAAACAAGTGAACAGATGCAAATGTATAACAGGGTTTTCTTTTCCGAGTTCATTCATTCAAATATAATCAGAATTATTTAAATACCTATGTAGCATACATATTAGCTATCTTTACTAGTTAGAAGAAAGTGTTGGTAATACCAAATTATGTAAGACATACATACAAATATATACAGTAAGTGTTTGGCCAAGTTTATTTCTGAAATAGTCGATTCTTACAGGGTTTCCCACTATTTTTGGGAATTGATATGGAAAAAATTTAAAAGTTAATAAGACCCAAGTGAAAGTTGATGGAATAAATTTTGTATCAAGGTTTTCCAAAGCGATAACTAAGGAGGATAATTATAGTTTTTTTCCCCAGTTTAATCGGGTCATAGTTTTTTCTTTTGATTGAGTTTTTTTTTTTTTTTTTTTTTTTTTTTTTTTTGACTTCTCAAGAATATCGCAGGTTTCAGATCAGTTTCCCAAAATTAAGATACAATCCTTTCCAAATTTTTTTCTAATGTTTTTCGAGAAACGTTTGGTTGATTGAATTTCATTGATATGGGCACTGAGCTTCATCTTTCTAAAGGGGATAAAGTCTTTCTTTCTCTTTTCCTTCTCTACATCTTCATTTGAATAGTATTCTTGCATCTTAGAAGTAACTTCAGCTCTAATCTTTAAGTATTCAACAAATGCTTCCTTCTTTACTGTGAGTGGCGAGCACTTGCTGAGTTTTTCCTCGCAATCTCGAATGTCTTTTGGTTTCAACTGTTGCCACAGCTTTTTAAATTTTGTTGATTTTGTTTCCTTTGCTTTTTGATTTCTCGTGTACCTGTAAATTTTTTTGTTATTGACTGTGCTATCTTCGTGCATACAATAAATTAGATCACGTCGACCAGGATCAATGAATACACATTTTCCATCTGTAGATCGTAGTTCCTCGTTGGGGATTTGTTCAATATATTTGAGTTCTTCATCTTCCACTAAACTGGCCTTGGGATTACTTGTACCACCTTTAGACGTGCCGAAATTTTGTTTTATTACAGAAATACCTATGCCATCTGTCATTATAGTTCCTCTGAACTTCATGGAGCTGTTTAGGCCTTGATCTTTGAAAGGTTTTGAAGATAAATTTAGGACTTTTCCCCAGATATACCGTTTATCCAATTTGCTTCTTTGGGAATTTTTTAATATATGATTGTTCAATATCATAGTATCAATAGTCATATATGACGGAATAAAAGTCTTTCTTACAGGAAAGCATTGGAATAATTTGAACTTGTTAGCCTCGCATACCGTACCCACTCTATTTAAGGCTGAAAAAATTTTCAGGCTTTTGGAGCCTTAAATCGTATCATAGCCTTATTTCTGATTTGAGGAAGTTAGATATGGCCAAAATTTTCAGAGAATTGCGGCCTTAATCGGAAACGGTCTTAAATCGAACGGCCTTAAATAGAGCCGGTACTATATCTCTGCTAGTTTAAAATGAGCAAGTAAGTGTTTTCCTGGATTTGTAATAGCATCATAATAAATGGAATCTTTTTTAAACTTGTAAGTTTCAGGATAAGCAGAAAGTATGTTCTTAATACAGTTGATAATAGCCTTTTGATCTTGGAATTCTTTTGGGATTCGACTGATATCTCTTGATGGAATAGCCAGTTTAAGTTGTGTAGCAGGTTCCAGAATGTTACTTTTAATTTTGGCTTTAGTTTCCTCTTTTGAGTAGCCTTGCTTTTTCAAATCGCTAGTCAATTGTGAGATACGTTGCTTCAGTCCAATCAGTTTATTGACAACCATTCTTAGCTTATTTCCAAAATCTTTAGTGATTGCATTAATACAAGCAGTTTGTATTTTTGTAGCTTCATATGAGGCTATTTGTTGAGCAGAGGGTAGTTTGATTGGCGTGAATTATGACTCTCTACAATACGATGCTTTATACTTGTTTATCATCTCTCTATATGCCTTTACTTTGCCCGATAGTCTATTAACATTCACAGTTTTACTGTCTAAAAGTGATAAAAACATTTCCTTGTAAAATCCTTGGACTGCATACTCTTCTAAATTAAGATTAAGCTCTTGGATAAATATGTATCTTGTAAACGAATACGTATGGGTAAAGATAATATGAACGTCATGAACGAGTTTCTTCAAAATAGAAAAATATTGAGGTTTCCATCCTATTCCAGTAATTGAAGACTTTACAGTCATAACCTTTTTACCATTACCATCAGTGTTTATTGATAATGTATTTACCTGTGAAAATAAATGTGAGCAAAATAATACATTTAAAACTGTTAAAAATACTTACAGAGGTATATTGTTCAACGGATCCCTCCATTTTTACTCAAGGGCTAAATTGTTAAGAAAGAGGAAAGAACAAAGAAGAAGAAGAAAAAAAAAAAGAAGGATTTTGATAGCATTTATCAAACTGGTTATTGGTTTTTGGGACTGGTAAAAAAAACTTGTTTGTATTTTATAACGTAAGCAATTACACTAATTAACCAATGCATGATGATGCATCTCCTATCTCATTTTTGAATACCATACTTTTTCAATTATTTTATAAAAATAAGAGAAAGAAAGACTTAATCCCTTTTAGAAAGATGAAGCTCAGTACCCATATCAATGAAATTCAATCAACCAAACGTTTATCAAAAAACATCAGAAAAAAATTTGGAAAGGATTGTATCTTAATTTTGGGAAACTGGTCTGAAACCTGCGATATTCTTGAGAAGTCAAAAAAAACTCAATCAAAAGAAAAAACTATGACCCGATTAAACTGGGGAAAAAACAATAATTATCCTCCTTAGTTATCGCTTTGGAAAACCTTGATACAAAATTTATTCTATCAACTTTCAAACTTGGGTTTTATTAACTTTTAAATTTTTTCCATATCAATTCCCAAAAATAGTGGGAAACCCTGTATGTACCCGTACATTGTTGGTGTGTACGAGATTGAGCTAGGCTCACCCCATTTTATACTGATAAACTGATCATAAAATGCTCAGGGTGATCCAGTGTGTTAAAAATTATTTCAGGGTTAAGACAAATATGATGGTAGCTCATTTCAAGGAAGTGATTAATTTCTTAGAAAAGAATTATATTTGTTTGCAAACATAATAATTAATCAAATATAATAAAAACTTTAATTACAATGACAGTCAAAGTATAGCGATCTTATTAAACCAGATTAACCCTTTATGAAGTATAGTTACGATGACTTGTGAAAGAGTTACTCTTTAGTCATAGTTTCTCTCGAATAGATATTAGAAAATTGTTTTCAAACTAACTCTAACTTTGAAGTATGAAAGTGGTTAATGTCTTTTTCTTGTTCTGATGAAACAAAATAAGGAACTTTATTTATAAACAGTATCGTGGGAGAAACACGATGTATAAAAAAGCCATCACATGCTGTAGACAACTTTTTTCTATCCTTTTCCTTCTACTACTTTTTATTGTTGTTGGTGATAGTCCAAAAATAATATGAGCTCTTCGATCACTTTTCCTTTGCCAGCACGTTTGCCAACTCGTCTAAATTATTTGAAGTTAAAAGAGCATTTATCGCCTGTACCGCGCAATTCATTGATTTATCTTCGAGGTGGAAAAAGTAAGACTCGGGATGATACGGATGTGGAACTTGACTTTCGACAAGAGAGTAACTTCTTTTATTTATCTGGAGTAGAGAAATCAGGATTTCATATTATTATCTCTCTCACAATTGATAGAATATTTCTAGTTCCACCTACTATTTCGCTTACAGAACAATTATGGAAGGGTACACCTGATACGAACACGGAATTGTTGGATAAATATGATGTAGATTTTATTTTAACAGAAGAACAAATTGAAGGTTTCATCCTGGAAACGCAACCACATGTTATTTATACACTTGATACTTCTGATGCAGGTTATATACCGGAAAAGTACCGGAATAAGATTGATGCTATTCGTTTGCGAGGTGCTCTGAACGAATCCCGCTTGACCAAACTTCCATGGGAAATATCCATGCTTCGTTATTCTGCTCATATTTCATCTCATGCTCACATGGATCTTATGGCTCTATGTGGTAAACGAAGAAAAGAAATTATGTATGAGCAAGAGCTGGAGGCTAAATTTAGATGGGTCTGTTCAAGGAATGGATTGGTTAGGCAATGTTACATTCCTATTGTTGCTTCGGGTTCTCGTGCAGCCATATTACATTACACTGATAATGATAAAATAATACCAGGTGGCCCACATACACTTATTTTAGTGGATGCAGGAGGTGAATATAGATGCTATGGCAGTGATGTGACACGAACTTTCCCTGTAAGTGGCGTATTCTCAAATGAGGCGAAAACAATTTATAATATTGTATTGAAAGCTCAAAACGTAGGTATAGGTATATAAATACATATAAAACGTATAATGTTGATAAATCGGAAACATAGGCCGTCCTGGAACGTATCAAACCTGGTGTTTACTGGAGAGATATGCATGCATTGGTAGTACAAACATTAGTTCATGAACTGGTACAAATAGGTTTATTAGTTGGCAAGGAAGAGGAGTTAATTAATATAGGTGTATATCGAGCCTTTTATTTCCATGGTAAGTGTCCTTAGTATATCAAATGATAAAGCATTACTGGATATTAAAAATAATATTTTTTTAGGTACGGGACATTCAGTTGGACTTGACTGTCACGATGTTGGAGGGTAAACAAACAAAGGGACTTTGTTTATAAGTTTTGACATGTGTACTCATAAACAAAATTTTATATATAGACGGGAATTCGGCATAGTTGAGAACCCAGGGTTGGTTGAAGAAGAAGGGAATGAGTTGAATTTTAATAGAGTATTACAGGAAAATATGGTAGTTACAGTTGAACCAGGAATTTACTTTCATAATGTCAGTATTAACATGTGGGCAACCAATCGAAACTATGCACATTACTTTAATATGAGAAAGATCAATCAATACAGACCTGTGGGAGGTGTTCGTATTGAAGACACTATATTAATTACAGCAGAGGGACACGAAAACTTTACAATTGCACCAAAAGAAGTACAGGACATTGAAGCACTAATGAAATCTTAACTTTTTTTAAATTGAATCGAAAATACCATTTTTTCTCTTCTTTTCTCATAAAAATATAACAAGCAATAAAATTGGCTATCTTGCTTATTGTAATCATTTGTTTCACTATTTAAATCACGGAATCAATTGTTGAATTTTAAGAGCATGCTGTGTGTCGACATTACTTTACACTTTTAAGGAATATTTCCACCAATGGTATATCTATCCTTCTTTTTTTTTTAATAAATCACATAAAACATTACAACATAAATACAAGTAAATTCTTGGGGCCCCACAATCGACACCACAAAAAAAAAGCTATTTGCGACGCAGACTTTTGACCTTTGGAGTTCTTGACTGTGGTGTAGTAGATATATTTACGTGGTGCCTTTTGAGCTTTATGCATTAACCAAAGGCTTCAAAGAGCTAATATTTTACTTATACTTTATTAACCGTATTAGTTCAAATTTAGTTAGAGATAAAAACAACTATTTTGCTTCTACTTGATTTTTGCAATGAATTAAAGATATAATAACTAAAAGAAAAAAAAAAGTCTACTGTGAGTGGTTAACAAAGATAAATGTTAAGGTAAACAATAGAAGTCTATATGTAAAAAATAATGTGATTTTGGGGGACAATCTTGAGGGAAACTTATTGAATGGTACATAAAGACTACACTTTAACAAAAAAGAATGGTTTTATTTATATATATCACAGCATGTCAAAGGAAAGTAGGTTTAATATGAACTTTTTGTTTATTACTTTTTTTATTATAATAATTACTTGAAAAAAGTTTCCCAAGACTAACCACGAGGAGGTCCACTAGCTGAAGTCTCTTAACAACGGATGAGTACAACAACACAACACAATCAATGATAATATCTTTCTTAGAGATGACTACCAAGATTAGAACCATCAATCCAACTCTCCCTTCGATATCCGTATGGTTTTACGTGCCATTATATCCAGGATTAAACAGCACGGACCGCTCGTAAATGAGAACGGAAGAGAAGGAAGCAGAACTTAACAAGATAGAACATTACTCTCCAAAAAATATAATCACTAACTGCTGTGGTGTTGTGGCAATGACCAACCTTTGATAATAATACTTTCCTTTGAGATGCCATCTACCAAAATGATGAGAACCATCAATCCGACTCTTCCTTCGATATCCGTATGGTTCATGTGTGCTAAAATAAACCTGTTTGATATCATGTGTGGCGCCCAAAATTTGTTGGGATTTAAAACACGCATAAATGTATGTCTGTTTCTTATCACCTATTTAATATGAGACTCCTAAACAAAACGTCAATAAAAGTATAAAAAATGTACATATAACACACACAACCATTTATCTTGACGTCCTTATTTTTTATTACATATTTGAAATAATTTGTACATATTTAACCCATAAAGTTGACACAGAAGAGATAACTAATCCACTTAAAAGAGCTGCTAGCGAACAAGATTATTAGAAACCTAATTTCGACATCACGAGACTAAAAAAAGTTATATAAATACCTGACCCTTTTTTCATGTTTTAAAACATATTTACTGACCTTGACCTAAAATTTTTTTTCAAATCATCAAAAATTTGACTTTAAAGCACTACAATGACTTCCAACACATAAAAACTTGATGAAAAAGTCACATTAGCATGAAATTTTTTTCTATGTAAAAAAAACAGCTACTTTATTAGGGAGGCACGAATTCATGGATATGCAAAATCCAGAATATGGCATCTTTAATCTATAATAATGAGCACAATCAAATAATTTCACATTATTTGCAACTACTTGTATATATAATGGTATTCATTTTTCTAGAAAAAAAAAGTACTTAAAGTACGTATATATCTAGTTAAACTATATGAAAAAAAAAGATGATAAATAATTTTTACATATGAGGTACATACGTGATGATCTTTATTTTTCTGTCTTTATACATGAGTAATAATGAATTTATGTGAGCATTAGTTCATGTTTTATAAGCAGAAGGACTTGGATAAAGTAAAGAAAAGAAAGTAGAGTTTAAGAGTAGAATATAATGGAGAGATAAATATATATAAGGGATTCCAATATGTAAAGAAGTAAAAATATGAAATATAATAAGATAGTTAAATCAATAGAGAATTTCTATTATTTTATAACAGACAGTTAAGGTACACTGCTGTTAAAGAAGGATAATAAAATAAGGTAAAACTAGGTGTAACCACCTATGATTTTTCAAAAATAAAAAAAAGTAGGACATTCTACAAGGTCACTATATAAATTAGCATACCTTTCTTTTTAAATTATAGTTTTCTTTTCTATTTAAATATCTTATTTTCAAAATGAGAAAACTATGGACAAAGGGTACGCACTTAAAAGTTGAAAGAAGTATAGGGATATGATGATTTAGTATTTAGTGAATAATATAGTAATGTCAACATCCAGACTCCGGGATTAAATATCAAATAAAATAGGAAGCGCATGAAATTATAATAATAACAATAAAAAGATAAAGAGGTGGTTTCACACACTAAACATTAAAATGATAAAGATATCAATTTCTCACATTAAACTAATAAGAAATATATAAATCTTAACAACGTGCTGATATCTTTCTTCTATTATGATATCGCATCAATAATAGCTCGTTAACTAGTCCGTAAAATAAAGAAACATACATACCCTCTCAAATAACAAAATAGATACCTTTTTTACTCTAATAAAAAATATGGTAACTAACAGTCTCAAAAATACTTTATTAGTTTTATCTTTTATTTCCAACTATCAATTTATTCTACATCACAACATGACAAGAACTATTTTTTATCATACAATCTGATCAATCTTTTCCTTGGATTGATATTATGTTTTCCCAGTTTCTGGATAGAATTGATAGTTCGTTGTTGGGATAATCTTTATTCCAACAGTTTTATTATTTTTATTTTTTGTTTACAGGCTATATATAATATTACTACTTAATATTGATAGATAAGTAATGTATTTCTGCTTGTAACAGCCGTTCTTATCCCAACACAAGGTGGCTAAGCTTATATCGAGACTGTTACCAGTAAATATCTCTTATTTTCTATTAATATTAATTGAATATGTATTTATTTTATTTTATTTTGATTTTTTGATTTTTTGATTTTTTGATTTTTTCCTTTTCTTCCTTCTTCTCTAAACCGTATTCAATCAAAACCTGCTTTTATGGCAACCGAACGAAGTTGTAGATGTATCTGGCGGGTAGACCGCAATTTGAATTTTGGTACTGGTCTGGTTCTTACTGGATGTAGAAGGAAGGATGACGGCTCATCTCTTGATACACAAAGAGGCCACCCAGTTGCGTACGTTGGTGATGGTTACGGCGGGGTATGCTAGTGAAACCGGTTGACTCCCTTTGATTTGTATTTCTCTGATGTGATTTACAGCACTAAGAATTGCTTATTTACGTCTTGGGTGAACCGCAGTACTTCTCAACATGTTTATCATGGAAGCTTGTAATCGTGTAGTAGCATGTTTATACCTAGGCGATTATATGTTCTATAAATGGTGTTGCGGAGGTACCGATAGCCTTTTTTGTATAGATATGTTGCGTCCTTTTGTCTGTGGTAGAGCAGAATGGTGGTTGGTAATGGCAGCCGTGTGTAATCTTTGTTTAGGGCTTGAGTTCTTCCTCGTATGAATTGGTTCTGTATTGCTTGACCTTTGCCCGATGGTGTTATTGTTATTGTCTATTTTGTTTAGTCTTGGTAAGGGGCCTACAGGATTCTAGGTTTATTTTTTTCTCGGTCATGCTCTGAAGTGTTGGTGCCTTGTGTCGGTGGTTCTAAAGTATCAGTCAGCCCAAAAAAAAAAAAAAAAAAAAAAAAAAAAAAATACAAAATCAAAAAAATCAAAAAAAAAATATAAAAAAATATAAAAAAATAAAAATAAAAAAGTGCTGGACACTTCAAAAATCTGTAAATATTTTTCCTCATTTGACGACTCAACACTGTATGTACATGTATCTCCTGTAAATATCAAAATTCGCTCGTTGTCAAAACCTTGTATATTCCCAATCTTGTAATTTTTTCTCTCTCGTCTGAATGCTGGGCATTGTAGCAAACTGTATATACAAATAATCAAAATAAAAAAAAATGGCTGGTACTTTAGTTTTTCCTTCGGTACAACACTTTCAAGACAGAG
The DNA here is from genome assembly GCA_025716855.1 of Pilaira anomala. NCBI lineage: Eukaryota > Fungi > Mucoromycota > Mucoromycetes > Mucorales > Mucoraceae > Pilaira > Pilaira anomala. The sequence continues at coordinate 106,556 of JAIXMQ010000008.1, forward strand.
GGTGGCAGAGAAAAGAATAACCCTTCAATCCCGTAACTCCCTTACCGAGTCTAGACAAGGTATACTTTATCAAAAACCCATAGGTCAAGGAGCAAGGGATGCAGAACCTCTTTGTATGGTGATCTCAGGTCTTTTCAAAGATTACACGCCATCATTTCGCGTAGAAGCCACTGTATTTTACATGAAAAGGTTGTCAGTAATAAAGATGCATACTTTTTATAGACGTCTGATTCTCCTAGGAGTAGTGTTACTACAAGACTACTCGCTGAAGTGGTATTCACCTATTGGTTGTCACTGTACATAGCTCAAAATATTGTAGGCATGAACTAGTGTTGAGCGGATGCACTACGGATGAGGGGCACTTATCAATAGGGGGAAGACTGGGGGATCTGGTATACTATCGGAGTAATGCAGTCAATGCGTAATGGTGAAGTGGTAGTGTATGGAAGAGCAAGTGCAGTTTGCTATTTGGATGTCTTATTTGGTAGCTCTTGGTTCTTAGTATTGAATGTGACGACTTTGCTGGTCAAAAGTTCTGGGCAGTCTGGGCATGTATCCTCCGTTTTGTGGTAATCGTAACAACCTCATTGAGTGTAAAGCAAGGGCCCTATAGTGAAGTGAATAAGCTGGTGCCATACAAGTTGGGCTTCGGCTCAGGCGAGAAGGAATCAAGGACCCTTGACCGGTGCGCCTTGTTCTATAATCAAAATTCTTTGTTTGTTGATATTAGGTACGGATAATAAGTAGTAAGAGCGGGATGTCTTGATTGTATGTCTCGTTAGTCGTGTGGTTTTTATGAATCTTCTATTTGTTTGACGATACAGAATAGGGTACCGTTAGTTGGTGGCGGGTAAATAGACCGCGGGACGTGATCCTACGTCTAACACAATATGCTTGCATGAGCAGATCCAGTTGATCGTATCTTGGGTTTTATTGCATTCCCTAACACTTTACAAGCGGTAATATTTTTGGGATCAGATGTGTTTTCGCCTACTCGTGGCTGTTGTCCTGTTAGTATCATTGTAATTTTTATAATGATTAGTTTGAGAACCAAGAGAAACACTTTTTTTTTTATAGTTATCTAATTATTAAATAAAACAAAACCTTATTTTTAATATATCATTTTAATGCAGTACATCTGTCTTAAATCAAAAGTTTTTTCTTCTGCTGCTGTGAGCGTATAATATTTAAGGATCAATAAGTTCGCTAACTATCTATGTCAATATGAAATTTCTGGTCAACACAGAGGGTTTTGATTTAAAACGGGGCATTTTATTTCTAGTTTTTTTTTAGCAAAAGACAGAATTTATGATTAAAACAAAAGTAAATTTTTATTAATATTGGGAGAGAGAGAGAAATGCAAAAAAAAAGAAAGGGTACCAAAAATGAGAGATGTAAAATTAAATATATATTATTATTATTATTATTCTTTTTGTTGTTTATGTATGTTGTTTGGTGTTTGTGTGTGTGTGTGTGTGTTTGCGTATTGAATTTAATCCTTGCGCTTGTAGAAACGTCTCCACTTATCATCAATCTTTTCAATATAATAAGTGCCAGTAGCGATGTTTTCAAGGTCACCAGTAGGAACCATATCACAAGCATTATGAGTGTTTTCACGAATCTTCATAGCAGCAGCGAATTCTTCAGGCTTAGAATGAGTACGTTCTTCAAGACGTTGACGAAGGTTCAACTTGGACTTCATTTCTTCAGTAGAAGAACGAACACGGAAAGAGATCATGGAGGCAGCTAAACCAGAACCATAAGAATATAACATGATACGCTTATTTAAAAGAGTTTCGGAATCAACTTCGGATACCAAAGAGGCTAAACCAGCCCAGACAGCAGCAGTATACATGTTACCAATTTGCTTGGGAGCAAAAGCAGCAGGACCTACCTTTTGAGCATAACCAGCCTTAGTTAAACCCATTAAAGCTCTTTCTAAATCCTTGTTCTCGAGGGAATCAGCATAAGACATTTCTTCAAAAGCCTTGAGTGCAGCATACTTTTCATTCTCTTTATCAAGAAGGAAATCGTTATAAGTCTATAATATAAAAAATAATAATAATAAAATGTCAGGGGGTGGACTCTTAAAAAAAAATTTTTTTTTTTGTAATATATAATAAAAAGGAGGTACTTACAGCACGAGCAAAAGACTTGTTTACCAACTTGGCATAAGGGGAGTGACAAACAACATAATCGATATCATCCATACTAGGCTTTTCCTTTTCTTCGAGCTTAGATAAACGAGACATATAACGGTTATAACAAGAATCGAAAGCACGAATATAACAAGTGTTGGAGAATTTACCATCTACAACGGGATATTCAGAGTGCATATCAGGTTTATAGAAATCATAAGCATGTTCCATATGTGTACCACGAAGACCGCGTTCAACAACGATAGGGGCATCCTTACCAACTAACATGGCGACAACACCAGCACCGGAAGTAGGACGAGCGGCACCAGAGGCATAAAGGGCAAGATCACCAGCAACAACAATAGCGAAACGACCATCCCAAGAAGAAGATTCAATCCAGTTGACAGCGTTAGAAAAGGCAGCGAAACCACCATAACAAGCATTGGTAGTATCAATACCTTCAATCTCAGTGTTACCGTGTTCAGTGAATAAGGTCATTAAACAAGTCTTTACGGACTTTGACTTATCAATAATGGTTTCAGTACCAACTTCAAGACGACCAATATCATTATAAGAGATGTTGTGCTTTTCCATTAAGCTTTGAACAGCTAATTGAATATAAAAGGGGAAAGGATGAGTTTAAGCGAGATGACAAAAAAAAAAAGTTTTTTTTTTTTTTTTTACCTGTCAAACAAACAGATTGAATATCTTCACGATCATCAATGAATGCCATCTTTTCTTGACCGAGACCAATGGTATATTTACCAGCGCTAACACCGTCAAATGTTTCCATATCAGTTTGGTTAACACACTACAGCAAAAAAAAATATATATATATATATATATATGTATAAGTATAACGATAAATTAAAAAGAAATCAATTCATGTAAATACTTACTCTCTTGGGGAAATACATTTCCATAGCCAAGATACCGACATTTTCGGGATAGTTATTATAGTTTGAGACAGTCATTATTTTTTTTTTAAAAATGTAATAAAGAAAGAAAAGGAAGAATAAGTTTCCCTTTCGCGTTTTTAAACTTTTTTTTTTTCAAACGTTCAATTTAGTAGGAATTGTAGTTATCCAATAAGAACAACTCAATGAAAGCTGCGACAACTTCCGTTGTATTACATTATTTGAAAATAAAATAAAAAAGGTACAACATACGATATAAGGTTTTTTTTTTTTATATATATATTTGGTATTTTTTTAATTTTTTTCATTTACTCATGATAATTTGACAACGATACTATAAAAAAAGTTAGAAATTTAATAAATTGAACACAGAAAATACTATACAACTTTACCAATCATGATCTGTTCCTTCGGCTTGCCTTGCAATGTCTAAATCGTCAGCTGATATTGTACAGAATTCATCCGTAGCTGCTGGATCACGATATATAAACAAGTCTTCGGTTGGATCATATCCAATAAGTACGATAAAGTGACCTAAATATTCATTGCCTTTAAATCTTTCATAAATCATATCAATATGACCACAAACAGAGCCTAAGCAACCTCTTGTTTTCTAGGAAATATTTAATATATTAGTTTTTTATCTGTATACCTTATCTTTGAAGCTCTTAAAAAACTTACTTTGCATAGTTGACATCTTAATAAGCGTGCATTTACAAGAGTAATGATTGCAAACTGTTTACAATAAAGAAATCTTTTAAAGTCATCCAATGGTAACATCCTGATAAAGGTTATCAGTATGTTATCGCACAAAAAAAAAAAAAAAAACTCTATACTTACATTCGTACGACATGCACGGAACAACTCTTGGCTATAGCGAATAATTTGTTAACTCTCTTTTCATCTTCATCAAAATTATCTTGATAAAACTTTTGGTCTTGGTATTCTTTACGACTTCCTAAATAGCTCGTATAATATGTAAAATCTTGTACATAATTTCGAAGTAAAAAAGCTAAATCAATTGTCCATACACTATTTACTGCACATTGCCTAGCTACATCTTGTAAATTAACTGTAAAACCCAACCCTTTTAGTGTCATTACAACGCAGGCTAAACCACAATCCCAGCTTGTGTCCTTTAATAATACATGAAAATATTCTTTTATTTTAAATTCACATTGAATACTATTTTATGCTTTTTCATTCTTTTTTTATTTTTTTTTTTAATTTTTTTTTACCTGTAATAAATGAGGTATTGGATGATCACTAAATTCTGAATAATTTATAATTGTATCATTAGCGTTTCCATTCATATTATCGTCTGTTCCAAGTGATATCATAATTTTAAAGTGTTATTTTTTTATATATATAAAAAAAAAAAAGAAAGTATAAAGTTAAAAAAAGAAGCTTTTTTTCTTTAAAAAAAAAAAAAAATATGTATCAGACAAGACTAACAACAAAAATGAAAAATAAAAAGGAAAAAAAAAAAATGAGACAAACTATACGCAACACAAAAAAAGCAGCAGACACAATAATAACAAGAAGAAGAATAACAAATAACAGAACTGAATTGATACTAAATTCGTTTACAAACTTGTTTTAATAGCAGATGTTCATTAGTTACAAATGATATAAAAATCAATTTATATCAAGCTTAAAAAAAACAATATCTCTTTCTCTTTTCTCGGTTATCTCTCTTTCCTTTCCTTTTACACACAAAAGGTAGTAATCCCTTTTCATTATGAAATCGAAATGATCATATTGTTTCGGCGTATTCTTATTGGCCATTTACGATTTTTACTATTTATGTATCACAAAAGTGACGTCGTGAACAAAAAAGATGAATACTATTTTTCCTTCTTTCTTTTCTTTTCTCATCCCTTTATTCTTTAAATGCAATCTACTGCTCGACAATCTCGTATACCCGAACAACAAGGAGTTGGTCAAACCTTACCTCCTGTACCAGTAGGTATTGATTCAATGAACTCTCCTCCTTTGCCTCCCGGTGCTATGCCCGCTGGTACTCGTCTTCAAGTTGGCAAATATCAAGTTATTGTTCACAACTTTATTGCAGAAGGTATAAAAAAAACATTATATAGCTTCTATAAATATATTTATATTTTTTTTTATATATATGTAGGTGGTTTTGCTCATGTTTATATTGCTAGAATTGAAGGTAAATCAGGTTATGTTGTATTAAAACGAGTAGCTGTACCGGACGGTGAAAGACTCAAGATGGTAGAAAAAGAGATTGCGTTTATGGTAAATAATAAGAAAAAGAATTTGGTTCTTTAAACGACATATTTACACAGATATATTTTTTTTTATATAGAGACGTTTAGGAGATCATAAAAATATTGTTCGATATTATGAATCAAGAATTGACGCGTTGCCTGTGGGTGGATTCGAAGCACTTATTTTAATGGAATATTGTCCAGGTACAAGTGGTTTTTAAATTTTAAAAGAGAATATATAACTGATAATGTTAAATGTTAGGTGGTGGAGTAATTGATTTAATGAACCGAAGATTACAACAAAGATTAACTGAACCTGAAATTCTTCAAATATTTAGTGATGTAGCAGAGGTAAATATACATATACATTTATTTTAGTTAAAAAAAAAAAAAAAAAAAGACTAACTTATTTTATTTATTAAAGGCACTTGCTTATATGCATTATTGTAACCCACCAGTTTTACATAGAGATTTAAAGGTAGAAAACATCTTGATCTTGAATCAAGATCATTATAAATTATGTGATTTCGGATCTGCTTCACTTTCAAAAGGACAATATATTCCAACTACATTACGTGATGTACAGAAATTAGAAGATGATATTCAACGTCATACAACACTGCAATATCGAGCACCTGAAATGATTGATGTCTATCAAAAGAAACCTATTAATGAAAAAGCTGATATTTGGGCTATGGGTGTACTTTTATACAAATTATGTTATTATACTACTCCCTTTGAAGAAGAAGGACAATTAGCTATTTTAAATGCTAGATATACCATACCCAGTTCTCCCATGTTTTCTGAAGGCTTGCGTCGATTAATTATTTCCATGTTACAAGAGGATCAGAATCGTAGACCCAATATATATCAAGTATTAAATGCTGTGTGTCATTTAAGAGGATTAGAATGTCCTATTCGCGATGTAAGTTTTTTTTTTTTTTTGTATAATACTTGATAGAAGAAAAAAATATATTAATAAGTTGTAAAGATTTATACAGAACCTATTATCACTCCTCAGCAGCAACAACAACAACAACAACAGCAGCAGCAGCAGCAGCAACAGCAGCAGCAACAACAACAATATACGTATCATCAAAAATCTTCATCTGATAGCTCTTCTATTTTTGAAAAAGTGCCTTCTCCTGCACAAGAAGTACCGAATATTACACCAATGCGACGTGGTAGACCAACCAAAGCAGATGGTTCACCTATTTCCACAACCGCTGTACCCACTTCCGCTAACGAAAATACCTTTGATCCATTTGATCCATCTCATGTACGTAAATCCAGCACGCCACCATTATCAGCACAAGCACCCGTAGCACAACCTGTTCCATCCTCATCACCATCGTCTTCTCCACCCGCTGCGTTCCAAAATAGTTTTACACCAGAAAATACAGCTACAAGTACAACACCTACACGGGTTCAAAGCGCACCTGTTACACATCATGTTACACCCAAGCTTCAAATGGCAACCAAGATTCTGCAAACACAACCTAGTTCACCTATGAATACAGCTGACGCTCATGTAGAACCAATCGAACCAGAAGCAGCAGCAGCAGCAGCAGCAGCAGCAGAACAAAATACATCTTTACCAAAGATAAATCGAACCGTCTCCTCGAGTATTGAAGCAAGGTTTATGGCAATTAAAAATGCTAGTCGTAATAACAGTGCTCCTGTTGCTAAACCTATACCTACTACCAGTACATCTAAAAAGAATAAGCCAACACCTCCTCCAAAGCCCGCTCGGTTTAGGTCGGCTGCAAAAGCAGTACCTGCTGCAAATGTAGATGACGATTTTGAAAACAAGTTTCCTTCATTAGAAGAATTAGATAAATCAATTTCTTAAAAGTCTTGATCAAATAATCGATAAGGTTTATTTATTTATTTCTTTATTTCTTTAAGGTTGGAAATGATTTTAATAAATCCTAATTTTACACAAAAAAAAATTTATTTAAATTTAAGTTAATTTAGCCGCAAAAGCTTTTGTTTTGATCTCCATTACTGTCAAAATAAATAAAATCACGACAATTTTGAATGATGAACATGTAGTTTATAAATGTATATTTCTGTTTCTATGGTAACAGCATGAATAGTTACTACACTTAATTACATAGTTATGTGAAATATGTATACAAACATGACATATCTATTTATTTATTTAAAAAATATACGTACACTCATTTTATATATATATATACGTTTTTCCCATACTTTTACATACGTAGTAAAAAAGGACAACTCAAGTCATATGATTGTGAGCAAGTGATAGAGGCCTCTTGATTTTATAAACTCAAAAGAAAATCATATATTCTATCAATGAATTTTTCTAAAACTGTTATTAAAAGTTTAACCGTTTGTGCCCAATTAATTTTTCTAAAACATAGAAAATTCTAATCTCATACAAATTATTCAAAAATAATTTACTTTTTCACCTTTTATTACTAAATACACATACACAAGTAGTTTTTAGTTTTCCCAAACAAAGTATATTACCAAAAAACAATTGACATGGGAAAAGTTGGCGGCTATTTAAAAGAAAGTTACATTGGGGTATGTGCGTTAGATTACAAAAAAAGAAAAAAAAAGGGCGAAATATTCCCTGTCTAATGGTATCGATTACTAACCGTTTTCCCACTCATCAATCTGTTGAGCTACAAAAAAAAAAAAAAAAAAAGCGAATCGATAATAATAAAAAAAAGTTACACTTAAATAGACTTGGTTTATTCTCTTCTTCTTTTTTTCTTTTTTATCTTTAAACTTTTTTTTTTTCAAATGATTTATAAAGCTACTGTACCATCTATTCCTATTCCCAATATTGATCTCTTTTCATTTATTTTCGAGAAAAATGAATTTAATCAAGTTAGTGACTTAAACAAACCTTTAAATATTGAGGGAGAAACAGGAAAAACTCTTTCTTGGAACGATATTCGTCAAGAGTCTTCTCTTTTAGCTACAGGTTGGAAACAAAATGTTGGCTTAAAGAAGGGCGATAGAGTAGCTGTGTTTGCCCCTAATCAATTAGATCATGCTGTATTATACCTTTCACTTCTTGGTGCTGAATGTGTTATTTCTCCCGGAAATCCTGCATATACTGAAGGTAAAAAAAAATAATAATAATAATAATAATAGTAATAATTTCCAGAGTTTTCCCAAGTCTTTCTAACCTTTTTTACTATTTTCTTTTTAAATAGCCGAATTTGAACACCAAATTACAAACAGTCAATCTTCTGCACTTGTTACTGTAGCTGGTTTGTTACCTGTTCTTTTAAAAATCACAGATAAAATCGGGTTACCTCGTAGCAAAATTTTTTTGTTTGGTGATAAACAAGTAGAAGGATGCCGACCATTTCAAGCGATCAAGGGAAATACTCCAGTTTCTGCACCTCTTCAAGGCGTGGATAGTGATGATGTTGCTTTTATTTGTTATTCTAGTGGTACCACAGGTATTGCTAAAGGTGTGATGTTAACACACCGTAATTTCATTGCCCAAATCTTACAATCTGTGCGCGCGGAACCCGAAGAAGAACAAGTGATGGACGATGTTATTCTTGGTTTTTTACCATTTTATCATATCTATGGCTTGACCAGTCTTGTCTTTAACGCCTTTTACAAGGTCACACCTGTAGTGATTATGGCTCGTTATGATTTGGAGTTACTCTGTCAATTGGTTGAAAAATATAAGGTTACACTTGCTAGTATTGTACCCCCAGTTGCTGTGCATTTGGCAAAATCACCTATTGCTGCCAAGTATGATTTATCTACTATTCGCTTACTCGGTTGTGGTGCCGCTCCCTTAAGCAAAGAACATATTGGAGCACTTGCAAAGCGTATTCCTGCTAAATTGGTACAAGGGTAAGAGCAAATAAAAGAAAACCAAATTGAAAGTGAGCTAACTAATGAAATAAATAAATTTATAGTTATGGTATGACTGAAACTACATCTGGAGTTATTTCACAAGGTATGGAGGGAGGTGTCGCAGGTAAGACTTAAATTCAAGTAACACGCAGGCATGGTTCTTACAATGGATATATGTATATTTTAGGCTCTATCGGTATTTTAAGTCCTAATATGGAATGTAAGATTATTAACATGGAGGGAAAGGAAGTAGGTGATGATGAAGAAGGTGAATTCCTTTTCCGTGGACCTAGTATTATGAAAGGTTACTTTAATAACGAAAAAGCCAACGCAGAAACATTTACAGCAGACGGTTGGATGCGTACAGGTGACGTGGGTAAATTTGACTCCAAGTCTGGCGAGTTCTTTATTTTGGATCGTATCAAGGAATTAATCAAGTTTAAGGGTTTCCAAGTAGCTCCTGCTGAATTAGAAGCTATTTTGATGGGACTTGATATTGTAGCGGATTGTTGTGTGGTGGGATTATATGATGAATCTCAAGCAACTGAAATTCCTCGCGCTTATGTAGTGCTTCAACCTCAAGTAAAGGCAAATGAAGAGACTGCAAAAATCATTGATGAGTATGTAACAAAGAACGTTACCAACTATAAGAAATTACGTGGTGGTGTCAAATTTGTTGAAGCTATTCCCAAGAGTCCTTCTGGAAAGATTCTTAGACGCCAAGTTAAAGATTGGGTCAAGGAAGAACAAAAGCAAATAGCTGTCAAGGCTCGTTTGTAATTATAATAGAATAAAATAAATAAAAATACCCAATAAAAAGAATAAATACGATAATTCATTTAAATCAATGGCTCTTCTATGTTTATAAAAATCAAATTGAATCTAAATTATTTGCTATTGTAATGTTTGTATCCAAAGCGAATTACGTTTGTTTGTATATACTGACACATAAAGTCTCATAATTTAATTTCAATGCTGTACCTGAGAATTAATTTTTCTAATAGTTAGTTACAATCTCGGCTTCCTAAATACGTACTAACGACTGGTAATAAGGTGCAAAGTTACCCTATTTTGAAACTGCTTACATAATTTCTTTTTGTATATAACATTAATTATGCTAATCATTTATAGTATCTCCCCTTCTATTCTTTATTTTGGTTTATTAAACCGTAAAACTAATTTGTCAGATTCGCACTTTCAATTATAGGTATCTTTTATTATATTTTTTTGTTTTTCAAAATTGACATATAATGTAACAGAAATTGATCTAGAATACATTGTGAAAGTCAATACCAAATCTATTTTTGCTCTTTTATTTATTTATTTAAAGAAAAACATGTCAAAATATTTATTTTAGAATAAACTTTTTTTTCTGATTTCATGTGTGAATTAATTATGACGAATTATAAATACATTTTTTTAATCTAAAACTATCAGTGTGTAACCAAACGGTAGCACTGAGACAATCGTCACAATGTATTATTTTATGTATAAAATAGGAAAAATAACCATAAATTATATTTACTTCTTCTTTCTGATTGTCATTATTATTTTTTATGGAAAATATTGAATTAATAAATCAATCACCAAAGACAAAGGAACGCAATAGTTCTGAATCTATTGAGTCACATCATAGTGATAAGATGATGGAAGGAGATCATCTAACTGCTACTAGTACTCGACACTCTAGAAGGAACATCATACCAGAACAAAATACCTCTAAAAAACCATTAGGTCAACGCCTTATGGCCATGATACCGCCTTACCAACTAACACGTACTATTATAAAAGCTTCAATTTCCGTTGTTATTTCTTTACTATTCGTATTTGAAGATAGATGTAGAAATGCTATTGGAGCTGCTAGTATCTTGGTACCTATTGGCACACTCCTGTATTTTCCCGTTAGACCTTTAGGTTTGTTGATTTGTAATATGTGAATATATTTCCTTATTTAAATTATTTTTTTTTTTCTAAATAGGTGTACAAATAGAGGTACTAAAATAGGTTATTATATAGATCGAAAAAAAAATTTACATAAAAAATTTGATAGGCTTCATTTCAAGGTCTATTTGGTGCACTTTTAGGATCTGCTTGGTGCTTTTTAGGTAAAGACTTTAAATTGAATTCTTCAGAAAAAAGGAAAAAGAGAATAACTGTGTACAATAGGAATGTATGTCGCAAATCTTGCTCGAGATCCATCTATCCCTATACCAGTTCAACCAAACTCCAGTGCCGTTTTAGCTATTTTTATGCTTATTGGAGTATTCGGGCTTACATATGTCCGTATTAAATTCGCACAAGGTAAAAAACAACGTCGAAAAGAAAAGACCGAAAACTAAAAAAGGGATGGTTTTTTTAATAGCTAATTTTGGAACTATTTTTGCAAGTATGATTGTAGCGGTAACGTGTAGCATTATAAAATAACAATTGACATCCGCTTTTACCTCGTGATTATTAAACATTTTCTGCTTTTTTTTTATGTAGTTCTGTTTAACTCAGGCATCCGTGACACCAGGCTTTCAACCTGCAATTGTGGTAAGTTGCACAACATGTTAAAATCTTAAATGAAAATTAATGTCTTTCACATGAAAATTATAAACGAATAGTATACCTTTTTAAAGCCTATTGCAATGGCTACAGCAATTGCACTCGTGGTGGATGTTTTATTATGGCCTGATGATAGTATTACCAAATATATGGGGGTTCTCAATAAATCTCTGAAAGAGTACAATAATTTTTTTCAAGAACATAGCAATGCCTTCTTAAACACTGCATCAAGAAATGATAGTGCTATGACTTTACCAACATTAAATGCTCGCTTACATGGTAGTGTACTTTCTTTGATTGATAGTAAACGTGAGGTGAAACGTGAGATCTTGTTTAATCGACTTTCACATCGTGATATCAGTAATCTTACGAGAATTGTCAAAACAATGCGAAGCCCATTACATGGTATTGGGCTTAGTTTGATAACCAAAACAGAACGATTAACGGATATCAAGAAACCTTATTTTTCTTCAGCCGTAGATGAAGAACCCTCAGAACACAAGAAACGGTTTTTATTACATTTGGAAGAATTAAGAAATATTAGTCAAGATTTAAGTGAAACCTGTGTTGTTACTTTGAATGAATGTAATAATCGATTAATGAAGTTTAGCGGTAAACCAAGATCATTAAAGAGCTCTATTCTCTGGCCATTCCCACGTATATTTTTATCCGATTACATGAAACAGAAAGTAGATCATCAAGAAGTGAGTAACCAGAGTATCCGAGAACTTGCTGAGAAATTAGATCAAGCTATAGCCAGTTACAAAGCGGCTTGTAAAAAATCGCCTTTTATCTTTATTGAACCAGATTCGCATCAATTTCAAGACCGTTTCAATAGTTTGTTACGAGTGATTTATTTATTTCAATTCAATCTAGCAGAACACGCAGGCTGTGTCAGCTCCTTAGTGGCTTGTGTTGAAGAAATTGAAAAACAACGTACAAGTAGACGATTATGGTTCCCTCGTTTGACAGTACGTAAGTATTTCAGATCGTCTGGTATTAATCCTAACCTTGGTGGTGAAGTTGGAGCTACTACAGGTAGCGGCAGTGGTGACCAAACTACAGAAAATGATACTGGCTTAAACTTAACAGAAACTATGACAAGGCCTGATATGTTTAACACCCGAGTCGAAGATACTGAATTATCTGGTATAAGAAATCGTCAAGGTATTATGTTTTCCCGTGATCCAGACATTAATCCTCCTGCCACTGCTTTCGAAAATTTCTTTTATAAAGTACATATCTATACTCAATGGATGAAAAGTGGTGACTCGTTGTTTGCTTTGAAGACAGCTGGTGGTTTTGTATTACTCTCGCTGCCTGCATTTTTACCGCAAAGTGCTGGTTGGTTCTTTGATTGGAGAGGTCAATGGGCCACAGTTACCCTTATGATGTGGATGTTTCCTTTAGCTGGTATGTTTACTCTAACGTAAGTATTAATCTTTACGAATATATATTGTTGATTTATTTATGAACGTTTTGTATATAGAATTATTCTTAGAGTGACTGGAACTGTTTTTGGTGGTGTTTTAGGTATTATCGTTTGGAAGATTGTTGATGGAAATCCATATGGAATAGTTGCTTTAACTTTTGTTGTGATGTGGCCCTTGTATTATTTTTTCTTTACTGGTGAAGCAACAAAAATTTTAATTATTATGACACAAATTACTTTGTTGTTGGTAAGTATAGAAAATAATTCAAAAAAAAAGGGTAAAAGTGACTAATATTGTTATTTAAATTTAGGTTATTTGTTATGAATACCAATTTGTGGTTAGCGGCGCACCTACTTATGATTCCATTGAAGTGGTGGCGGGAAAGGTACAATTCTTCTAAATAATAATATAAGTCATTATATAACTGACAATCAAGCAATTTTTAGCGTATATTTCTAGTCTTAATAGGTGTGGGTGCTTCTGCTATCTTATCTATGATACCCAAACCAGTAACAGGTCGAGTTGAACTTCGTAAGCGTCTCTCGCAAACCTTAGGTGATTTGAGTAAATTATACGGTATCTTGGTTGGTGATATTCTTTTTGCATATGACAATCAAAAGGAACCTACAGAAGGTCAAAAAAAGGCATTTAGAAAGTTGACACTAGGTATTCGTAGGCAAATTGCAGATGAGCATATGTACGTTAAGCTGTCCAAACTTGAGCCTCCGTTACGTGGTAAATTTCCAGTGGAGGTATATAGACGACTTGTAGAAAAAGTAGATAATATGACAGATTTATTAATGGGTATGGCATATGCATCTGGTTCAGTTGATAGTTCATGGAAGCGTAACCTTGCTGAAGTGATGAAGCAACAACGTAAAGAATACGTAAGTTTTCATTAAAATGTTTAAATAATAAGTGAGATAAAGTTTTTTTTTTTTTTACTTACAAATGTTTATATAGCTTGCGACGATTTTAGCCATTATGAAATTACTCTCGGCCACATTAGCATCTAAAGTAGCTTTACCGCCATTTATGCTATCTCCAGTACAATTAAGAGAAAAATTTGCTCAAGGGTTAAGCAAAATTATTGCAGAAAGCCCTGAAGGACTTGATGGTGAAACATTTCCAGGTTATTGTTCGTATGCTGTAAACTCTTATCAATTTTCATGTGAGCTAGGCGAAGTTTTAGAATGTGTTGAACAGTTAGTGGGTGTAGAAGATCCAGAGCAATGGATTCTTTTACATGCTTGATTATGCACATATATCTTATAATTTAAAAAAATAAATGTTTTTATTCGAGTTTGATCAATTCAAATTTTTTTATAATCGTACATGCGAAGCAGTATTTTTTACTAACAATCAATAATAAATAGTGTCTATTTTGAAAGACTAAGATAGTTATCTTCTTTTATTAAAAGTGATTTTATGGATAAAACCGTAAATTAAGAGCGAGTTAAAGTCATCGGTACCCCTATTTCAGGACCACGGAATTTTGATTCAACTTCTTGGCCTATTAGTTTTAAAGAAATACTGAGCGAGGAAGAATAAGGTTTGGTCTCCACAAAAACCATAAGTGGTATTCTTGTTTTTTCCTTATTAAAGTTATTAAAGCTATGTGTTTCTAAAGAGGAGCACTCATGTATTATTTCAGTAGCATCTGTTATAAGAAATGTTCCCTTGTAAACTAAGCCATTTTCTAGATTTTTAATTCTATATGCTTTTATGTCTAAGAAAAGAAAAAAAAAAGTATTATTATGAGATGTTTATACATTTTCAAGTAGGTCTTTCCAATTAGCTTACTTAAACAACGATCTTTCGGGACAGTCAAAGAAAGTACTCTATTCACAATTGTATCATTTAACGTATCCCCTTCTTTTAAAACAATAAATCCAATATTTGTATCAAAGGCATTTCCTCCTTGATAAAGTCTCGTATCTTCATACACAGGTCGTCTACAACGAAAATATGTTAGACTTATATTGATGCCAAAATTGAAGCTCGAAATTTGTCTCAAGTCGCCTACTTGAAAACTTTTGTATACGGCTAGTTTTTGATGTACAACTGGCTGTAAAAGCTGATTCGGTACGTCTAATAGAACTAAACTGTAAATATCGACATTTTGTTGCGTTTCGTTAAAATCATTAATTCCCTCTTTCAATAAATTTGCAAAAATGCGCTGGAATTGTTGGTTTCTGTTAAAATGTATCATACTGAAAATATTTTCAATCTTTATATAATTTCCAAAATATTCTCTATTGATTAATGAACTTGATATGATTGAAGCCATTTCATATAGAAATGGTTTGATTGAAATGTTTAAAAGATCCCTAACCGATAAATTGACCCCACAACTACAAGTACGACTTAATTCCATTCTTCTTACACTATCCATTTGAAAGTCTGTAGTTCCTGTAAAAATCTTTAATATAATGTAAAAAAAGACCAGTATCAGACGCTAGAATGTTAATATCCATTGACTTTATCATTTACCTTGGTTGAAATGAACTCCCTCAATAATTCTATAAATTTGTTTTTTGTTGTCAATGCAAATAAATTTTCATTGTTTCCACAGTGAAGATGACAAAATTGAACTAGGCTGGTATTTTGAGCTATGTTGTTCCACATACTTATACATAAAGATTTGTATATATTTTCAATAGGAACTATTTTGTCTTGCAAAATAATGGCTTCCTGTGCTTCATCATCCTCCAACCCGATGTCTGTCATAACTTGGTTTAAAGTCAATTGTACATGATTTTCATGTAGCTGAGCTAATACAAAACAGGACTTGATAGGTAGCTTTAGTTTGATTTGCTTTTGGATAGCAGGTAGTAAACCTTCACCTTGGGTTATAATTCTTAACTTTTTAAATTCGTCATTATTCTTTACCAAACCACTTTCAAATACAAGCTCTTTTAAATGTTTTTTAGTACCAACGATGCTGTTTAATAATCTTTTGTCCATCGAGACTAGATATCCAATTCTTGCCCTCGTGTTGTCAACATTTGGCTGCTCGGTAAATAGTCCACTTAATACGATC
Source organism: Pilaira anomala (assembly GCA_025716855.1). Taxonomy (NCBI): domain Eukaryota; kingdom Fungi; phylum Mucoromycota; class Mucoromycetes; order Mucorales; family Mucoraceae; genus Pilaira; species Pilaira anomala. Next base: position 122,729 of record JAIXMQ010000008.1, read on the forward strand.
TCATTTATATAACCAAAGTATAACAGCATAAAGGCTTCGATATATTTTGGGTCTTGCGTTGATATGAAGATTTCTTCGGAGGAAAAACCTTTGTTCAGTATTTCTCCAAACTCAATAGCCAACTTTTTTGTCTGTTTAAAGTAATAATCTGGGTTAAACAGACATTTTAACTTATTAAACATACTTTTTAACTTGTTACTTAAATGTTTTTTGATGAGTGGTATACATCTATAAAAAAAAAAAAAAAAAAAAAAAAAAAAAAAAAAAAAAAAAAAGTTAATTTTTAAGAAGTGTAAAATAATTCATCTTTTGGTCGATTTACCTTTCATTCATAACTAGCGTTGTTACTTCTGAGAGCGGATAAAACAATTCCAGTGGAGGTAAACTAGAATTAATTAGCTTAGAATTAATATAAAGTCTTCACTATGCATGCACATATAAACAGTTTTCTTACAACTTGTTGTTTGTAAAATAATGGCTATTTAATACCTTCTCGGTAATACCATTACTGTTTACAAGGGCACATGACAATAGGGTGTAATCAGGTAAGATATCTACAAATGAAAAATTTAAAGTTAGTCTGTGTTTTCGAGTATATGTGCTACTTCAATTAACCTATATGTAATAAAGCATTTATTTTATGTTCTAAAAACACAGAGGAAGACAAGGCTGGGTCTATTGTAGGCAAAATACGAGGTCTTGAATTTACATCAGAGTTACGTAAAACCTCTTTATAATAATATCGGGCTCCCAAAATAGCTCCTTTTGCAACGTGGATGCCTTTCCTATCAATGCATCGTATAATATTGGTGTCTACATAAGCTAAATAGTCTACAATATACTCCAATATAGCCTCTGACCATAATGAAATCAAGGTGTTTGTCACTATATGCCGCTTTTCATGAAATATTAAGACCTTGCATTGTTTTGTTCGGCTATTTCTAAATAAACCTTTTTTAATTGCATTTATCATGTTTTCATCAGTCTCTAAACAAATATCAAAAAGACTGAGAGCTTCCAAATATTTTGACTGTGTTTCATTCAATTTCCATTCTCTTTTGACCTTTATGCAGGGCTCCTTTAGAGTAGTTAAAGTTCTGTCGTATGGGCCTTGACATCGGTTACCATTCACAAGTCTAAATTTTTCCATTTCTATTATGATACTTTTATATAAATATGCCACAATCATATCAACATAGTCATTTTTATGACTATCATTGTCATTAGGAAATAATTTTGCCCTTAGAAAGTTTTTCAAGTTATTTTTGATACTATCCACTGTAAAGGAAAGTATCGATGAGAATAAAATTTTGGGATAAAGCAATCCTTCTAGTATATTGAACACCGTAGGTTGAACCTCTATCAAGTGTACGTGTATTGATGATTTCTTTTTATGATCAACAACGGCTTTACACAATAGATAATGTTCTCCTACTTTATGGTATCCATTATAAAGTTGTGCTCGTATTTCATTATCCTCTTGAACGTATAAATCAAAATAGTCTGTGTTTCCGGCATAAATATCGTATCGTACATCAGTGTCACGTTGAGTGTAATAAAAAAAAGATTCTGTGTCTGAAAGAAACAAAAGTCTATCTTTGTGGTCGGTTTTTTTAATGAGACCCGATTGTATGAAAATAGGGCGAAGCAATTCTTCTCTTATTTCATTATCCCACTCGGTTGGAACAATACAAACATAATTAAGTTTATCGAGATTACGAGTAGATAGATCGCCTTGATAGCAATCTACAATGAAATTTACCAATACGCGAATGAAATTTGACACTGCAAGCTCCAAGATCAGTTTATTTTCATCCCAACAGCTCCTTCCTTTTTTGAATGCGCAATATAATTTATCTATAAAGTGACTGATTGTGATATAATGTTCATTTTTACATTCTTTATTACTATCTAGTTGTTCCTTGAGGTCAGAAACATAGCTTGGGCATTTCCAGAATACGATTTCCATATTTCGTTCATCGTAAATGAGGCAATCTTTTGTGCTGCGATATTCAATAAAGATGGCTTTGTTAGCTTAGTTTTTGTTATTCTATTGTATATAGTCATATACCTCTTATCTAGCAAATTATTGTCATACACTTTAGTTGCTACATTTGAATCTAAATGCCAATTTATTTTGCCGTTACTTTCTAGCTCTGAAATAAAATTCTGTTAACGTGGGCAGATATTTTTTTTTTTTAATAATTTTACGTACGTATAGATATACAATATTCATGCTGGCGAAGATTATACACTTCTTCCATACTGATGAAAGCTTGAAATTGTGTTTTTTAAAAAAAGAAAAGATAAAGAAGAAGAATCAAGATATTACTGACAGATATAAGTTTTTAGCCTACTTGTATTATGCTACATTATACAGGGTATAATTATAGATCCGATTACTTTAAAACTGAAAGCTTAGAAAATATTTTGTTTTTGGAAGAATAAATTGCAAAAAAAATGTGACATTAACTCAAAAGAGGAGGGCTCTTTTAAGTAAGAGGTAAGCATATCTTAAGTATGAGAAAATACAATGAGATCATGCTTAATCGAAAATAGCAATATGCTTTTTAATTACCAATAAATACGTTAAAAGTGTACAGTAACTATCATTTTTTATTATTATTGATTCTGGTCATTCTAAGTAATTTCAATCAGGTTGTAATCAGTTAGGGTTATCAAGAAAGCCTGAGTAAATATATAAATTTCATTAGATATGGATGATATACGCCCTCACGTATTACATGAACAGCAAAGCCCATTTTATTGCTGCACAAGGGAAGCCTAAACTCCGCCCCTAATTGTATCGATTTATTTAATACGTATTATACTTGAACTATGTATTAACAGGAGCCGTAAGAAAAAGAAAACTGAATACTGTCATTAAGATTTTTTCCGGCTTTTTTTTTTCCTACTAAGTGGGTATTATGATAAACTATTTAATTTTACTATATTTTTTTTTAAAAGAGAAAAACCATTTGAAACTATATATAAAATTGCATTTATATGATGTTTGATGGAACGGTAGTTGATCTTAAGATTCTTTAATTATATCATTATGTATCAAATTTATAAAAACTTCGGTAGTAATTAGGGCCTGAAAAGGAAACGTGTTCATGGCAAAGTACTATACACGTATATTATGTATATACATATTCTGGTACATGATATATTAGCGTTGCTAGAAAATTCTTAAAAAATGTTTATGCATTCTGTATAAATTAGCTACCCTAAAAATCAATATTTTCTACTGTGTTAAAGCATTGAAAAATATAACAACTACTTCTACTAATAAACATTATAATTGATTGTAAAAGCTGTCTCGGTCTTAACTTGGTAATAGCTGTAACCAATCTGGTTAATTTTGAATCTTGTCGTCCCAAATACGTAGTGTGACTCGTAGGATCGTTCAATCCCCCTGCCAAGTTCAGCATTATTTTTTTCTTTTTTTTCTTTTTTTTTTTCTTTTGGTTATCAAGATGTTGAGAGCAAGCGTATTGAAACAAAGAGTATCCTATAATTTGATTGTGCGTGCTTTTTCAAGCAAAAATTCAGGAGATCCTTTCCCCAATTTAGCTATTCGTCACTCAGCAGAGGCAGCTTTAGATAGTTCATATCCTAATTTACCGCCTATTCCTAGACCTAACGAAAGCACAGAAAACAAACGCCGTCGTTTAACTTATCAAAGTAGAAAAAGAGGTATTCTTGAAACTGATCTTTTGTTATCTACTTTTGCAAAGACATGGTTACCCAAGTTTGAATTAGAACAGTTGGTTGAATATGACAAGTTATTAGATGAACCTGATTGGGATATTTTTTATTGGGCAACAGAAAAGAAGACGATTCCTGAAAGATGGCAAAAGTCAAAAGTGTTGGACATGATCAAGCAACATGCCAAGAATGAAGAAAAAATTGTTCTTCGTATGCCTAATTTAGAAAAGGAATAGTTTAAGCTAGAATTATATAATAAATTATATCGAAATTGAAGAACTGTATATACCTTATCTGCTTGCATTATGCATATTATAAAAAGGAGAAAAAGACATTTGCTTTTTTTCTTTTTCTTTTTTTTTTCCTCTCTTTATTATTTATAATGTCTAAACCAGTTATTCTATTATCACCACCACCTAAAAGAGATTCTGTTGACAAATTACCTTCACCAACACTCTCTAAATCATTTTCTTCACTTGGTAGAAAAATTTCGAGTTTGTCATTGAGATCTTCACCGCCTTCACCGCAACCGATCCATTCTAGCTTTTTATTGATACCAAATGACGATGATAATCATATCAAAACAACATCAATTATAATGACAAGTGGAACCCATTCACCTAATAATATATATTTACCTCCTTCACCTACATTTTCTGCTTGTACTACACCTACATCTGAACGTGCACAACCATCCGTTATATTACAAGATAAATATACGGATCATAAAAAGGGAAAAATGATTGGTAGTGGAGCCACAGCCAAACTGCGATTATTAGAATCAAATTTTACAAAAGAAATAGTTGCCATCAAAACTTTTCGTAAAAGGGATGATAAAGATGAAACTAGAAAAGGATACGATAAACGTATGACAAGTGAATTTTGTATATCAAAAACTTTATGCCATCAACATGTTGTACAAGTATTTGACTTGTTGAAGGATAAAAAAGGTAGATGGTGCTCCGTCATGGAATATGTAAGTTGTTTTTTAATTAATCGTAAACAATGGCCCTAAAAAAAGTTATATATTATGTTATACATGATAAGTGTGCAGGTGGTGACGTATTTTCGATACTGCAACAATTTGATTTATTAGACAAAGAAATTGATTGCTTATTTAAGCAATTGTTATTAGGTGTTCGACATATTCATCAAAGTGGTGTTGCTCATCGTGATATTAAGCCGGAAAATTTGGTTATGACAACTTCAGGTATATTAAAGATTGCTGATTTTGGTGTTGCCGATGTTGTTCAATCTTGCTTCGATACTGAATCAAGACTGTCTAGAGGGAAATGTGGTTCAGAACCTTACTGGCCTCCTGAATTGTTTTATTCTGACGAATATGATGGAAGATCATTTGATATTTGGAGCTGTGCAGTAACATGGCATTGTATGCTGTATAGGCGTATACCATTCTTCAGGGCCTGTACAGATGATCCAAACTACATTGGTTTTTTATCTTCAAGAAAAAATAATAATTGGACACCTTTATCCAAATGTAATTCAAACGAACAACATGTAATGTATGGTATGTTTGACCCTATGGAGAAGACAAGATTAACTATTGATCAAATTATTGAATCGGATTGGATAAAATCTATATCTGTTTGTTACGAATCACTTGAACATCATAGACATCATTTTTATTAGCAATATAAAATAAAGGAGAGAGAGTGTGTGTGTGTGTTTGTGTGTCTGAGAGGGGAAATAATAATAATAATAATAATAATAAGAATAAGGAGGGAATATTTTTACTTTGACTTTACATTTTGACTTAACCAGTTCAATCCTTGAAATAGACCATCACCTGTAGTAGCACATGAAGGATAAACATACCATGGTCTTTCTTTCATTTTGTCTAATCCTAACTTTTCTGTTACTTCTTGAGGCAACATGGCTCCAGGTAAATCTTGCTTATTAGCAAATACTAATAAAAGACAATCCTTCATTTCTCGATCAGATAAAATACGATGTAATTCTTGACGGGCTTCGTCAATACGATCTCGATCTTGAGAATCAATGACAAAAATTAACCCTTGTGTTCCTGTATAGTAATGTCTCCACAAGTTACGAATCTTGTCCTGTCCTCCCACATCCTATCCAAAGTCGAAGCGTTAATTATTACCAGGGCAGTTTTTTTTTTTTTTTTTTTTTTTTTTTTTTTTTTTTTAAAAAAAAGACAATATTTATATTTTACCCAGACATTGAACTTGACATTTTTATAAGTAACTGATTCAACATTGAAACCAACAGTTGGGATAGTTGTAACGGATTGGTTTAACTTTAACTTGTAAAGAATAGCTATTATAATTTTAGTAAGATGAAACTTTTTTTTTTATTTTATTTTTTTTATCTTACTAGTTTTTCCAGCAGCATCTAAACCCAACATTAAAATACGCATTTCTTTACTACCAAACATTTTTGATAAGGCTTTGGATAAATTGGCTCCCATTTTTTATTATATTGTTGTGTTGGTATATTCGTATAGTCTATAGTTTAAATAAGAAAAAGGAAAGGAAAGGGTTTTTAAGAAGAAGAGAGAAAGAAAAAGAGCAAAATTACTAGAAAAAATAAAAAATAAAAAAAGTCCGAAATAAATGTTAAATTTGGTACAACATGAATATCATAAAACTCCTTCTTTACCGAAAAGAACAAAGAAGAGTAATGTGTAAAAGGGAGATCGTGTTACTGTTTGAATATATCAAAAAAGAATTAAAACTCCCTTTTTTTTCTCCTGTTTGTAAAAAAACGAACCAATAAAGCATTAGAAATTGACACTTTCAAAGTTGCAATCAACTGTTTTCACATTAAAAAAAAAGACTTTTGTGCTGTGGTAAGCTACTAAGAAATCACTATATAAAAGACACAATAGAATAGTCCATATCTTTTTAAAAAATTGCACATTTTTTACTTTTACCAGAGCTTCATATGGAATTATGTATGTACTTTACAATATTATGCCTTTCTGTTTTCGTTTATACTCATTTCTCATGTGGTTTTCTTGAATACTTATTTCTCATGTGGTTTTTCTCTTTATTATTAGCTTAGTTAATAAAAAAAAAAAAAAAAAAAAAATAGCAAGACAGAAAACTTAGTTCTTGCCCTGAAATAGTACATGAGATTTTTTTTTTTTTTTTGGAAGCACATTACTTTGAAAACTGTTATTACCATCGATGTCTGCCCTATTTTATATCGTCATTTTTAAGGAATAAGGTAGGGCAACATGGCCTGAGTAACTAATGACTTTTTGATCCAGAAGTTGAAGGGGCTATTCCCTTAGATAAACCTATCGCAAAGAAAAGTATCAAGTGTGTTTTTTTCATTACTAATGCCTATATATATATATATATATATGTCCGTTTTTTTGGATGATTATTTGAAATTACAGTTTCATTTTAGGATGCTTTCAATAGGTAACTGATTTTTTAAAATATATACATACATGATGATTTAAAGAAGAATATCATTTTGCTTTTCATTGGTTTTTCTAAGCCCCTACATATTCATTTTTTGCTGGTAACTTTTATCGTTTCTGCATCAATCACTCACAAACCGCGCCTCTTTTTGATCAAAGATAAGAAATTTAATCTAAAAATATAACTACGTATTATTTTCTTTATAGTAAGTTCAGTAAAAATTACGAAACTATTTCTGATTTAATGCATTTCCTTATTGGTCAAGTATCTTTAATAGAGAATGATGAGCTATGGGATACTTGAATATATATCAGAGCATATTTTTGACAAATTATTTTTGGTCTACATACAAAATAATTTTAAGAATTTGCTATGTTTAAAAAATACACATTTAGTTACTAACTAAAAAAAAACAAGCTGTATTTAGCCAACATACATAAAAAGCATAATAACAGGTGTATATACAGTCTAATATATAAATCATGTCATTATTTGAACCATTCGTAAAATACCAAGATATACTACCTGATGTTAACTACGTTTGCATCAAAGTTGATTTATTTAAATGAGTCTATCAGAATAATAAAAAAAAAAAAAAAAGTTGAAATGTCAAAGACCTGTCTTTGACAGGGCGTTTTTAAAATTATTAGTCCTATTCGGGTGAAGCTATATGATAAGCTAATCAAAAGGAAAATAAAACGGAACACGATTATTTTTTTGAGTAAAAACAAAAGGGCATTTCCTCATGATGATGTATTATATACGAGTAAAGACACTGATCTGGTAACCACTAGTGAGCAAAATTACAACAAATCTCAGGAAAAGATTCGCTTTAATTTTGCTTGCTGAAGTCTTGAAGAGTTTGCAATTATCGAAAAGATGAAATCCCCATCTCATAAGCAAAAGTAACCTTTTGACTGTTTTAAAATATCATTTTATAACAGTATTTTTATGATTTATATATGCAATACATATAATACAAAGACTTGTCATAAGCTAATATTAATTGATCAAATATGCTAGCGTATTGAAACCGCATTAATTATTACAAGAAATAAATTGAGCTCTTGGTTTCTGACTCGTGCTACATACCCCACACTAAAAGTAAGAAGACATCTTTTTTTATTTAACTCAAGGTTTTTTTTAGTTTTTTACACCTATTAGAATACCAAATATATACATATATATATATATATATTTAAATATCAGTATTAAAGGCTTTTAATTTCGACAATGTTGAGATTACCTTTTGAAATATTAATAATTATATCCAGCCATTTGTCGGCAAACGATCTCTTAGAATGTTAATTAAATAACAAGAACTGATATGAAGCTTCAGTCGAGCACTTATACTCCAAAAATATAGTAGTAAACGAAGCTGATAAATCATTCACACTTGTCCGTACACTATCAAACTCCAATCGGTTAGGTAACTATGCTCAGAATATCAACTGTAGTGTATGGTATCCAAGACAAGATGAAAAGTGTTGGGATCAGTTTAGGTTAGTAAATACGCTCATAAAACGCTGTCCCAATCTACTAGTGCTATCAACTGGCGAAGTAGATGTATCACTTTGGATAAGACTTTCACAGGCAGCAAAACGCGGTCAATTATCTCGCCTACTACGTGAGTTACCATATGCCGATAGTAAAAGTTTGGAGACTTACATTTATAACACATTACTTTTCAAATTATCTTTGATAACTCTGATGTTAGTGGATCTTCGAAATTATTTTGGGACTGACTTCCGTCAGTTAAAGGAGTATCAGACATTAAAGTATCAACTTAGCGAATTCAGAAATTTTCAAATTCTTGATGAATTAGAATACTACTCTAATAAACAACTCAGTCAATTCGATGCAATTATCGAGGGTTGTCCTCATTTGAAAATCCTTGCAATCGAATCATTTACATACTAACAGATAAACAACAAGAGGAATTCGAAGGAGCAATTAATCCTCGCCCTGAGATATTCATAAGCTTGTATGTATCACTGAGATAATGGATAACGGAAGCGGACTACGTTACATAATCCAAAAATTTCCTAGTTAATCTCAAGACCTTGGAAGTGGTCGAACGAGGCAGTTACACATATAAAACAAATTATCTTTGCGGATGATACAAAGGAGCTCTTACGATTTTCAATGGATATATGTACCAGATTTTACCATGCATGAACTCAAAATAAACGGGCAAGATTTGGCAAAGGTTTGGATCGGTCTGGACAAAACGAAAGAATAAGAGTTAAAAACATAAGTTTTGGCTATGATCGTGGTGTATCAAAGACAGTCAATTTAAATTTAGAATCTTCGAAAAGGACAGGAATATTTTTTTTTTTTTCCTCGGTTACATGAACAGCCTCATATCAATTTTTTTTTTTTTTTCAGAAGTAGAAAGTATGATTACATCTCTCAAAATACTAAACAGCAATTCAATTACCCGGAATACCACTTTACAACAACGTAAACGCTGGCCTCAATCAGGTCTTTGAAATCCTCAAATTATGGCTCTCGTTGCAAGAGCTTACAGTTTCAGGGTATCAGTTAAACACCTACAATTATGAAAAATATACTTTATCTCTCAGTATTCACAAGTTAGAAAATTATCAATGTATAACCTAATAAGCGACCGGTTTAATTCCCAAAGTTTTTTTTTTTTGAACCACTCTCTTTCGGGCTTTCCCAAACCTTAAAGTTATTCATTTAAGATAAAAGTTATTAGGGCTCTCGTGATGCTATTGTTTTTATACCTAATACCTGACTTGATATAGTTAGTTGTGTGGGATGGTTTTTCCATTTCTTGATAAGTTTGTGGGAGAACGCCCCAAATTTAATGTCATGTTGAAGACGGATACTGGAAAGAAGTTCGATGAACATAGTTTTTTAGTCTGGCTAAACTTGTGATTTATTTACTCACAGCATAGTTAAAAAAAAACTATTAGAGTTCGATTTTTAAAACAAAAACAAAAAATCATTTTCTTCAACAAACAGAGAAGATATGAAAAAACTATCAAACAATAATACTATCATGCTAAAAGCCAACAACCGCAAAAAAAAAAAAAAAAAAAAAAAAAAAAAAAAAAAAAAAAAAAAAAAAAAAACGTAATTATAACTAAATAATAAAACAACATTTTATATCCAATTATTTTAAGTGCATTCCTATTAGGAATCTTCATTTTTATTTAATTGAATAATTTTTTGCGATTTTATTTTTATTTTTCTTTCGTTTATCTCCATATACTATGTCATGTCTCGTCTAATAGCGTACTGCATATAGTTGCTACTTAATTGTCTTGTAAGCATATCAAATATTTTTCTCTTCCGAGTGTTTTATGGGACATCATTATTTGGTTTTTTACAACATTTATACTATAGACTCTATTAATAATAAGGAGCCAACAATAAAGCACGATTCAATTACACTATATGCAGGGTAACTTCAAATGTGCATTTAAATTATAACACAAACAGATTCTTAGAAGTTGCTGTACAACAAGATAAAGTAGTAATTAGATTTAACCTTTTATTTGAGAAGAGAGAATCCAACACTTTTTTTTTTTTTTTTTTTTTTTTTTTTTTTTTTTTTTTAGAAATTGAACAACAAGATATCTATAATAAATGCTGCATAATATTTTGGATATCATTTATAAGAACTGAAGTTATTTATGTGACCTTTTTTTTAGAAAAAAAAAGAAAAAACTTTATACAAATAAGGGCATGACGTGCTGTTAATATAAATAATAATAATAAAGTGTTTAGAGATTTTCGAGGGATAATCCCGAATTGATGATGTTAGTATTTTTATGATTATGCAATAAAAAGTAAATAGATGGATTTAGACATTGTAATAATGTATATGGTGCGTGCAATTTACTAATGTAGATTATGAAAAAAAAAAATTATAGGTGAATTTTGAAGCATATGTTTATTGTTAAGGGTAAGATTGGGCAATAAACTCAACAAATAGTTATACTATATGTATTTTAAATAATTAAAGTCTAACTATGATCCCAGAAATACGGTTTCAAGTGTATTTACTTTTTTTTTGCTACAGTATGTGCGATCACAATATATAAAATTTGCTTTTATTTGTGCAGGTTGTCTTCCTACTTTGAGTAGAATCTAGTATCATGTTGTTGATGCATTTAAAGGTATAAACAGTTGGAATGTACACATGTATTTAAACATGAATTTACTTTTTTAAGAGATTGTCACAAGGTATACACATTTTAGACATTTTTATGAATAAGATAAAAATATTTAACTACAGTTGGGTAAAGAATAATCCAGGGTCAAAAGAAGCAAAGTCTCTCTCTCTCTCTCTCTCTCTCTCTCTCTCTCTCTCTCTATTTCATTTCAAAAAGAGCCCAATAAACTCTTATTAAGGGCCGAAAACATTTATCGAGCTTTTATTATGTAGAGAAAATGCTTATTGTTTAGTTACACTGATTTTTTTTTTCTTTTTCAGCCAAATTCTGATAACAGAGCATTCAGGCAAATAATGATAGCATACTCCTTCTTCTTTATATATATATATATATTGCCGTCAACAACGTCATATGTATGAAAGGAGAAAACTCTAAGCCCCTTGTAACAGTTTAAAGTGTTATAAGAAATAGGATGGTACAAAAAAATGTCTCTAATTTATACAAATGGCTAACTGAAGATATATAACAAATTAAATCTTAAAAAAAAAAAAAAAAAAAAAAAAAATGAGCTATGTACTCATATTTGAAGGATAAAATTTTCTTGTTTATTCTCGTAACGGATTATTCACAAATTGAAGTAATAATTAGCTGCTACATAAGTGCCTATATGTAGATATATTACTTGGCTCATACTAATATTAACTAACACATGATACATAAAAATGATTAATTTGACATCTGTGCTAGAATTCAGTCAGCAGCGTTGATAGATTATCCACTAGGTTCTCCAATGCATATGGTATAATTGCGGTTTTGCAAAACGGATGAAACCAAATTCGTTGCACATAATGTCGGACTTTACGGTGGAACCAGAAGAGAGAGAGAGATTGTATCAATGTGCTATTATACTTTTTAAAAACAAAATGTGAAATATCCTGTTATGTATGACAACCTTATTATGCAAAAAAAAAAAAAAAAGGCCTTAAACCCAGTTCTTTTTTTTTTTTTGCCGCCACTTTTTAAACGACTGCTCTATGATGGGGGGTTTTTTTATATATAAAAATACACACACACACACACACACACACACAAACAAGCGGTTATACTTAATTTTTTCATGATTTCTTTTTGGGAGTTTTAAAAAAAAAATTAATCAGTTATTTTACGGTTGTGTGCAACAAACCACCATCTACATTGTTTATCACAAAGATGCTGCTAAAAAAGGAAATTTTTTTCTCTCTTTCTTTTGTGGTTTGAATAAAAAGAGACACAACATAGATAAGACTCATCGTGACTATTCCAATAAAAAATTACATAAAAAAAAAAAAAAAAAAAAAAAAAAAGATTTATCTCTTTTCTTTTTAAAACAAATAAACTTTAAAAAAAAAATGACACCTGTGATTGCATTTATTGGTGGAGGTAATATGGCTGAAGCGATCTTGGGAGGATTATACGGACAAGGTCATCCTCATACCAGCTTAAGATTTTCCGAGCCACTCGATGCACGTCTTGAATACATGACGAAAAAATACCCTGGAGTCATGGCCACCAAAGATAACGACAAGTGTGTACAAGGAGCAGATATCGTGATTTTGGCAGTGAAACCTCAAGTACTTCGTAAGGTCGTCACTGACCTTGCATCGACTTTACATCAACATCCTGATATCTTGATCATCTCTATCGCGGCCGGTATTGAATCTACTGCTATTCTTCGTTGGTTGAATCCAGTCAATTATCAAGCTCCTCTTGTACGCATTATGCCTAATACGCCTGCTTTGATTGGTGAAGGTGCTGTCGGTCTCTTTGCGAACTCAGTCGTGACGAAGGAACAAAAAGAGTTGACCGAGAGTTTATTAGGTTCTGTATCGAAACAATTGGCTTGGGTTGAATCCGAATCTTTAATTGATGCTATTACCGGTGTAAGTGGTAGTGGACCTGCTTATTTCTTTTTAATGATGGAAGCAATGGGTAAGAAAGTCATAAGTGATATTATATCAAAGTGTGTGTGTGTGTGTGGAGGATTTATTTAATCTCATCTTTTTTTTTTATATTATGTAGAAAATGCCGCTATTTCAGTTGGGTTAACACCTGAAGATGCTAAAGCTTTAACACTTCAAACATGTTTAGGTGCAGCTCGTATGGCACAAGAATCAGAAGACGATTTAGCTACATTACGTCGTAAAGTCACATCACCTCATGGTACAACAGAAGCAGCTATCAAATCAATGGAAGCAGCTGATATTCGTAAAGTGATTCATGATGCAGTGGTAGCAGCTACTGACCGTAGTAAAGAATTAGCAGAGGAACTTGGTAGAGAATAAGTTAATATAGACTGTATGTGTGTGTGTGTGTGTGTGTGTGTGTGTGTAATATAGATAAAAAAAAAATCATGTGTGAATACTGTTTTTGGAGTTATTAAAAAATGTTTATTTTTGGTTTATATAAGGTATACAAACAATAAACAGGTTCGTGGGTAAAAAAAAATGAATGAATGAATCTCAGTTTATAAAGGGGGGGGGGATTGTACCTTTTTGCAGAATCTGGGTCACAGATAAACAAAAACTTTATACAAACATACAAAAAAAAAAACTCCGAGTTGACAGTTTTGTTTTTTTTTTTTTTTTTTATCTTGACATATTTTGTAATACAATCGAATTTTTATGTACAATTGTTTTTGAGATTCTAGTAAAAATTTTATGTTGTTTTTATGTGTACATTGATAAGTATAAGTGTGTGAGCGTGTGTGGATGTTTTTTTTTTACAAGTTAAAAGAGAAGAGAAGGGAAAAAATTGCATATTAAAAAAAAAAAAGGGAGGGAAAAAGAAAAAGTTTTTTTTTTTTCGAGAATTAAGTAGAACGAGGAGGAACCCAAGAACCTTTTTTTTTTAATGTAAAAAAAAAGAAGAGAGGTCAGTACAGATTTCAATATTTTGACAGATGAGAAAATAGGTTATTACCTGAATCAGGAGAGGCTGTAGTTGCTGTAGAAGTAGATGTGGAAGGTACAGGTGTCATAGGTTGAGGTTTCGCGAAGTTTTCATTATGTTCATGCTTAATATCAGGTAAATGAGGACTCGATCTTTGAGAAGGAGGTTGACTGTGTTGTTGAGGTTGTTGATAATAAACTTGAGTTTGAGGACTACCAGCAGGTGATTGTTGATGCATAACATGTTCATTATGTTGTTGCATCATGGGAGGACGAGAAGGTTGAGGTGATTGTTGTTGTTGTTGTTGTTGATGCATAATATTATTATAATGTTGTTGAGGCATAGGAGAATGTTGTTGTTGTTGCTGTTGTTGTTGTTGTTGTTGATAAGGATGTTGTTGTGGTTGTTGTGGTTGTTGTTGTTGTTGTTGATTAGTTTGTTGTTGTTGTGGTTGTTGTTGTTGTTGTTGACCGTTTTCTCCAGTTCCAGATACAAGAACAGGATAACCCATAGGTGGGTAAACAGGGTTAACAACATAAGATTGAGACATCATTTGCTCTTTATGGTAAGCATATTGATAAGCATCGTAAGGTTGACCATATTGATTCAGGTTGCTAGGATATCCAAATGGCATAGCAGGTCCACGAATAGAAGGTGCATATTGAGCTGGTTGACCATTTTGTTCATTATTAGTATTATGGCTCATATCTGTAATGGCTTTACGAGGTTTTTCTTCTAGCAATAAAATAAAAAAATTTTTTAGCCAATAGTAATAAAAAGGCGTTTCTTTAAAAAAAAATTTTTTTTTTTTTTTTGAAAGAAACTGTCATCATTGAAAATAACTTACCACCAGTCTTTTGTCTTCTCTTATATGGACCGCGTTTGATACCCTTCTTACGCTCTTTTCTGACAGAGTTCACACAAGTATCAGCAATACCATATTTAATACATCTAGGACAAGGTCTAGCATCATCACACTTCTTACATGCTTTTTGACAGTTGGCTTTAAAAAAAAAAAAAAAAGTTTAAGTTAAACTAAAATACAAACAAATACTTGTTTTGGAATATATACTTACTACAAGCGTTCTTTACTTGCTTTCGTTTGGGAGCAGCAACGACAACGGATTGATTTTGATCGGTCGTGGTCATGATACCAGCGTGTTGCATAGGAGGTAAACCGTTGGGATGATTCATTAAAGGCCCACTGATGGAAGGACCATTATTTAAAACGTTAGGGTTAGGTGCTCCTGTATTTTGATAAGGTTGTTGGGTTTGATAACCTTGTTGTTGTTGATAATATGGCATAGATTGCATTTTTTCGTTTTTTTATTTATTTTTTGAAAGGAGTTACTATTATTCTTTTTTTGGAGTTGCAAAAATAAAAAAAAAAATAAAAAAAAAATAAAAAGAGAGATAAAAAAAATTAGTACAAGGGTTTCTTAAGAAAAAAAAATTTTTTACTCGTCTTGTTACAATTTTTTTTTTTTTTCGGATTACAAATTTTTTTTTTTTTCTGAACAGTTCTACCCAATTGTATTTTTCGTCTAGTTTCTTTTTTTTTTTTTTTTTTTTTTTTTTTTTTTTTTTTTTTTTCTCTTTTTTTTTCATCAGTTTCAACGCTCTCTATAATTTCGATTTTTTTTTTTTGAAAGAAGTTGTATAAACATTTGTACACAAAGGAACCAAATGTTTGTGTAAATAGAGAGCGCCGCTGGAAACTGACTTTGTGTTTTGTATAAATTTAAGGGTTCAAAACTGATAGATCATTTCAAACAAAAAAAAAAAAAAAAAAAAAAAGTAACAAGAACAAGTAATTAAAAGGAGCCTTAAAAAAGAAGAAAAATACTTACTGTGTGTACAAACTGTTTAGTTGCAAAAAAAAAAAAAAAAGAAAGAAAGAAAAAGACCGCAAAAAGTAGGGACTTTTTTTTTTTTTTTTTTTTTTTTTTACTCTTTGAATTAATATCGGACATCGAAAGAGATCGAAACATACACACCCAGAGAGTTTTGCGGGTTTTTAAAGACGATTTTTTTTGGACATTCCCTATATAGTAATGAAATCGGGTTACGAAATTTTTACAATTTATTCTCAACAGCCAAACAGATTAAAGGATATATCATTAATAATATGAGCTATTTGGAGTTCTCATTGGATAGAATATGTATGTTTAATTGGGCTTTTATTTTTAAAATGATGTAATGGATGTATACTGCTGCCACGTACGCTGCCTTACCAGTCGCCTGAAGCCCTTTCAGGATGGTTTAAATGATCACAAAATCAAATAAACGATACTTCAGCGTCTGGAAAACAGTGTACGGTATTGAATAGAGCATCTATCTAAGACAATGCGTACAAACCTATATAAAAATAATTAGTAAATAATGTTCAAATAGTTAAACAGTAATAAAAACGTTACCTTATTGTCTTTGTTGTTCACAATCGATAATTATATCTAATAAAAGCTAATAAAAGCAGTATACAAGTTAATACATAGTGAATAAATACAAAGATAAAATGCATACCTTAATTTCTAGTTCTTACTGCACGCGACATACCTTTATAATTAAATGAAAAAAGTTAGAACTAAGTTAATTGAGACAAATGTAAACTGTACATACCAAAAGTAATAAGCGATAACAGCAGATAATACCTAGTACATAGAGAGAGTGTTAGTATGGGTTATTCCTTTGCGTTATTATGAGTTCATACCTTGTATTATCGTAAGCCATACTCACTTTAAAAAAGAAAAAAAAAATTAGTAAAAGAAAAAAAAATTTTTAAGTAAAAAAAAAAGAAGTGAATGTGAATACCTTATGATAAAATAAGAAAGCCATGAGTATGCCAGTCAACAGAGAGTCAAGTAGGAACTATAATAAAGATAAGTTTATAAAAGAATCTTAAAAAAATAAACAAATTACTTACCATGTCAACTGTTGAGGAAACTGAAAGAAACAGATGGAAAAAAAAAAAAAAAAAAAAGTCCAAGAAATTGCAATCAAAAGTCACTAAAATTTAAATATGACGAAATGTCGACCAGTCAAAAACACACTTCTTCCCTTTACTTCCCTAAATAATGAATAACCAACTCGTCAATAACAACAACAACAAGCACCTTTGTGATTTCAATGAATGTAGAAAAGAGTTCAGCACCCCTAGCGCTCTTAAACGTCATAAGAATTCACACCAACCTAAAGCACCCAAGACTCGCAGCATCAGGTTCTTAGATCCTTTGACGCCAAGCAACAACTTCGTAAGCAATAACTTTGCAAGAATTGAACTATCGCCAGCCGTCATTCAACAAGAACCCACAGTCGTTGAAGTAGTTGAACCTGTTCACGTAAATCTTAATACGATGGTGTTCTATGAAGACGAACGACCTGAAAACCCTGACTATATTGACGAGGTAGAGGACGAAGACGAACCTTTGGGTGAACACATGGGATTCACTGAATCCACTGTTGATGAACCCGAAGATGTAGTTGACGAAATCGAGGACCAAGCTCCTATAGTTGTCAATGGGGAATTCTTTCCTTTCAGAGACAAGATACATCTTCTTATGCATCAGTTCTATTACCGTTCTGGTGCAGATGTATCTCAGGGTTTGATGAAGGATATCGTGAAGTTGGTTGAAGATGTTGTCGAGGCTAAACTCGCCTATCCACATGCCAAAGTTCCAGCACCCGATTTGATTTTCAATTTCAATGACCCAAGAAGAACGAAGAATCAAATCCCATTGTTGAAACAGACAGTCCACGATGTCAAAGTCCAAAAGACTGTCAATGGTCAAGAAGTCGAACAAACTCTACAATTTTCTATGAATCCACCCTCTGAAATATTGAAGTTGTTTGTCGCAAACCCTTCTCTTGTTGATGGTTTATCAAGACTCCCTGATCGTACTGAAGGTGAATTAGTTGATAGCTATCAATCACATAAGTGGAGAAGCCATGAATTGTTCCAACATCCAATGGTCTCGGTTACTATTCATGGTTTGTTAAAAGATATCTGGATTGGTGATCTCGTCAAGACTGATCAAATGATGATGATTGTTGAAGGGTTTTATACCTTGAAACATTCTATTATCATGGTCGAAGGTTATCAAGTCATTTCCGTTCAAGATCAATTCTTTCTTCATAACATGCCTGCGAAAACTTCGGTTCCTATCAGCCAAGTATCAAGAATTGTCTGTGATTCCCCTGAAACTCTAGTATTAAATTTTGAAAGTGATGTGTTAGTTAACTCTGACCTCCTTTTAAAATGCAATGCTATTGTTTGTAAACTAACCCGCCCCAATCCATTGAAACGCCCTTCTTCTTCTTCTTCTTCTGCTCGTAAATACAAGCCTGTCAAAGTTATTCCATTGAATTTCTTTACCGACGATATGAGTGGAAATCGAACCAAAAAACATAACAAGTTTGATAGCTGGATCATGGTCCCTGCTGCATTGCCTCTTGCCCAAAGACATGCACTTGAAAACACGGCGTTCATCTGTACTGATCACTTGCTTTCAGCTATGCAAATGCTTCCCGCTATTGTCCAAAATCTGGTAAAACTAGAAAATGGTGTTGAGATGTTCCTTCCAAGCGGTGAGTCTGTCATTGTCGTTGCACCTTTGCAATTTATCACTGCTGATAACGCACGACATGCAGAAATTGCTTCCAGCCGTGGTGCTATTTCAAAAAATCCTTGCCGTAAATGTGATTGGGAATTAAAAACCCCAGCTCGTGTTGATGGTGGAGATTTTAACTGGCGTCCTCGTTCTGAAAGCATTGTCGCAGCAATGTACGCTCGGTATTTGGCTTCTGGTGGTGACAAGTCCTTCTTGGTTGATACTGAGGCTGGTTATAAACTTGTAGGTGGTCAAGCCCTGGTTGTTCTTAAATCTTTCGACACAATGTTAGATTGTCCAATTGAGCTACTGCATACAATTATGCTTGGCGTCGGTAAAGCATTAGTAAAATGTTTGTTACAAGATCATTTGAATCCTACCGAAAAAAGTTTCCTTGAAACAAGATTGCATGGTTACGTTTCTAAAGGGTTTTCTCGTAAGTTGCGTTCCTCATTGCGTCTTCATGGTTCTTTCCTAGGTAGGGATTATAAAATATTGGTCCAACAGGTCCCTATTTTGTTAAATGAACTCATCGCCTCTGGAGAAATCCGATCCGATCGAGGGATTTTGTTAATTAAAAACTGCTTTGTTGATCTTGGAAAGCTGGCATCACTTGCATACATCAGTCGCATCAAGTTTAATTCAAGCCTGTACCTGACACAAGTTGCTTCCAATTACAATGATCTTCGTCTCTCTGTTTTGTACCACGATGAATTCCTCAAGATCAAGTATCCTAATCGAAAGGGTGGCAATATCTACAACTCAAGTAAAATGCATATCATGCACCACTTAGTTGATGATATCTTTCGTTTTGGCTCTGCTATTTTCTTCGAGACTGAAAAGGGTGAACAACACAACAAGTTTGTTAGGGAGGGTCTGTTTCGTACCAACAGACAAAATCCTTCAAGAGATGTTGCTGTTGCTTTTGCAAAAAGAATGATGGCTCGCCACATTTTGGCTGGTGGTTCTTGGTTCGTGGAAGGTCAAAGCATTCCCTTAAAAGCTTCGAGAAAGGTCTTAGAGTGTGCTTCTTCGGTCGACACCACTGTTCGTGACTTTGCAGATAACAATGATCAAGATCCTGTCGTGAAACTTGGTTCCTCTGGTATCTTCAAGAATAAGCACGGCAACTATTTGATTGGTGAAGTTGTTAAGGTTGACGCCCTTACTGGTGAATACAAAGTTGTCGAGTACGCTCTTTTACGTGGTGACGAAGCCATTACAAGATTTGATGAATTAGAAAGTGATGATGTTAGCTCAAGTCTTTATCATACTTGTATGAAAGATGGCGCTAATAACTTGCTCGTCTTTAAAACTCGTGCTGAAACTTCCTTTCGTGAAGCAGAAGGCCAGTTTGTCCAAATTCTCGATATCTCAAGAAGATATAACAATTACAACTTAATCAACATCAGCAAGTTTGGCACCTTCTGGTGGGCATTGTCTCATAAAAAAAAAATACTTTAAATTAAATTTAATAAAAATCATATTTTGTCCTAACTTTGTATACGAACTTTTTTGAAATGTGTGTTAATCTTTAAAGTGAAAAGTTTTTTTTTTTTTTTTTGTAACGCGCTAAATGAAAAAGACTTGTAAAAATTCGTCAAAGTCTTTTTGGATAACGAAGCTGTTCTTCAATTTGTTGAAGACAATCCTTATTGGATAAGAGCAAATCCCATCGCTGCTTCAATCCCGCCGTGAAGGTTAAAACGCAGATTGAAATATTTTTATTGATTACCAGCACTTCCTGGTTATCTCATTGGCTTAAGGAAAAATAATTACTATATAAGTTAATGAGACTCCCTGGGTGTGTATAAAAAAAAAAAAAAAAATTTAACTTGTCAAAAAAAAGAATCTTTTTTTGTACAATTTAATAAAATGAAATTTAATTTTTTTTTTCCTTTTTTTTTCTTAAAAGTATCATGTCTTTATTGATGTAAAAACTTGTGATTTGCCTCATGAATTAAAGCTTTTACACAAATTATTCCTTGAGTCCTTGAGTCCTTGAGTCCTTGAGTCCTTTTTTTTTTTTTTTTTTTATCGAAAGAAACATGATAATCCAAGTAATTACTAAATTAAGCATAAGGAAGGAATAAAGTCACAATTGGTTGACTTTGAAAATTAAAAAAAAACGTGGTAAATCTCTTTTAAAAAAAAAAACTAAATCTTTTTTTTTTTATTATTATTTGATTATCGTACACAGACTTTTTTTTTTAAGGGAGAGAAAAATAAAAAAAGACGTGTGCTCTAATGTGCGTGCTTTGATAATATAATACACCATAAAGTGTAAAAAATGTGTGTAGTATGTGTAAAATAGTGTGTTTTACGGAGTTTGAAATAAATTTCAAGCTCGTTCCATTTTTTTCCGTAAAACTGTTATCCGATGACGAATCGATTCGATAACTATAATAAACAAGAAAATTAATCATTTATTATATATATATATATTTTTTTACTGTGGTCATATATTTACATTTCGCAATGATTTGTTTATCTTCTTCTTCAATCGATATTTCATCAGAAGGACGGACTTGTAAGAGGGCCTTCAACATCCAAATCGCTGTTTGATAGTCTTGTTCACATTCAGTCATATTTTCACCTACTAATTCATGAACCGCTGCTGCACGACTCTAAACAAAAAAAAAACCATTTTAAAATTAAAAAAAAACTTCTTTCCCTATTCTCTTATTTACCATTTCTAAGGCTCTGTCATAAAGTATTTTCTCAACACAACAATTTTGAACAGATTGTCTATCTTGAATTGATTGTGCTCTCTTTAAACATTCATTAAATTTATCTCTCATCCACTGTACTGCATCATTTAATTGAACGGTTAAATTCTTCTCATTCTCTACTACCTCTGATGAAGAACTACTACTACTATTACTATAATTTTGCCAATACTGTTGTGCTACATAAAGTCCTACTTCAAGTAAAGATAATGATTTAAAATAGAGTGAGACAATTTCATCTGCCAACATGGATGACGGTTGTTGTGGATCAAATAAATTGTATTTTTGATCCGCATATTCTGTTACTGCATGTGCCATACATGCTAATCCTTCAATATGTTTCATCGTTGTATTGCTCGTATGTGAGGAAAATAAAAATCCATGAGGTGAACCTGTAGGATGATGTTGTGAACTCGAACTTTCTTTAGGAGGTGATGGTATAATCGGTCCAAACAATCGAACAGATGCTTTACTCACTGCTTTGGCTAAAGCAGATCCTGTACTTGTGCTTGTACTCGTCTTTCTCTCTCTTGTAAAAGGTGGGGTAGAGGGTGATATTGGTATATTGACTGCTGCTACTGTATTTCCTGTCATTGGTATAGCGGATGTACGTGGTGAAGCATCCAATTCTACTTGTTTTAAAAAAAAAAATCTGTTAAACTATATACTTTTTTTTTTTATATTTAAACACGTACCATCTGCAAATTGGTTGGTTTCAATGATTCTTCTATCTAAAATCACATACTCTTGCAACATGTCTTCCTCTTCACCCATTCTACGTTGTTGTTTACCTGAATTTAGAGGTTGAGACGGCGATGGAGAGGTAGGTCTCCAAAGATTATCTTTGGATTCAAATTTCACAGGACGACCTTTTGAATAAAGCGGCGAACTATATAGATTTTTAAGAATGAAAGTTTTTGCATGATTTACATATATATATATATATATATATATATATTTTACCTTAATTGATCAATAGTAGACCATCTTCTTGTAGCAGTAGTAGTAGTAGTAGTATCTGAACTTCTTTGAGCAAAAGGAGGAGGTTCATAACTTGAATTCTTTTGTTGATTCATCGTATTTGTTGTGGTTGTTGCTGTTGTGGTTGTACGACAAGATCGAGTTCGCATAATCGTTTGTTGTTGAGGAGGCTTTAAATTTAATACGGCCGGATGAGAAAAGAAATCTTCAAAAGAAATTCTTTCAATTGGATTCTTTTTTAATAATTTACGTATTATATCCTTTAAATCACTTCCGATCATGATCTCTAGATTTTGTTCATCAGGAAACATAATCCTGTCTTTGTTTTCTTGAATCTTTTTTAATAATTCGATATGGTTTTGTGCTCGAAAGGGAGGTCGACCGGTGACCATTTCGTAGAGTACGGAACCTACACTCCATAAATCTGCTTTGGCGTCGTATTTCTTATACGATAGAATTTCGGGTCCCATATAGAGTGGTGACCCGCATAAGGTGTCGGCTAGACTTGCGTTCGGTAAGAATCGTGCGAATCCAAAGTCGGCTACTTTTAGTATAGGTAAATCATTGTGAGAAGAGTCTTTTGGTTTTACTAGTAATAAATTCTAAATGTATTTTGTTATTATTATTTCTATTGAAATTTAGTAATTTTTTTTTTTTTTTTTTTTTTTTTTTTACCTGTGGTTTAATATCTCTATGAACTAGATTCTTTGACCTTAAAAATTCTAATGCATTTGCTATATAATAGAATTATTAGTAATTCATTCCAGTTGAAGTAAACTTTTTTTTTTTTTACCCAGCTGCTTTAAGAAGTGACGAACAACTCGTTCAGGTAACCCACCCGCTGGACCTTTTGTTGAGTTATTTGCTCTTATATCTTTAATGTAATGAGACAAATCACCTAAAGAACAAAATTCCATGACTAGAAATATATTTGATTCTGTTTTCTAATTGGATAAAAAAAAAAATTAATAATTTTTTTATTTTATTACTTGATAAACAGCATGAATACCTGACATTCAATTAATCCGACAATATGATCATGTCTTATCGCTGTAAGAATGGATATTTCAGACTCTAGATTCTCTAATAACTTTTTTGTTAGTTTGGACCTTCGTACGGATTTCACTGCTACAATTTGATTTGTAAACTATTTAAAAAAAAAAAAAAAAAAAAGGTTGAGTTCAAGTGCTTTATATTTATTAACAAAACTTACTTTATGCTGCGCTTTATAGACTGTTGCAAAAGAACCTTGACCTATCTTTTCTTTTATAATGTAATCTCCAACATTCTCCATAGTGCTTTGTGAATTACTTGAAGACATTTTTTTCGTAAACTGTGATAAACTAAAATAATAATAATAATAATAAAAAAAAAAGAAGAAAAAAGAAAAAAGAAAGAGAGATAAAAAAAAAAAAAAAAAAAAGAGGAGTATATTATATATATATATATAAAAAAAGGGGGCTGGTCACAGGCGTATTTGAATGAGTTTTTTGGTCACATTCACACACACACACACACAGCGAGAAAGTGCCATCCACTTATCGTGACTGTGTCCTCCTCTTCAATAATAACACATCAATGCAAAAAGAGTAATCATGTGTTCAACCAAGATATTTAAATAAACTTTTTTTTTTTTATTTTTTTTTTTGTAATATTTATTTTTCTTTATCCTTATACTCTCTTTTCAAGTTCAATATGGTAAAAAAAAAAATAAAAAAAATAAAAAAATAAGACGCTTTATTTAACACACATGTTTTAAAATAGCTTACGGCCCCTTATGTACACTTTAACGATGCAAGAAAACCTCACCAGGATGGTGGTAGAGGTAGTCATGTCACGAATCCGATGACGATGATTGATTATACCAATTTGTATATAAAGAATTTAGATGCAGATGTTACTAGTTATGATTTATTTAAAAGATTTAGAGTATATGGTAAAATAATCTCTGCTAGAGTCATGAAAGATAATGTTACAAGTAAATCAAAAGGATATGGTTTCGTTAGTTTTACCAATATTGAAGAAGCAAGAGAAGCTTTACAACATATGGATGGTGCGCTCGTAAATACAAAGAATATTGTAGTCACTTTTCATGAACATAAAAAACAAGTGCCAACAACAAATGATGTCAAACGTAATAGTCATGATCAAAGTTATCCTTCACCACAATCAACTTCTTATCCAAACTATAGTTATATTCCTGAACAACAACAACAACAACAACAACACCATCATCATCAACAACAACATCATCATTATCAACAGCCACCACCACCACCACCACAACAACAACAACAACAAATCAAGGTAAATAAATAAAATATATATATATATATACATACACATAAAATATTAAAACCTTAAATATATTATAGAATACATCGGTTATACCATCTCATAATCCATGGAATGAAACTGGTATTTGGATGCACACTAATAAATCCCCTGTGGTAGTTCCACATCATGCGTTCTCTTCTATGCATCATGTACCTGTTGCAACAACAACAACAACAACAAATAATACTTTAGTGTCACCTTATCATCAACAACAACAACATCATCATCATCACCCACAACTTATAAACCAAATGCAACAACAAGAGAGTAATATAAACAGCCAAATTCAATACCAAAAATTGCGAGATGCGATTTATTCACAATTATCAGATTATCAACAAAAAGATTTAAATGATTTAGTGGATTTAATTCAATCCTTAAAGAAACGAGATCTCTCTCTTTGTTTATTTAATCCGACCTTCTTGAAACAAAAGATTGATGAAGCCTATGAAGCACTTTATTTATTTCAAAACAATACGACTTCTATGACCACTACACCTTCTCTTGTTCATCGAAATATTCAACAACAACAGCAACAGCAACAGCAACAACAACAACAACAACAGCAACAACAACAACAAGAGGATTTAAATAGTACTCATTCGGCTGCGGCTGCTATCTTGACTTCTTTAGAGGGTATGACAATGAATAAAAAGAAGCGTGTATTTGGTGATATCTTTTTTCCATATGTCAGGGTAAAAAAAAAAAAAAAAAAAAAAATACATTGTTGAATTTTTTTTTTTTTTCGAAACTAATCTGTATAAATTAGGCAACGGGTGTTAAACATGCTCCAAAAGTCACTATTCGTTTATTAGATACTGTTCCTTTGGATGAACTTGCATTCAACATGTATGACAAGAAAGAATTGACTCGAAAAGCTCAACAAGCCTATTCTGAACTTTACTGTTAAAAAAAAAAAAAAAAAAAAAAGTTATGCATCTTTATTCTTACTTTTTATGAACATGATTTCTCTTTCTATGCTTTAACTCCCCCCCCCCCTTTCACACACACACACACACACACACACACACACACACATACATTTTATATACTATATATTATATCCCTTTCCCTTCTTCTTTCTATCAATTTTTTTTTTATTGAAAAAAAAAAAAAATATATATACTTATAACCAAACCAAAAAAAATATATATATATATATCTATCAATCAACTATAACCACCAATGCCACCCGATTGAAAATATAAATCTTGAAAACCATTCAAAACTTCATCAAACGATTCAACAAAACTAGATGATTCTTCCGTGCTACGAGTAGCAAAATTCATACAACCCATTGGACTTGACTGATTGGTCATATAAAACACTGGGCTTAAATAATGATTGGATTGATCATCCTTGTACCTTTTAATTAAGTGCCACGGACGTTCTTCTACTACTACTACGCCCTTTGTTATAAATACAGATTTTGGCATTTGTTTCATCAGATTTGCATGTACAAATAAAGGTCGATCCTCTTCATCATCCATATACTGTAACATACTATGCCCACAAAATTTACCTTCGACCATCATCCCACCCATCCCTACAAACGTCTTGATACGATAAAACGGTACCTTTAATGCTTTCCATCCATACTGAAATGTATCTTTATCTCCATTTAAAAGGTTAAAATACAATTCATGATAGAACTGCATAAACCATGCAAGTTGAAGTGGAAGCCAGTGTCGCTTTTTATCTACCACGATCTGTCCAGACTCTTGCTCCCATTCATCTTCACATTCAATCTGGAGGATCCTGAATACCTTGTTCTCGCTCGCTGTCTTCCAGAAATCGGGCCAGAAGATCGCTCCATATGTCTTGTACTGCTTGGTCTGGAATAAAAAACTGGGATCTCGTGTAGGAATATTATCTGAATCAAGATATAATACATGACGAAAACTTGAATTGATAATAGCCGCTGCCTTGGTTTGAAATCTAGAAATTATAAATATATATATAGGTGATGAGTCTTTCTTTTTTTTTTTTTTTTTTTCATTGTGTGTGTGTATATATATTGGATATGCAATACTGAATTTTTATAACATTTGTAAAAGAGGAAACTTACTGCTTGGTACGTCCCCTGGATCGACTTAATGGTTTCGCAAGTCCAATGTCGGACAGGTCACGTAAACTCACATTTTTAAATGATTTTATTTCGGGCAGAAATAAGGCCGCAGCGTCCGCTTCTTGTTCCATATGCCAAATTTCGATAGGTAATACACAATTAAATTCGTTTTGTAACAATCGAATGGTTCCCATCGTTCTTTTTAGAGTATCATCATTACCAGCCACAAAAACAATTCCCTCGAGTATGTGCCAGTCTGGTATAGTGGGTTTTCTCTTTTCTTGATCTATGAATTGTTTCCATACTTGCGTATAGATTTTAATTGATTTATCTGATAATTGATCCCAAAATTTACGATGATTGGTTCGATGATGATTATCTACGTTTCTTTCAACATTTTCTGTTAGACAAGCCGTGTTGAATTGTTGTTGTTGTTCTTGTTCTTCTTTTGTTGGTATCGTCGGTTGTTCTTGTACTTGTTGTTGCGTTGTTGGTAACGATTGATAGACACATAGGTACAAATAAATAGGATAACTTATAATTATTAAAGCAACTGCATATTTTAATAGAACAGATTTACGTTTCATTCGACTGTTTTTATTTTATGAGGAAAAAAAAAAAAAAAAGGAAGGGAATAGAAATAAAAAAGGATATAAAAAAAAAAAAAAAAAAAGGTACAAATGAAAAGAGATCGTCTCAAGATTACACAATGATTTTTGAAAAGGAGCTTTATTTATTTTGTTCAGCCTTTACAAAAGCTGGTGGTTCATCAATTTCTTTCCAAATTTGTTCCATTCTCTTTCTCTTTTCTAAAGATGCACCCTTATTCTGAGCACGCATAGCAAGAAACTAAATTGATTGATCAACAGTTTTTAGTTTTTTTTTATTTTTATTTTTTTTTTTTTTTCTTACCTCTTCTTTTAAACACTTGTCAACAGCTGTCTTGGCAGAATTACAAGCACCAATAAACTTATTAAATGTACCGGCATTATGACAATCGTTTAAAGCTTGAATCACCTCGTCACAACCTTCTTGTTTATGAGCTTCTAATGGAGGATGCATTTTCTTTTCTTAATGTATGAATGAATGTTGTAACAAAAAAAAAAGAAAACTTTTTTTTTTACCCTTGACCCCCCGGGCAACAAAATACAGTTGATTCAAACCCAAAGAGACGGGGATTACAAATCGAATGATTTTTTATTTTATAAGAGAGGTACTACAGCATGAAAAAAGTTTAATTTGTTTTTTTTTTTTTTTCTTTTCTTGAAATTAAAAAGATGGCAAATGAAATTAGATTAGGACGTCTTGTACAATGTCATTGTAAACATACTTGTTTACCGAATAGTAAACATGGGTTCCAATGGTTACTTCCACGAACAAAGAGTAAACATATGATGTACCAACATATTCAACAAAAAAACCAAAGTAAGGAGATTTTTTTATTTTATCTTTTTTGTTAATTAAAAAAAGGTGTATTAGCCGTCAACAGTTCTGTAGATCACATTCAAAAACAACTTGACTCGTTCTCATTGAACAAGCAAAAAGTGAACTGTTTGAAAAAGAAACAGAAAAACTTCAAGATGCCCATCTTGATGGAACTCGAATTAAAGAAAAAGATCTCTTCTTCTTCTTCTCAAAGTAATGGTAACACGGTTCTTAAAGAGTTTTATGTCAAGTCTTCTTATAATTGATGACTCTTACTTTTTCAAAAAGAAAAAAAAAAGACTTTTACATACCCTCTCTCCCTTTTTTCTTTTTCCTTTAAAAAAAAAATAATTTAATAGAGTGATCCTTGTCTCTCTACTACTTTTAAACTATGAGAAATCTTCTTGTAATACTGATATCTAAATCATTTTCTTGCCACTTGATTTTCTAATATTTATTTATTTTTTATGTAAGTAACCTTTTTAAAATGAATTTATCTATAATTCATGCAAAAAAAAAAAAAAATCTTTTTAACAAAGAACTCGAGTGTGAGATTTTTTTTTTGTCAGAAAAAAATGTCAACTTTTATATAGAGAGCTCAAAGTAACAGAGGAGGAAACGAATACCTTTCATGAGTAAACAGTTTCATTTTTTTTTTTTTTTTTTTGGCTCTCTCGATCTTTCCGTACACTCTGAGCATTCCATTGCTTGATACATTTCTTCATAATTCTGATAA
Organism: Pilaira anomala; assembly: GCA_025716855.1. Taxonomy (NCBI): domain Eukaryota; kingdom Fungi; phylum Mucoromycota; class Mucoromycetes; order Mucorales; family Mucoraceae; genus Pilaira; species Pilaira anomala. The sequence goes on from JAIXMQ010000008.1 coordinate 151,815, forward strand.
ATTATGGTTAATTTTTTTCATGCAAAATCTAAAAAAAAAAGGCGGGATTTGAATTAAGCGCCTTTTTTCTTTTAGAGAGAAATGCCCATCCTAAACATAAACTTTTTTTTTTTTTTTTTTTTTTTTGCTCTCTGATTATCTTTCATTACTTTAAATGAATATATCAACTGATCTTAATGTTACTTGGTGTATGTATATATATATAATTTATCGTTCATATGTATATATATATGAAAGTATGTAAGGTTTAGAGGCAAACCTTAAAACGGAATATATTGCATCGCATATATAACGCCTCTCAATCTAAATAGAATTACAGGGAGTTGTTTAATTAGATTTTTTTTTTTTTTTTTGTATTTTGTTCATCCAAGTATGCATGCTATGTTGTCTGATAACTTTTTATACAGATATCTATACTAATTTTAAAAAAAAAACAAAAAAAATATGCCTCGAATGTCCTAAATCTTTTTTTTGCTCTCATAAATGTATATGTCAGTCTTCCTTTTTCTAAAAAAAAAAATAATAATAATAATAATAATATGAACAATTAAAGAAGAAAAAATGAATTAGAACATCATTGGACTCTAAGTGCTTCCAAAGAGTCTTTGCATTCTTAATCAATATGCATGTTGTATACAGAAAAAAAAAATTTTTAATCTATATATATTTTTTTCTACAAGAGTAGGTTAGTAATTAATAGGTGTGTGTGGACGATCGAAATTTATATATGACATGGCAGAAATACAAAACGCAGCGTATTGTTCTTTTTACATTTATTTCTCTCTTTCACTCTCAAAGACGCTTCCTTTTTCCCAATAAGATATAAGCAAAGAGTGAGAAAAGAAGCAGCAGTAAATAATTTTAATAGTATGTACATGCTTGTTAACATTAAACCTATATCTCTGCTTTTCAATCTCTTTAATAAAATATAGAGTAAACCAATGACCCGCGGGATTTTGTTTTGTTTTTTTTTTGTAGAAAGCCTGGATAATAATAAGGGGATTTATTAATACAATGTCGTGATTACTTTAATACACGCTCTTTGACTTTTTTTTTTTTTGAAATAAACAATGACGATTAAATTATAAAAAAAGAAACTGAATCATTTCTGCTGCAGGTTCAGTTCTGAAAACCTTGTATTGAACGGCTAAAAAGCTTTTTGTTTAAAACAAGGATCGGTTACGGCATTATATTGGACCCGATAACAAAAATGGTTTGTATTGAAAAAAAAAAAAAAAAAAATCATACGGGACCTCTCTCGCTGAATAAAATATCACATATTGATTTAACTGAAACAAGTAAAAAAGGTTACTAGTTTCATTTAATATAAACTTTACATATTTTTGTATCATGAGGTAATTTGAACGATAAAAGTTGTTACTTTACCTGGAACACACGCGAATGTTTATTCTCCCCCCAAAATAATAATAATAAACTTCCATCACCATGATGACTCTCTGGTTTTTAAACACATTTTTTTTTTTTTGTTCTCGTGTTATGAACAAAATAATACCGAAGAATATTCAATACGGGTAAAGTTTTTATCTTTTTTTTTTTTTTTTTGTATTCAGTAAAAAAAAAAAACTCGTTTAATATCAAAGTCAATCTTTGAACTTACTTGATTTAGTACAATGATTTATGTAGTAGGTCATCAAATGCTTTGTATTACCTCGAATGAACAATTGAAATTACTCAGAGTAATGAACCTTTTTCACTATTTGTTGAATGGTACCTCATGTAATGCGGTGCAAAACAAAAAAGATGCATACGGCTTAAATAAACTTAAAGTTCTACTTTTTTTTTTTTTTTGAGTATTTTATTAAACAAGGTTGAAGATAGAACCCGACCGTCCTATATAAATAATAAGCGTTATATATACCTATATAAGGAGAGAATAGAATCCTAATCTATGAAACAAGTAAATCGGCAGCATGATATACACGTTATAGTTTTTTTTTTTTTTTTTTTTTTTTTTTTTTTTTTTTCGTGTGAAATTAACTCGGCGTATATAATATTACCAAACTTCTGCCTTGGGAAATATTTGACTCTCTATATATGAGAAAAAAAAAAAGGTGTATACATGTTTTATTTCCCTTCGTTCCTGTCATTTTGTCTATTTTTTTTTTTTTTTTTTTGTTTCTGAAACCATTCAGTCTGATTAAAAATTCACAGTTCGCTTAACCAATGTATTTAAAATAGTAATCATACATATAGCTAAAAAAAAAAAAAAAAAAAAAAAATTGTTAACTGATCTACATGAAAACGCAGAAATTTCTGTAGTCTAAGGTAATACAATCGGTGAAAGAATTAAAAGGCATTTTTTTTTTTTTTTTTTATTCTGTAAATTCTATTCTGTAATATCTATTTTTTTTTAAAAATCGACTTTTGAACGGAATTTTCCTAATAAAAGCGTATTACTTCTCATGTGTCTACTTTAAAAACAAACTTTTTTTTTTTACGCCCCATACCCCCCATCGTAAAAAAAGAAAAAGAAAAAGCTAAAATGTGATTATATATTCATTTATCGTGAGTTAAAAGTCGCATAGTAAAAAAATTTAGTTGTTCGATCAACTTCTAAGAACGACATCGAGAATTAATAAATCAGTTACATTTTACTTTTTTTTTTTTTTTTTTTTTTTTTTAAACCGGGTGTTCCGAATGTGGATAATGACGAATGAATTATGATAAGAGGGCCCTTGTTATTTAAACATTAAAAAAAAAATGAACATTAAATGAAAAAGAATAGAATATGAAAGAAGGATCTCTAGTTCTTCTTTAATAGGTTGAGAACTTTTACTCAAATCTTTTTTTTGTTCAGACATAAGCGGAGAGAGACAGAGAGAGAGAGAGAGATAGTTTTTATGAAAAATTTGTCTGGACCCCCCACATGAAAACAAAAAATCAAAATAACGGTTTCCCGACTTTGGACTATCCAATAATTCAAAAACTTAAGCTAAGGATTTGTGTTACAAAATAAAAATTTTTAAGCTATTCTGATGTCATGTCGCTACCATAAAAGAGATAATGCCCTTTTTTACCTTTCTGGATTATTGGGTTTTTGACTATTACATGTTTGTCTCAAGTGACATATTTGTTATTGTTTTTCCTAAATTTATGTTGAGTTTAAAAAGTCTAATTTTCTGAGCAAAATAATATTATAGAAACTATAAAAAAATATGTTGCTGTTAGAATTTTGGTTTGAGAAGCTTATTACATTATCACAACGTAACACAATTAAATACAGTGATTAAACTATATTTTCATGTAATAGTCATTCTTAAGGCTGAGGCCATTTAAAAAAAAAAACATTAAACCGGATCAAAATCTTTCAAACTTTGAATCCGGTTAAAAATGCGGTTATCTAATTCTTACGAGAATTATAGCTATGTTTTATGCTTATTTCTTACATATGATGAATGAGTATATTTACCTTGAGAGATTCATGACATACCTTAAATGGTTAACACAACTTTTTTTTTTTTTTGTAGGAAGACTTTTTGTTTTGAAAGGGATAATGAAATACGTAATTTTATCTATATATCTCAAAAAATTAGCTTGAGACTGAATCCAAATTTATAAGTTTTCTTTTGAAAGTCAAATGTCTGTTATTTCCTGAATTACAAATAGTTCTAAAGATTTTAAGAATATCATTACCTTAAAAAAAAACAGAGTAGTGCTTTTTTTTTTTTTTTTCAGTCAATTCAAAAGATAACAAGTTCGTAATCAGAACTTTGAATAAAATGATGCAGACCAAAACTAACTATTTTTGCAAAGAAAAAAATTATGATTGGAGTACCTGTTCTTTGGTTTTTAGTAGGACAAAAGTTTTTTATTGGTTTTGTTTTAGAGCCAAAAAAAAAAAAAAAAAAAAAAAAAAAGGTTACAGAAATTAAAAAAAAAAGGGGGGGGGGTGGATGAATAAAAAAAAAAAAAAAAAAGTTCAGGGCAAATCAGCAGTTTTACCAATTTTATACAATCTGTGTAAGTGTTCTATTTTATTCTGTAAGTTCTTTTTAATTGATGACGAAAATCTAGTTCGAAAATCAACATTTTTGGTTTTTACTCAATAATAATCTGAACCCAATTCCATTTGCTCTTCCCCCATTCCCCCCCCCCCCACATACGGACGACAGACAAAAAAAAAAGGGGGGGGGGCGGCAGGTAAAGGGGAAACCTCTCAGTAAAAACTATAATTTTTGCTAGTAGAAAAAGAGTTAGACTTTTGAACTTGTGTCAAAAAGATTATATAGTCAATATATGCTAGAAGTGCAACCGAACAAAAGATCTGAAAATATGCACATATACAACAATACATTCTATGTAAGGTGTTAAGTATTCAAGTTTTCTTCTGTGTATATCAAATATATATAGATGTAATAGATAGCCAAAAAAAAAAAAAAAAAAAAACTTTTTCATCTGAGTACAGCAGGCTAAAATAGATAGATTAGAGGGGAGTATTATACGCGAGAGTGTGTATCTCTGGTATCACGGAAATACAATGCTTTAAGTAATAATTCAGTTATTACCCCTATCTTTGTTTACTGACAGTTGTATTTTTTTTTTTTTTTTTTTTTGCAGATCATTTATTATAGGGAAAACAAGGATATTATCTACCCATAAAAAAAAAAAAAAAACTTTAAAACACCTGTTTATCATATTTGATGAAAAATAAACTTTCTCTCTCTCCTGAAAATATTACGACAGAATAAGCCGTCTTTGAATAATTTTATTACAGAAAGAACTTATCGCGTATGAAAAAGTATATAATCAATGCTTGTGTTATTATTAGACTATTGTGCTAGAAAAAGGGTAAGCTTTTATATTAATAGAATAATGATATAATACAAATAAAAGCTTAAACCGATTCAGATGTAATATGTTTTGAGATTTACACAATCAAGTAATTGAGTCGATTGAGTAAGACAAACACCAAGGAGAAGACGTTGTATTTTTATTTCTTGTTTAAAACTACCAAGATGTATAGCAAATAAGTTTAATTGATTGCACATAATAGATGTGCACAAAAAAACTTTAATATTTCATCAGGTGGTTTGATATCAGTACAACCATCTATTTATGGAATAATAAAAGGTGTAATATTAAATGAAAAAGTAAATAAACACGGTTTTAAAAATCAATCAAAAAGTTAATCTCACATTTAAATGATCATAGTAAAATAATAATTCTCATCACGCTTTTGAGCTGTATAAAATCATATTTACATATATATTTTTTTTTTTGATGTGTGTGGGGGGACGAAATAAATCAGGCCATGTCTCACTTTTTTTTTATTCCTTTTCTCGCTCTCTCGGAATGAACAGTACCGATGATTGTAACCTTAAAAAAAAAAACGATTCTCCTTTTCAGATCAGCAAAAACGATTATAAAATCAGTATACATGTTGTATTACTTGACAAATTTACTTTTTCAAAAAAAAAAAAAAAAAAGGGGGGGGGATGGGGGAGGGTGATAAGAGTGATCCACGGTTTGTGTAGAGGGTACCTATTTTGACTATGAAACTAAACCAGTTTAGAACAGAAAGAAAGAAAGAAAGAAAGAAAAAAAAAGAGCCAAGTTTTCGAACGAGAACAAGATTTATTTTCAAAAAGATTTTTTTTTTAAAAAAACGCGTAATGCTCTTCTAGACTTTTGAAAAATACAATGTCACGTGAGGGAATGATGTGTGTTTTACTCCTTTAATTTTAATTTTCTTCTCATAACCCTTTTTTTTTTTTTTTTTTCCATCGATCAAAGTTATTTTTGGTGTCAACTTGCAAGAAAACTCTTTAGTTAATTACAGTACGGTTTTACATCTATTTATGAATACACCCTTTTATTATTATTATTATTAATACTTTCATCTCTTCTCTCTTTTATTATGAATAATTTTTATGCAATGTATAGTTTTTTTTTTTTTTTTTTTTTTTTTTTTTAAAATCAATATGGGACAAACATTATCAGAACCAATTACTGAAAAGACCTCAACTCACGGTTCTAACAATAAATATTTTTATGGTTGCTCTCACATGCAAGGCTGGAGACTTAGTAAGTAATCTTGTTAAGGATAGTGATAGATGGAGTTATTTAAACAAAAAAAAAAAACTTTTTTTTTCTTTTTTTTTTTTTTTTTTTTTTTAAAAAAAAAAAGCTATGGAAGATGCACACACGACTCTTTTAAAATTAGGTGATACTGATTTTAGTTTCTTTGGAGTATATGATGGACACGGTGGTAAGTTATTTAAAAAAAAAAATGAAAAAGGTTTTTTTTTAAGTGAACAAAAAGAAGTTTTTGACCCGTTTTACATTTTTTTTTTAAAGGTTCTTCCATAGCTCATTATACTGGTCAAACATTATATAAAAAAGTACTCGAGAGTGAATATTTTGCAAAAAAGGAATACGCAAAAGCTATGACAGATGCTTTTTTAACCTTGGACAAGTGTTTAATTGAAGGTAATTTAAAATGTAAAAAAAAAAAAGAGTGAGGGACTTATAAAAAAAAAAAAAAAAATAGATAATAATTTTGCCTATGATCCTTCTGGATGTACTGCTGTTGCTGCCCTTGTTACTGATGAAGATGAGATTATTGTGGTAAGAACGAATCATAATAATAATAATAAAAGATGGAAAGAGAGAAGTAATGATGATTTTGTGTGTGTGTGTGTGTATAGGCCAATGCAGGTGATTCAAGAGCTGTGATTAGTGTTGCAGGAAAGGTAAAGCCTCTTTCTTACGATCATAAACCAACAGACGAAAACGAGATGGAAAGAATTATCAATGCTGGTGGATTTGTTGATTTTGGTCGCGTTAACGGTAAGTAAATTTTTTTTTTAAAAAAAAAAAAGTATAAAACATAAAACTCATCCTATTTAAATAAAGGCAATTTGGCTCTTTCTCGCGCAATAGGAGATTTTGAATTCAAACAAAACGATAAACTTCCTGCAGAAAAACAAGCTGTTACTTGTAAGTAAAATATATATATATTTGAATTTTTTTTTTTTCGTGCTTAATAAGTTTGTGTATAGGTAACCCTGATATCATAACACACAAGATTACTAAAGACGATGAGTTTTTTGTCTTGGCTTGTGATGGTAAGTTTTTTTTTTTTTTTAAAAAAAAAAAAAAAGTTGTATAGGTATATATTTAATTTATTCATTTATTTATAGGTATATGGGATTGTATGTCTAACCAAGGTGTCGTTGATTTTGTCCGTTCAGGTGTTGCAGAAGATAAACCACTTGAAACTATTTGTGAAAATATGATGGATCATTGTCTTGCCGATTCTCAAACATCCAATGGACTTGGTTATGATAATATGTCTGTTATGATTATTGGTATTCTTAATGGAAAGACTGAAAAAGAATGGTATCAGAGTATGAAAGAAAAAAAGATGGTTAAATCAGAATAAACTTTTTTTGTTTTTTTTTTAGCTTAAATTAAATTCGATTATTATATTTTAAGCTTTTTGGTGCAACCATAAAAAAAAATGATTATATTACATTAGTTCTCATGTGAGCATTCTTTTTTTTTTTTTAAAAAAAAATAATAATAATAATAATCAAGAATGTACATAAATAAAAAAAAGAAAAAGAAAAAAGTAATAAGAAAAGCTGGTTAGTATTTTAGAGAGAGGAATGAAGAGAGAGAAAAGTTAAACTAGGCTATAAAAATAAAGCAGAGAAATACCTATTCAAGAGTATGGGTATTTTTTTTTTTTTTTTTTTTGAAAGTTTGCCTAGAATAGTGATTCTGCAAAACATATTTTACAATTAACTTAATTTCGACCAGGAGTAAGAAGCTGTCCGTCTTTGGCATACATATAAAAGAAATGAAAAAAAAATATATATATATATATTTCAAAGCAGATGACAGTTTTTTTTTTTTTTTTATGCGGCTTATTATACATCTGTTTAGTTAAGGGGGGTCATAGGTTTTTTTTTTTTTTTAAAAAAGGTATGCTTTAGTTACTTTATGAAATGCATTATGAATCTGAATGTAAAAGAAAAGATTTATTTAACGTATACCTGGGGCACATTTTGATTTATATATCTTTTTGTTCTAAAATATTCTAAGTCGGGGGTACAGAGAGAGATTTTTTTTTAGTTTACATGTGTTTAAAAAACGATCTCCAACTGATTGTTACTGAATTTAGAAAATATTTTTAAGAATGAATAATTTTATTTATATTCGATCTAATAAATAATCTACTACTACTGGTTTTTGCAGTAAGGTTTTAAATAAAATCAGGCACACATGAATATACTTAATTTTTTATTATATTGTATATAATATTTATATCAGCAATTATATAATCATGATTAATATTTAGAAAGTATAATTAAATTAAACTTTTTTTTATTTTCCAAGATTTTTTTTTTTTTTTTTTTTTTATTTATTTACATTCTCTTTAACATTCTAACGGATAAACTTGGTTTTTGGGTCCCTGTCACCAGTTCCGACTGAATGGTAAAATATTTTTTATTTTTATTTTTTTTTCTTCTATAGTGTTCCACTACTATTTTATTATATAATGATCTCATACTGATGGTATCATTTTTTTTTTTAAAAAAAAAAACTCTAAAAGACAAGTACGGATTATTCATGGTGTACATTTGCCGAAAATATTTTGGCGTGAGTTTAAAAATATTCGGAGATAAATAGTTTAAACGGTTGAATGGGAAATAAAATGTAATAAAATTCTAGAATTTGTGAATACTCGATTATTAGTATTAAACATTTAGAGAAGGTAAAATCTATTTATACTTGATGTTTCATGCTGCTAAAATAATTTTTAAAGCTTCCGATTTATCATTCACAAGAATAATTTATAATAACCCATTCCCTTTACAAGAGAGAGGTACCAAGTAGGTTTTTGTCATGTGGAGGAGTTTTTTTTTTTCCTTTGGTTCGTTTGGAATTTAACAAGGGTTGTTCAGACTGATAAGATTCGAATTCTTAATTACTGCTATGAATTGAAATAGTAATTTGTGTTTTATTTATGACCATTCTATAATATAATTCCATGCTTGGTGGTAAAAAGTCTAATTGGTTGTTTGTTACACATGGTAGCATATCGTGGAAATGATATTCAACACATTTATATACAGGATAACACAATAAGATGAATGATTTGATTATAAAAAAAAGAAAAAAAAGGCCCCAATTGATAATAATAATGAAGGTTCAAGGTATTTAGTTAAAGAATTCCACACATACGTTGTTACTATGTAAGGGGGAATGAGAATATTACACACATTCTTTAATAATTAAGGTTGGCTCAAGAAACAATTAATTGAAAACAATCGATTTTTTTTAGGAGTAACTAAACAAAATTATTCCCGCCAAAATAAATTAAAATTTAGGGGCAAATAAAAAATGCGCGCGCGCGAGTTAAGCTGAGTCATTTTTTTAGGCTGTATAAAAAAAACCTTAATGCCTAAAAAAAAAAAAAATGTTTCAAACAAAGTCCGAATAAACTAAAATGCATTTTTTCTTTTTTAAGGTCCAGACTCTAAAAAAAAAAAAAAAATTAACTTTTTTTTTTTTTTACACAAATAACAAAACTGTGTGTAATGACATCAAGTATAGGCAATCAAGATATTTCCCGATACAGCCACTTTCTTAAGCAGGTCCCCTCCTCCCTCCTCTCTCCTCTCTCCCTCCTCCCCCCAAGAATGCAGTTCGCTCCTCTATTTTTGCATGAAACATACATTACTTCTTTCGCGCTTTCATGACATAATATGCTGATCATGAAAAAAAAAAAAAAAAAAAAGTTTAAAAAAAAAAAAAAAAAAAAACGCCAAAAGTATATAAATACCCATCCTTTTTTTTTTTTTTTTTTAATTTTTTTATTTTACTACTTTGTATCATTTTATTTTATTTATTTATTTCCTTTTTTATAATCACACTTATTATAAATTATATTAAATGGAAACTTACATCGGTCACATTAAAACACCTCAAGATGCGTTGATTGTATTTGAAGCTTGTAGAAGAAATCAACTTTTACGTGTGCAACGTAGATTGTCATCAAAAGAAAGAATTCAAATTCGTTCAGGCTCAGTCTTTGCTTGGGATGAAAGAGAAGCAGGGATGAGAAGATGGACAGATGGTCGTACCTGGTCCCCTAGTCGTGTATTAGGTAGTTTCTTAACTTATCGTGAATTAGATACCAAAAGAAGACCTCGTCGTCCTAGTTCTACATCATCATCATCATCCTCATTACCACTTTGTAATAATACAAAGGCATCAGCAGCATGTTCTTATAAGAGAGATGGTTTAATTAAACAAAGCTTTTCAATCTGTACAGCCACCAATCAAAAATTACACCTTATTTCATATTACTCTAAATCCGATGTTTTGGCCGGCCGTTTAAAGCAACCTACAACCGATCCTTTATTAAATCAAATTAATGTACCTAAAGGTTTATATCCAGAATTAAATCCTCTTGACACAAGTGGTGGTCACTCTGCTACACTTCACAATATGATCTCAGCTGATAACAATTTACCTTCTTCACCTTGTCTTTCCATTGATAGTAGTCCTTCACTTTCTTCTTCACCAAGTACTTGTGATGATGATATCATGATGACTGAATTATTACCTTCTCCTCATTCCATTTATTCATCCGCTTCCTCTTCTTCAAGTCCATTATCTCCCAAACTAAATCCTTCTTTATGCTTACCTGCTCAAGATATCGCATGGGAAAAATTCCCTTCCTCTGAAGATCAACGTCAACTTAGAGCTCTTCAAGGTTTATTACGATTATAAAAAAGTAATTTATACTTTTTTATTTCACACTCCTCTTTAACCTTTCCCTCCCCCCCCCCCTTTTTTTTTTATAATTCTCTAATGTACACACTTTTCTCTTTTATACCTTTTTTCTCTCTCCCTCCATTTTACTTTTTTATTATACTATTATTATTTTTATTTTTTTTTTATAATATTTTCTTAATTCCTTTCTTTTTTTTTTTTATTTTTTTTTTATTTATTTTTTTTTTTTTACACTCTTTTTGAATTAAATAATAAAAAATTCAAAATTGTTCAATTCAAAACTGGTCTTTTTTTTAATTATTTTATTAAATGATGTGAATTTAAACTTTTTTAGGATAGAAAAGAATGCTCACGCGTACCCCCTTTTCTCTCTCTCTCTCTCTCTCTCTCTCTCTCTTCGCGCATGTTTAACACATGTCGTGATAATAACAAATTTTTTTTTATACAACGTATATACTTAAAAAGAATTTCATTGTCTCACTGATAATAAAGCAGTGTGATTTAAAAAGGAGAGAGAATGTATAATTTCATATTACACAAATATTTCCGAAAAGTTGTACTCTTCCAAAAATCCATTTTCTTCTTTTTTATTCTGTCCATCTTTTTTTTTTTTTTCTCTCATTGAAAGTCAGTTTCTTTTATTTTCAGATTATTGAAAAGTTATCTTTTTTTTTTTTTTTTTTTTTTTTAATCCCATTTTTCGTATAAAAAGTCTATTTTTCTTCTTATTATTCATCATCGGCTTTAAGGGCAGAAAAGGGAAAACATAATTGTACATAAAAAAAGAAAGAAACATGTGGGGTTTATTTTAGTTGAAAGGTGTACCTTTTTTTTTCAACTAACAGGAACGGCTTCAAGTTCGGGACTTGCACAAAAAAAAAAAAAAATTCAGTGATTGCTAAAATTAGACCCAGGTACTATTTTAGTTTTTTTTCCCATGTATTAAACATTTAATTATAAGTTTAATTCAAAAAAGAATTATTTTAAACAAAAAAAATGAAGTGTATTTTTTTATTGAAGAAGGAAATATGGTGTTAGATATATATATAGTACATTGTTTTTTTTTTTTAGGAAAGATGCAAAAAGACTTTTTTTTTTTTTTTTTTTTTTTTTTTTTTAGAGCTTAGGACCAGCGTTTAAGGTAGCTTCGTTAGAGCCAGATTCATAGGTCTTGAAATTATCAACAAACATGCTGGCAACGTTACGAAGAGAAGCATCGAACTCAGCAGCAGTACCGTTCCAAGCAGTCTTGGGGTTCAAGAGTTCAGAAGGAACGTTAGCAACAGCCTTGGGAATACTCAAGTTGAAGATATCAAGGTTTTCGAATTCAGCCTTAGCCAATTCACCGTTATGAATCGAATCAAGAATAGCACGAGTATACTTGAGAGGACAACGCTTAGAGGTAGCTGCAGAACCACCAATCCAACCTGTATTAATCAACCAAGCATCCGCCTTATGAGCAGACATCTTTTCTGCCAACATGGTAGCATAACGTTGAGGATGGAGAACGAGGAAAGGTGCACCGAAACAAGCAGAGAAAGTAGCTTGAGGTTCAACAATACCATCTTCAGTACCAGGTACTTTAGTAGTATAACCAGAGATGAAATGGTACATCGCTTGTTCTGCTGTCAACTTGGAAACAGGAGGTAAGACACCAAAGGCATCACAAGTCAATAAGATGATGTTCTTGGGATGAGATCCAACACAAGGAATCTTGGCATTGGGAATATGGTAAATAGGATAAGCACAACGTGTGTTCTCGGTTAAGAAATCATCAGAGTAATCAACTTCACGTGTCTCTTCATCAAGAACAACGTTCTCAAGAATAGCTCCAAACTTAATAGCGTTGAAAATATCTGGTTCCTTTTCACCTGATAAATCAATACATTTAGCATAACAACCACCTTCAATGTTGAATACACCATCGTCAGACCAACAGTGCTCATCGTCACCGATCAACATACGCTTAGGATCGGCAGAAAGTGTGGTCTTACCGGTACCTGAAAGACCAAAGAAAAGAGAAACATCACCTTGAGGACCTTCGTTAGCAGAAGAGTGAAGGGATAACACACCAGCCTTTGGCATAAGGTAATGCATAACAGTAAAGATCTAAATGGATGTTACAAATTTAGTAAAAAAAAAAAATGCTTTCATTATCGGAGGTTCAATAGTGCCTCGCTTTTTTTTCCCACAATCAAAAAAAAAAAAAAAAAAAAAAATACTTACACCCTTCTTCATTTCACCAGCATATTCAGAACCAAGAATAACCATTTCGGAACGCTTAAAGTTAACAGAAACAGAGGTAGTGGAAGTCATACCGGTAGTATATCTGTTAGCAGGGAATTCACCAGCGTTGAAGATAGTGAAATCGGGAGTACCAAAGTTCTCAAGTTCATCCTCAGTAGGACGAATTAACATATTACGCATGAACAAGAGATGGTAAGCACGAGAAGCGACCACACGCACCTTGATACGGTACTTGGGATCCCAACCAGCATAACCGTCAAAGACATAAAGACGAGGACGGGTGTTGAGGTAATCGATAGCACGTTCACGGTTAATCAAGAAGACGTTTTCGCTAATAGGCGTGTTGACAGGACCCCACTAAAAATTAAAGTAAGCATAAAGAAAATAATATATAAATTTTTTTTTTTTTTTTCTTCTCTCTTACCCAGATATCTTTCTTGGAGGTTTCTTCTTCAACGATACGTTTATCCTTGGGAGAACGACCGGTTTTCTTACCAGAGTAGGCACAAAGAGCACCAGCAGAAGAAATGACAGTACCTTGTTCGTAACTTAAGGCTTGTTCGTAAAGGACGGCGACAGAAGGGTTACGCATAATAGTAACCTAATGAAGAAAAATGTATATCAGTATGAATGTGTTTATACATTGTATTTTTTTTTTTTTTTTTTTTTTACCTTATCATAATCAATACCAGCGAATTCATGAAGGTCTTCTTCAACCTTGGTATGAACAGAGTTGGAAGAAGAAGGTCTACCACCAGTATAAGGAGATCCGGGTCTTGAAGAAACCATTTTGTATATATTTAAAAAAGAAAAATAATAATTTAAAAGTGAAGAAGAAGAAGAAGAAAAAAAAAATATGAAAAAAGGTTCAATATTTATAATTATTAGAAAAAGATTATTTATTTAGCTCGTGAAAAAGAGCTGATCTCAATGAAATTTTTATTACTTTTTCGGAACTGGTTGGACAAAAAAGGTTTTCCCCACCTTTTACTGGAATTGAATTAAAAGGCTCACTCTTTCTGTCATGTAAAATCGGGAAATGCCGGAAACTGAATCCCACCAGCCATTTCTTCCGAGTTACTCCTCCTCTCCCCCCTTTTCGCCCGTAAAGAAGAAGGGTTTAAAAGGTTGCATGTGAAAAAGTGAGTTCTTGAATGTCTTTTTATTTTATTCCGATCCTATTTTGGTTATTAACTCTCATTATTTTTTACATTTTATGCCATTTTGTGTATTATGTAAAATAAAAATAATTCGTTTTATGTATATAGGAAAGTCTTGCCCTTTTTTTTTTTAAATGAATATGTATATTACTTCTTTATTAAATAATGAATTGAAATCTCTCTCTCTCATATGCAATATATAAACATCTCCGATCAAATAGCATATATAATCGTCATGTGGAATCCGGTGAAATATACTTATTTATTAATCATGATACGTAATTTTTTTTTTAAGCACTGGTAATATTATCTTTTTGCCATAATCCATAAGATTTAGTAGCATCCGTTTGCCATAATCGAATAGTTCCATCCTCTACGTAACGAAAAAAAAAAAAAAAAAAGTTAATAAGTCTATATATAACATAGACACTTTTGTTTCTTATACCTGATCCAGTAGCATAAATTTCACCATCAGGACTATAACTAACAGTATGAAGAGGACCATGATGACCTTTATATACCTCTATTATATACATTAATATGATAATAATTTAAAAAATGACATGTCAATTCATTTTTTTTTTACCAACTACTTCTTCTTTCTCGAAATCATAAATTCTAACCCATAAATCATCATCACTTCCTGCAACAAACTTTTTGTGACTAGGATGAAGTGATACAGACGAGGTGTTTTCCTTGGTTTGAATTTTCTTTACATCCTCAAATGAGCTAAAAAAAATAAGCTAAGTATTTTTTTTTTTCTAATTTCTGACATTTCTTCTTTCTTTTTGTCTGTACCTGTCGGGTTTCCAAAAATTGGCAGTCTTACCAGCAGCCCAAGAAACATACTGTCCATCAGAAGAAAGTGTCATGGTCGAGATAGGTGCATCAGATTGAATTGTACCACTCTCACGCATCGTACGAAGATCCCAAATTCTTACAGTAGCATCTTCACCAGCACTCAGCACCGTATGATGTTTTTCATCCCAAACCACTGCTTTAATCATACCTTCATGACCTAATAATTCCATAGCAGGTGCATCAGGTCGATACAAATCAAAAATTCGGAGCTTCTGCTCTTTACCGCCTGTAATGATCTTGGTGCTATCTTGGTTGAAATCGGCAGCACGTACAATATGATTATGAACAAATGTATGAAGTACTTCTCCGTTATAGGTATCCCATACTTTAGCACTGAAATCGGCTGAACCAGTTACTGCCTTTTCGGAATCCTTAGATAAACGTGCGCTCCAGACTGCTCCTTTGTGTCCTTGAAAGGTACCGAT
Source organism: Pilaira anomala (assembly GCA_025716855.1). Classification (NCBI taxonomy): domain Eukaryota; kingdom Fungi; phylum Mucoromycota; class Mucoromycetes; order Mucorales; family Mucoraceae; genus Pilaira; species Pilaira anomala. The sequence goes on from JAIXMQ010000008.1 coordinate 167,278, forward strand.
CCAGTCTCCTGTAACGCCATCACGTAACATGGGACTACCATCTATTTAATATTGTATAAGAATAAAAAAAAAAAAAACTTTATATACACACACAAAAAAGAGAGGGTTTTACCTTTGCAAGCAGATATTAAAAAATATTTTCCTTCGGGTGTAATACTAGAAAACTGAATATCGACAACGGGTCTTGTATGACCTGAACAAGTCAAAGGGATGATTCGATTTCCATTACTGTTGTTGTTATTAGTGTTTACGTTCATTAGAGAGAGTATTTACAATTGCGTAAGAGTTTTCTTTTTATGAATAAGGTCGTTAATAGAAAAATAAGAGAGAGAAGAAGAAAAAAAAAAGGGCCGTTAAGTATATATATATATAAAGAAAGAAAAAAAAAAAGAAAAAAAAAAAAAAAAAGAGGGAGAAAAGGTTTACTTCAATAGAAAAGAAGAAGTTGTTTATTATCTGAAAAAAAAAATGCTATGTCGTTTCACAAAGATGCAAAATAAAAAACGCGTCATGTTTTTTTTTACTGCACTTTTTTTATCAGTAAAAGAAGGACATAAAAACGTTCGAGCGTTGATAAACTGAACCTAGTCTTCTTTTCGCGTCGTTTTACTCGACAAGGACTTTAATCATTTATCAGGGTGATCTAATAATAAATCAATAATTACGTTTTTTATATTTTGTCAAAGTTTATGTTGTCTCACTCTCTCAAAATTAGAAATAAACTTTAAAATGCTATTCTTGAAGCCTCTCATTGGTTCGTGAGCTGAACAATTTATGTATAATTCAAAAAGTTATGGTTACTGAATAAAGAAACCACATTTACACAATATGGAATAGAATAATAGAATTCGTACTGTGATGCTTCGAAATCTATGCGATCCTAATACAAACGATACTTTGGTTCTCTTTCCTTTAAATAGTTTTTGTATGAATAAAAGTAATTGATGTCGTATGAATTGTACAATTATTAACACTGTTATGTATTTTAGTTTAGAGATGCTCGGTTAAAAATATACCGCAGCCTTTTCTTTTTCTGCTGCTGAGGAAGGGAGAAGTTAGTCATGTAATGTATGTATACATACACAGTCATTAGCACTTTTTCTTGAAAAAGTATAATACATGTAAGCAATTTCATCCGTGACTGTAAACATACAAAAACAATTTATGCTAACTATTCTTATATTTTTATTTTATTTTTTACTTTTTATTTTTTCATTCATGTCAGTTCAAAATGATCAAGAGCTCTTGGATAAGTTACAGAAAGAGATTAACCAACTACTTGAACATGAAGAACTGAAAGATCTTGACGCGTTTCCTACCGAAGAAGAAATCGATATGTTGATCGCAGTAGAAACCGGTCAAGCATTCCAAATAACTTTGAATCGAAGTCCTTTACCTTCTATTCGTAAGTTTTTATCCACTTGACTTAACACTCGCGGGTTTATTAACTTAAAAAAAAAAAAAGCCCTTATCGTCCTTCAGTCGTCTTCCGTACTAGATATTAAGCGAATGATTAAACATCAACTTGAGAAAATGGAAAAGAACGATAAAACTGGTAGAAAGAGAAAGATTAGCTGGTAAGAAGAGTAGTTAGGATAATATCGATGTACATATATGGACTTCATTTTTTGATGAATTTAGGAAGTACATATGGAGGTCACATTGCTTAATGTTTAATAATGCTAGGTTATTAAATGATCGTGCCGTTGTAAGTCAGCTAGGTATTAAACAGAACAGCGTATTAAAATTCTCTAGATTGGCACATGAGAAAGGGCATCATCGAAAAGCTTGGCATCATAATAAAAAATCCTAAAATTAGATATCATTGTTTTCGGTCTGTTGTATTCGTAGATCATATGTATGTACATATTTAAACATCACTTTTGATATCGGAAATTCTATCACCCACTCCCTCAAATCACCCAGTTTATTTTTTTTTTAAAAAAAAAAGGAGGGAGGCCCTTCTAAAGCTACTATTGTATTACGGTGGTAAAAAAAGACCTACACTAAGCTATGTGCTTATTGATCTTAATTAGTTTTTTTTTTTTTGATAAAAGCAAAAGACAAGATTTTGTTTTCTATTTTAGGCCTAAAAAAAAAAGAGGGCGCCCATAGGGTCTCTGTGTGTGTGTGTGTGTAGCTATTTTTCTGTAGGGCGTGTTACGTTACACCCAGATAAAAACCATGGCCATTACCATCTCTCTTAATCAAAAAACTAACTGGGGTCAACAAACATGTAGCATAGTGTAGTTTCTTTATTTCCTTAATACAATGGCAGTTTCAAAAGGGTTCGTTTTTATTTGTTTAAAAAAAAAGCTGGGTTATTTGGAGGGAAAAAGTGGATGAGGGATGGAATTTTTCGTATTAGGAAAATCGAGGTGGGTCTAACGATATTCAATCTTTTATTTTTCGTATCAAAGTAAAAGTCTCTCTATTTACAACTGTTTTATTATACAATATTATATACACGAATTCAACGGTGCAACTTTATATGCATTTAGATTTAAGTTTTCCCTTTAAAAAATATACTTGCTTTAACAGAAATTGTAATTTCATTTTTTTTTTTTTGTAAAATCAACTTAAATCTTTATATGTAATTATTAGAAAGAGCGTAAAATTCTAACTATATTTAACTTTCTTAAAAAGTTAAGGTTTAAAATCCTTTTAATACTATTTAACTATTGATTTTTGAAGGTACACTGCGGTCATTTTTCCAGCGAGGTTAAAATATTAATAAGCGTTGTTACTATGAGAGATTTTCTTGATTTTAACAAATTCCTAGGAACGATCAGATAAGTTAAATCCATAATAATTTAAGTTAGTTTGTAACAATTAATGATTTATAATATATTTTTCTTTGACAGCAGAGCTTTAAACTTGATATGGGAAGGCTACATATTAAAAATTAACTTTATTTTTTAGAATACTTTTTTTTTCAAGGGAAGCTTTTTTTTTTTTTTAAAAAAAAAAAAAAGTACTACGATCCTCAGGAGAGGATCAAAAAAATAAATAAATAAATATATCAGTTGCAAGTTGAGATGTGATTTATATAGTACATACTGTATATAAGCTCACAAGATGATATAGTTATGACTAACAGGTACGTATATAATTCTCCTTGGGTATTTAGTGATAATTTCCATACCTTTTTTTTTTTTGACAGCTTTATAACACGTTTTATATAACTTTAAATATTTTTTAGTATATCATTTTATTATATTTATATATTTATAAGTTTCTTTCTTGAAGAGAACAGGGTTAGAGGAGGGGAGAGAAAATACACTTTTTTTTTTTTCTATCACTAGGTGACGTAAAAAAAAAAAAAAGGATGAAAATCTTTTTTTAAGAAAATGTTTGTACAAAAAGGAAGAAAAAGAAAGAATTAAGTTTGTGTATTGTAATGTAATAATAAAAATTTCTATATCATGAAGTTATCTTTGCTTGTTCGCCTTAAGCTTGAGCAGGAGTTTGAAGTTTATGGTTAATCAAGTTGGGTACAGGACGATAGATATACTATATAAAATAATTATGTAAGAATTAAAAAAAAAAAAATGGATATACGATTGGCAAATATTTTGTTACTTACATCACGGTAAAGTTCATCAATCTTCATACGAACCATACATTTTCCAGGAACCTTTTCACGTTCCATAAACATGGGCCACATGATGTGATCTTTGGGAAGTAATTCGGAAAGACGTTGACGTACAAGTTCCCAACCGACACCATTATAATGAAGACCGAGTACACGAATTAAACGTTGGTATTGACAATGGAAAAGAGTATGATATAAAAGCTTGAAGACTTCTTCTAATGTATCGGCAACTACACAACTATCAGGTAAAACATCCAATTCACAACCAGTTGATTTTAAGAGTGTTTCTCTATGTACTTTAACACCACCAAAATCACGAATAACAAAACCCTTTAATTCACCGGTCTTTCTATCAAATCTAGCCAATGTATTTTGGCCATGTGCTTCAAAAGCGACACCATTTTCAAGACAAGGAGGCAAGAAAGAACGGAGCGATAAATCGATGTATCTATTGTAATAAGAGTATTTGTTTTTTGTTTTTAGAAAAAGCTTAAAAAATAGAGGACTGAGCGCGTTCATTCGGAATATATCTTACCTCTTTAAAAAGTTAGTTTTCTTTTCTACTGTATCAAGACCCCATACATGAGTCAAAAGGGTTTCATCGGTATCAGGTCTTTGAATCTTTTCAACCAAGACACCACAGGGTAAAAATAAATCATCTTTGTATTTAGGATCATATTCGATTGCTTCACGAATAACACTACTACAATGTTTGGCGATATCAGTATCCTCATGAGCATAAGTAACTGTACCCAATTCACGTTCCACGGCTAAAATATCGTGGTCATATGTTAGCTTGGGTACTACGTCGTACGAAAATCCAGGACCAAAATATGTTGTAAAAGGAGTCACAGTTCGAAGAGCAGAAGAAATTTTGACACCCAAACATAACTTGACACTAAGACCGGGTAATACATCAGGTCTAGCTACTGAACGAAGTGAAGCAAGTGCTTCAACAGGTATAGAGAATTGGGAAGGGAAGACGACTAAATCCTTAAATCTTTCTTCCAAATTGGGTAACTGAAGTTCATGAATAGCGATAAAGACATGGTTGTTGTACTTATTACGTAATGATTCTGTATCTTCACCGCCACCAGCAGCAAAAAGAGCATTTACCAAGCCTTGGGACAGGTTTTCATAATCGCCTCGGAGGACAGCAGAAGATCTAGGAATACCAACTAAACGAACCATAGGATGATCAAGATCGTACGATCCAGGATAGAGTGGAGGCATGGGAGGATAACTCTTACGGGCTTTATGCATCTAAATTTAACAAGTATGACGTGATTAATACATTTTTTTTCTTTTAAAAAAAAACCCAGAAACCTCCCGAATAGAAAATAAAATGACTTACGGGATGTGTAGCATGGCCTTCAACAACAGCTTGTTCCCAAGCAATAGTAGAGGAGTTTAAGGTAGGTAATGGCTTGGGATGATCATATGTATACTCTAAAATAGAATTTTTTATATAGATTATTAATACCACAATACAATATATATATATATATATATATATATTTGAGAAACTTACTTTGAAATAAGATGGAAGAACCTAATTCTTGACCAATTTGTTCTTTTAACTTATTGTTCACCTGTTTATCAGTAGCAAAACGGCTCCACATTTGAACAGCATCATAACCATCAAATAAGCCAAAGTTGGTTTCATCAGAAAGGATAGAAACTAATGCTTGTTTGGTAGTTTCAGCAGTAATAGTATTAGAGCCATTTTCAGATGCATTGATTTCGTAGATATGAGGTAACATATCAAGACCATCTACCATATCAATCAAAGGACATTGAACACCGTTCCAGTTAGCAGAATGAGAGTTGTTAATGACAGGGACACCACGAAGAGGGACCACAGTTAAGATGTCATCCAAGGTAACTTTAGTAGGGATATCATTTTCTTGTTTGACAGAAGTAGGACGAAGTAATAAGCAAAGACCAACAACATCTTGTTTTTTGGAAGGAACAAAGTAAGCAGGTACTAAACATTCACTAGTTAAACAAGCAACCAAACGAGAGGTAGTTGCGAAACTAGCATAATGTTGGTTTGTGTATTCATGCGAAGGAGCAGGCATTTTAGTAAATATAAAATAAAGTAAAGAAAAGAAAAATAAAAAAAAAAAAAAAAAAAGCCAGGAAAATTTTAAAAAGTTTTTAAATAAGAAATATAGCGGAGTCTAAGCCTTTTTGCTTATTAGATAAAATAAACGCGATAACTATAAATGGGTAAAATGACTCGATCTGATAAGTTTTAATTTCAGGTAATTGCACTGCATGCATGTGTAACAGGTTGATAATGAATAAAAACATGGCTAAAACTAAATCTACCCTTTAAATTTAAATTAAATTCAAAGGGATCTACTTGAAGAAGATCGACCTAATATATTGAATGATCGGTACCTTAACTATTTTACTCAATTACTATTATCCGTTAAATTTTTAATTGTGATCTAACAAATAGTAGTGCTTTATCAGATCTTTATTTTTTTTTCATATCTAAAATCATATTTAGTAAACAAAATGCAAAACGTAACGCTTCGTCGTACGTGACACAGTACTAATTTTTTTTTTTTTTTTTTTTTTTTACATGGGTCTGCATATCTTTTTTCGTCAAATCGTCATTCTCCTTAATTGTTATCTTTATTAATAAGATCTTATGAGCGTCCAAAGTCTAAAGTGAGTGTCACCTCTCTAACAGTATTATTCATCCAAAAGTAAATTTTGATTTTTTTTTTGATAGTGTGACTTCTTAATCAGTAAATAATTTTCATGCACTATTTCTGATGATGAGGGTGATAGAATTTCTCGTATTAGGAAATCCAAATCATTCAGTTTTTTTTTTATAAAGAAGGAGGTATACAATAGTCAAGGTCTTTTCTTGCAGCAAAAGTATCTTGGCACGAAAAACATTTTAAACCATCGCTTTTCAACGATGTCTAATGTAGAATTTTATACTCTTTCCAATGATGTAAAAATCATAATAGAATAATAATAAAGATTAATGGTTATATTGTGGGAAAATGAAGTTACAGTTTTTGTTAGTACGAGTATAGCTTTTTACATATAAGCATAAAGCTTTAAATATAGAAAAATGCGCCTTCAAATTATGAATCTATTTTATATCATATTGTATAATAGAGTGGTTGATATAAAAGGACTTTTATTTGACTAGGAAAAAAATTTGGGCTCAAATTTCAATTTTGAAGTCTAAAGATCAGGGAAAAAAAAAATGAAATCGGGATACACAGCATCGATCATTCGCTTGAACTGGTTGCTTGTGTTGTTACAAACATCAAGTAATACATTCATAGTTTTTTTTTATATCTGTAATGATTTAACCATCCATAGCCTTCTTTGAGATTGCATATAGTATCTTTACAACTAAGGTCTTCTTTCTTCTCCAGTCCAAACAATGAATGTTCTTGCTATACTAAAGACGTACTCAATCGCGACAAGTGGTGGTCTCTATCAATAATTCTTTGATAGTGTTTGAATCCGTTAAATATACTGCTTGTGTTCAATGTGTTGAAGGGAAAACCATCATATAGCTAGTTGTATTTTAGTATTAGCGAGTGTCTCAATTTTTTGGGCTTGAATACAATAAATAGAGCATCGTATTCGTCAAATAGATGGCCACAGTATTTGATAGCATGGTATAAAATGGCTTGCCAGCTACATTTTTTTTACCTCTATGAGAACAGGTGGGAATAAGTTGATTGCTTTCACGACAGGAGCATAAAAACGATTCTGCCTTCTTTCCATCAATCCACTCAGATGCTTTTGAAGTATAAATACCCTAACCATGTCAGCCTAAATATAGTCGATTACATTAGTAGAACGATATGTGAATAATATAATTGCGCTTTTGCTTTGCTTTACTATTGCATTTACTTAAGAGGGGTATTAATCAATCTACCTACGACTGCTGTAACAATATAGTCAATAATTCGGTTATCTTTCAGTATTTTATTTTAGCATTTTATCAGTTTCAGGTCTAAATGTTTTGCAGGAATAATAAACTGTAATAAATCGTTTGATTCGAATAGTGGGGCATACAATAAAAAAATCATTGGGAGCCTTACAGCTGATTGTTCCTGGGCAGAACTTGATTTTTTCGGAGAAGTTATAAAGTTTCATTTCGTTCTCCAAGATGAAATCCATCGTCCTATCTCCCTCTTCTGTAAAGTCAATTCGATTAATTTTTAAATCAAACACTCCCTATCTCTATACGAAAAAAAAACAAATTATTAATCGCTGTTTTAGAAAATTAGATCCAGCTCTAAAGGATTTGGAATAAATAACAAAAGGTTTTTAAATGTTACTGGTTTGACCCAGGTGTAAGTTTATTTATACAAGAGAATATTGACATGAAGCGTGGATAAAATAATTAAAATCTATATATTATACAAAAAAAAAGGTAGTCTTTTCTTTTTTGAATTATTTAAAAAAAGAGAGAGGGGATTATATTTGTTATAATTCAGCTGGTTCTTCAGCCAATACAGTGCCTTCTGTAACTCCCTTTGCTGCTTCTTTCTTCTCTAAGAGAGCATTTTCCAGTAAAGCTAAGCGACGAATACGTTTCAAATTTAACCAAGCAGGTAAATAGAGATATGGTTTTGTTTCACGAGGATTGGGAATTTCAAAAGGTGTTGTTGTTTCTTCAATCAGGACAGAGTCTAAAAGCAAGACATCACTCTTATCTCCACTCACTACACGAGAAGCAACCGCACGAAGAATTTCTGGTCGAATGGGGTTTTCATAATCTGCAACATGATATTGAGAAATTAATTTTTGAATTTGAGTAGGTGATAAAATCCAGCACACATCATAAATGTTCTCAATGTCTTCTAAAGAGGCCTTCTTGAATTGCAATAATTTAGTAGCTTGCATTAAATGTTCTAATTGAAGTGTGCCTTCAGGAATATCATGGCTCTTGCACCATTCTTCAATTCTTGTAATATTATATTGAATTTGCATAGCTAAAAGAAAAGTATGTTAACATTTGTTAAATAATACATGTATGTTTTTTTTTTTTTATAATTACCTCTTTTCCAAGATGAAAAGTTCTTTCTCATTAAGAGATCATTAAATGCCATAATACCAGTCATCTTCAAAACCTCAGTTAAAACTTGATAACTAATTGAAGTTTCAATGAAATAACATTTCATTGTACGATGTACTTTGTTTAAAAAGTTCAATACATCATCCATATTATAGGCAGGACCCGTAGAACCGAGCAATAACTTGTTAAAGAATCGACCAGAATCATTTGTAACAAATCCAGGAAGAGATTGACTTTCAATCACAGCAGGAATCACCATCTTACTATACTTTCTCTTGATTTCTCTCATCCATGCGTGGAAAATATTATCTTCGAGACATTGCATTTCGAATTTAATTGTTTGCATCAATTTTTCAAATTCTCGCCAGCCAACGCTTTGACCTCTTTCCTGCATTTCAATCTCGATACGGTTTTCAGCTTGTACAATCAACGATAAAAGTTCATGGACATTGGTTAACCAGAATGCACAAGGTATAACTGCTTCTTCACCTGAAAAGCTCTGCAATTAAAAAGTTAGAATAAAATAGTAAAATATATGCATATATGAATTATTGTGACTTTACCAGACATTGCTTTTGAATTGTATCCATCACAGAAAATAAAAGATTTTCTGATTCACGGTTATATCCAATTCTCCACATATCATTAATGCACATACTGATAAGATGAGCAGGGAATAAGACTTCCTTATGAGAAGGAGGATTTTTTTCACTTGGTAAAGGAATCTTGAGAGACTTGATAAGTCCTTCTAACACTTCCTCTAAAAGGGGTTCTTCTTGTCTAAGAATAGAGTTGATCTAGCAGATTAAAATAAATTAATATATTACTACTACAGAAATATAAATATATATATATATACATACTTCATCTTCAGGATTATCAGAGATTTCATCTAAACGACTACTCTTTCCACCAGCAAGCGTATTTGATTGACCAACAGATAAAGGACGTGGGTTCTTACCACCGTTTAATTGTTCAGCCTTACGTATTTGATCGATCGAAGTCTTGGGAAGATTTCCAGTGATTTCAGCCGAGCTATTACGACGCACCTTGCGGTGAGTTAAAACGCTTGTTTGGCGGAGTGGCTTGATATCATCTTCAACTTCAGCCAAATCGCTACCTAGGCGAGGAGATGGTCTTCTTGTGTTTCCAGCAGGAGAGATAGTTCTTGATCTACTACTATTATTAGGAGGTAAAGAAGCTTGTTGTTGACGGGTATGCATGGATTTAGCCAGCTGAGCCTTCAAAGCAACAATTTGAGATTTCAAGTCTGCAATTTCTTCCTTATTATTTGGTGGTTCTATCTTTAACAAGGTTTCGTTCTTTTCTTTTTCTGCCTGTAACAAATGTTGGATCTCGGCCATTTCTGTGTTTAATAAAACGATCTTTTGTAAAGCGGCATTATGAGCGGAACATGCCTTTTCCTTTTCAGCTAAAAGTGCGTCAAAGTCAGTTTGAGGAATACTGCTTTCACGAAGTTTGGTTTCCATTTCCTTTGAATTGTGTTCCATCTTTTCGTGCTTCTCGGACCAGGATTTGATTTGGGTTTCGAGTTGGGAGACACGAACGACTAATTCCTTCTTTTCTGCTTTGAGTGATGTAACCGTTTGTGTTAATTCGACTACCTTATTTTCCAACTTGTATGAGACTTCCTTGAAATGATTTGCAGATTTAGCGTCAGCACGTAAGATCAAAAGTTCCTTGCGAGCAGCACGGCGACGAATACAAGATTGTAAAAAGACGATTTTTTCAAGTTGCGTTTTATACCATTGACGAGCAAGCATACCTCGAATAAGGCTTTGTATTTTTACAGCGGCATTATGTTGGCGTAATTGTTGATGTTCTTGACGAGATTTACGAGCACGAATAGCTTTGAATATGAATTAGTAAAAAAGAAAAAAAAGAATGTATGCTTATATATGTAGTTTACCTGCTTGTAACTTGACGGCAAAGTCCTTCTTGGCCAAATATTCTTTACGTACAATAAATCTACGGAAATTCTTTTGTAAGACAATAGCTGCTTTCTCTTGTCGTAATACAAGTAATTTCTTTTCTGCGGATTTTTTACGAGCAAGACATTGTAATTTGATAGCCAAATCTCGCATACGTACATAACGATGACGATATACATATCGACGAATATTTTTTTGAAGTACTGTAGCACATGCATCATATCTATCTGTTCGTATCTTTTCAAGGTAAGCCAACTAAAAAAAAAAAAATTAAAAAAGAGTTAGTTTCTACGATTTACTTTTATACATCTATTTTTTTTCTTTCTTTTACCTGTCCAGCACGGAAAAAGATTTTTGTTTCACCCACTTGATACTTATCTACATCATTGATACAAGTATCTAAAATAACATTACATAATCCTCTTACATCTGGATTGGCTTTTGGATCCCAGTTACTGGATGGTACGAGTGCATAGTAACGATCAGCGAATTCTTCAAAAGTCCATCGTGAAGGGTATCCAAGACAACTGATACGAATAGTTTCCAATACACCGCAAGCACGAAGTTGAGAAAGTACCATAGGCGCTTCAAATTCCCATGCAACCTTGGCTTCATTCGGTTTAATACAACGAATATAATGCACATTTGTCTGTCCAATGGTATCCATCAAGTTGATCAAAGAATTCTTAAAGATTGAACCCAGAGTAGGTTTCTTCACGACCATACTCTTTCTCTTGTTTTCAACAGGAGCAGGAATATTTTTGAGTGCAGCAGATAAGATTTCATCCAAGAAAGAAAATTCAGAGTTTTGTAATAATTGAAGATGTTCATCGGGTACAGAATCCTTGTTCTTTTCTAAAAAGTTTTCAGCTTCATATTCTACATCATGAGCATAATGAGCAATAGTAAATGCAGAGCTTGAGAAACGAGGTTTTTTGAAATAATTCTTGTATTCGGGAGAACTAAAATTATCATATAATTTTTGACAAAAGGCTTGATCAGAACCAGCAGGGAGACGAGATTCTTCATCTAAAAGAGATAAAATACCCAATTTTCCTTCAATCATTTCAATACATTTTTGATTATCACTAAATTCGATAAAAGTCCAGTTGATTTTTTCACGCACATATTCTTCTTGTTCTAATTTGAATACATGTTGATTGAATTGTTGTTGTAATTTTTCGTTAGCATAATTAATACAAAATTGTTCAAATGAATTCTTCTTGAAATGTTCAAAACCGTAAATATCCAATACACCAATAAAGTTTCGAATCGCTTTTTCATCTGGTGCTGAAAGACTTTGATTAATTACATCCACAAGCCAATCAAATAAATTCGAATAAATATATTTAGCAACTGAATCCTTGACTACGTTTGCTTGAGTTGGACTCAAGTTGGTCACGATCTTTTCTGATCGAGTAATGATTTGTTTTCTTACAATCCATTTTCTAAATTCACTTGTATTGATACCCAATAATCGTGTAGCAGTCAAAAGAGCAGGGTCTGTTTCTGGTAACATGGCATCTCCACGACCTGTTACTTTAATATTACCAATATGAAGTAATGCCGCCAAGACACGAAATATTTTCCATTGCAAGTCAACTGATAAACCAACAGTCGATAAAGCCTTTTGAGTGACTTCAAATTCCTCAGCATCATTTACACCAGGAATTTCACCCGTACCGCTTTGATTTAAATAATGAAAATCACTATATTGACTCAACTCAAAATCTTTCTTTTCTTTTGATGGTGCACCTGCACAAAGTTGATAAAAGATGTGATAATTTCTTTCGATTTCAGGTTGAAAAATCAATCTTGATCTTTCCAAAAGATACGTTCTAATCTTGGCTCCAATAATATTCGCATCATTATCAAACTGAATTTCAATGTATTTACCAAAACGTGAACTGTTATCGTTACGCGATGTTTTTGCATTACCAAATGCTTCCATAATTGGATTTGTAGCTAAATTTCTGATTAAATATTTTGTACATAAAATATAATTCCTTATATATTTTACCTAAAATTTGCTCTTCTACTTCAGTCATAGATCCATCCGTTTTCTTTTTCTTTCCTGCTGCTACTTGATCATCGGCTGTAGCAAAATAACGCATGATAAATTTTGCACTCACTGTCTTACCAGCACCACTATGAATTAAAATAAAAGTTAAATCACACACACACACACACACTCATTGTCTCTCTCTCTTTCTCTCTCTCTCTTTTATTTTACCTTTCACCTGATACTACAATCGTTTGATTAATTTCCTCTCTAATCATACATCGATAAGCTTCTTCAGCAATAGCAAATAAATGTGGTTCTAATTCACCCCGTCTTTTACCAGAATATTGTTGTACAATATCAGGTTCGTAAAGTGATACACGATCAAAAGGGTTTACGGCAATCAAAACAATTCCGGAGTATGTGTAAATTAAATGCTGCATATATCTTGTTCTGATAGTGTTTAATACTAGTTTTTTTTTTTTTTTTTATTATTATTATTAGTATTCTATTTCATAAATAATATATGATTTCATTTTATGACTTACCAGCAGGTTCATTCAAGTAACTTAAATTAGTTAAATCATCTGTATATTCCATTTTAGGTGGATTTCTAAGTGGTGGTAAATTGGATCCATTTGTTTTTTCAATATCCTTTAAACTTGACTCAAATACATGCTCCTATATACATACACACAAAGAGGAGTGAGAATTTGAAATATTTAGTTGCCTTGAGTATGTACACTAAAAAAAAAAAAAAATGTTTTCTTGTATATGTATATTTTACCTTTTTGTTATCATTATCGTCTTCAAAGGTTATAATAACTTTGTCACCTTCAGTTTTATTTGATAAACACGTAGCAGACACCCACCCTTCTTCTTTATCAGGAAACCAAGCTTTGGTGCCTTTTGTATATACTTGTATAGCTTGTGTCGCACTTAACACTGTATCTTTTGACATGTCTTATTTTTCCCAATGGGTGAGTTTTTTTTTTTAAAAAAAAAGAAAAAAGTATAAAGTAAAAAAGAGAAAAGAAACCTAACTTAAAAAAACTAAAAATTATTAAAAAAAATAAACGTCAACTCGAGAAGGGAAAGTAAACGGAATTTTAATGATTTAAAATGACGTACAGTCCGCTCATTTTCTTCTTTATTCAGATTTCATTATTGTAGGAAAAAACAATACAAAGTACATATAATAAAGAGCGTTTAGATACATAATTCAAATATCTCAGTTCCATCGGAAAGAAAGTGTTTGTTACTATAAACTTTGTCTTTTAAATAATAATAATAATATGCGCTCTTTTTCTTTCTTTTAGTTTAACTTTTTCACCTATTATGTATAAACTTTCCAAGCTCAGACTCTGCTGTATAGGATATATGTATACAATCAATATCAATATTAAGCTTGGCTGATGATTTAGAACCAGTTGTTTTCTCTCTGTCTTAAAGTTACTACTCATCCTTTCAATCAATTCATATGGCTTAAAAATTCTCTTTACTAGAAAGGAAACTTTGTTTATACTGTGTACTACTACAAGAAGTATTAAACGAGATCTTCAAAAATTAATATCATAAGTTGTTCGAGTAATCCTGCAAAGTATTCAAATGAGTTAATTTTTCATTTTTAGACACCGGCTGGGCATTATGGGCTACATATTTGAAGAGTGTTATTGAAAGATACAAGCGAATATCTTCTTTCTGTCATGTAATTATGTACATAACAACCTTGTTTAAATAGGTTTAAAATCCAAGTAAAAATTAAGAATATATGATTGGTACAAAGAAGTCTAGTTCTTTTTTTTACTGAAGTGAAAAATGAACAGAAATGCACTAGTAAGTGTCAACCTGAAGAAAACTAAATATGTATAAGATTAAGGAAAAGCGGATATAGTCACTACTATGGTTTTGAGTACCACCAATATCGGATCGAAACCCCCACACCCCCCTCTTCGTTCCTGTTGTGTTCATATTATTTTTAAAGAGAGAGAGAGAGAGAGAGAGAGAGAGAGAGAAATAAAGCTCATTCTGTATCCCTCCAGGCTAACAATATTTTCTCAGTAACAAATAAATGCCATTTCACTGTATTGCAAAATCGAAAATCACAACTGACGGATGTGACATTACACAAGCGGAAACTTTACAATTGGTGGGTTTTCCCGCCTAAAAAAAAAAAAAAAAAAAAAAAAGAAAAAAAAAAGAAAGTATTTTACAGTAACTAAACTGTCACCACTTTGACGACTGAAAAAAAAATCGATTGGACTATTTACACACTACTGGGTAAAAGAGTCATGTATTATTGCTTCATTATTAAGTCAAAAAGAAGAAGAAAATGAGGGATATATGGAGTTTAAATGTATTATTTTTTTATTTTAAATCATTCCGACGTGTAATAATGTGTACAATTTAGTAAAGAAAAAGACTTTTTCATTCTTTTTGGAGTGGTTTTCTCTATTGGAGTCGGTTTATCCTTTACAATGATGATAGGTACAGTTGAATGTTTTAATCGATACTTGAAAATGCCTGTTCCCGAGTAAGCATGTTTATATTTCACTTTATTTCTTGACCCGACAATTAGCATAGAAGGTTGATACATTCTAATCTTTTTTATAGTTAGTAGATTTTAATTGTTTTACAATATGATGTATTAATTTACCATTTCTTCTAATGCTAGTTCTGGCCTACCAAAAGTTAGCTCTACTGTCATTCGTATCTATATCATGAAAGAGTCAATATGTTTGTGATATCAATAATTGAAGAAAAAAAAATTGCTTTACATACTTTGTCTCCTTGGTGTGATTTCATTATCCAGTCTATAATTTGTTCTGCTTTTTGTTTTGGATCTTGTATATTGAGTTGAGAATAAACACCTACAACAATAATCTCATCGCCTTCGTCCATAAGATTCTTTTTTTTTTGTTGAAAAGAAAAAATTAGAAAACCCTCTCTCTCTCCCAATGATAAAGTTATACATATATATATTTATATAATTACTGTAAGTGTAAATGATAAACCATCCAATATTTCATCCAATAAATCAATAGCGACCATATAAGTACGAGATCTTCTCGTCTGTTTAAATCCATGACTGGATCGTCTTAATGTAAATGAATGATAAGCAGGTGGAGTATTCGTGACATTATCAAATGAAACTCTTCTTTGGTACGAAGACTGAGTTGTAACCGTCATTTGTAATATAAAAAAGTGAATAAATAGAAAAAATATATATATAACTTTGGAAAGGATAATTCTATTTTATTAAAAACGTTATTTCCCCGAAAAAGAAACAAACAAAAAGAAATTGATAGAATAAAAACTATGTAATGTCATTTGTGTGTGAGTGTGTGATTGATTTTTGAAGTAAGTGAAGGGTTGTGTGTATGTGCGAGCTGGCGAGTGTTACCTAAAAAATATTTATTTATAAATATACATGTGAGAAAAAAAAAAAAAAAAAAAAAAAAAGAGAGAGAGAAATGTAAAAATGAAATATATATATATATATATAATATGTATGAAAAATAAATTCTTTTTCTTGGTTAAAATGTAGGAGATTGCCATGGTGATTGTTGATCTACATTATACTGTTGCTGCTGCTGCTGTTGTTGCTGTTGTTGTGGTTGCAATAATTGATCGTTGTTAGGTGGATATTGTTTTAATTTAGCAATATGTGAGTGTTCAATATGATATTTGAGACCATTCAAGTTCTTATATCTTTTGTTACAATAACCAATGGTACACATGTAAGGTTTTTGTGCATCTCTTTCTGCTTCACTTAATGTATCTTCTTCTGAATGACCATGCATTTGATGGTATTTTAAACCATTTGGGTTCTTGTATGCTTTATCACAATTAGTTATCGGGCATTTATAAGGTTTATCTTGGCCGTCATCTAACAGATGAAAATATATCAAAAATGTAAGTATATATCAAAAAAAAAAAAAAAAAAAAAAAATTGAATACTCACCACAAGTTTGATACAATGCTTCTGATCTAAAGTACTGAATATGACTAGGTGATAAAGGATTGGCGGACCTACTATTAATTAAAGAAGGTAAAGCTTGCTTCAAAATCTCTTCCGTATGTTGTTGATTATGATTAATACTGGTGGTAGGAGAAATCAAAGTAGGTGTATCCGCAGCAGCAACAGGAGGATTAGCAGCAGCAGCAGTAACGACTCTTAAATCATTCTTTCGAAGGAGTGGACTTGAAGTAAGAGCGGCTAATTCATGAGGTTGTGTCGGTAAAGGGGTTGGAAAATCTTGGTCCATCATGACGTCGTCATCGTGCTCCCCTGTCGCATGTTGTTCTTCGTCTTCTTTTAGTTCTGGTTCTTCTTCAATAGGTTCATGGTGATGTTCTTCATAATGGTGTAGTAATTCATGTAAATCTCTTACTCTCATACCACAACAAACTAAGTCGCTACAAAAGGCTGACTCTAACTCTCGTTGGTGAACAAAACTATCTCGGTGTTGAAAGATAGCTGGCATCGTATGTGAAGAAGGTGAATAAGACATGGCTGACGATCCACCACCACTACTCTTTCTTTTGATTAGATGTTTTTATTATTATTATTATTATTATTTACTCTAATGTTTGTTTATGTTTTTGTATAACTTACATTGGTTTATGTTTTAAGCTAATGTTTATATTTTGTGAAGACATGGGGAAAAATAAATATATTATTACAAAGAACCGTTTTTAAGAAAATAAAATAAAAAAAAGAAAGGAAAAGAAAGAATGGATTATTAACCAAGCGGTTTCGGTTTAAGAAAAAAAAAAAAAAAAAAAGTGACAGGTTTGACGGTTGGCTGTAATGCATCAACAACAAAATGATATATATATATATAAACTTTAGATAGAGTTACACAGAAGAATGATTGAATGAAATATCCTTATTTGATTCAAACTGATGGCCCAATCACTTTTATATATCTGTATCATTCTTTTCACATTCTTTTTTTTTTTTTTTTTTTTTTTTTTTTTTTTACAACACTTTTCTTTCTTTTTGACAGCAAAACATAAAAATGAGCTAATTGCGTCATCATACAATCGAAAGCTTATTTCTGTTTGGTTGCTCAAGTCGATCCATTGGTTCGATAAATATGGTGGGAAAATATTGGATTGGCCAATATTTTATTTGAAAGTCCTAAGTATATTGACACTTATCACTTTTAGTACATGAGAAAAAAAAAAATAATAGATCAAGTACAAATTGATAAAGAAAGACCATTAGAAATCAAAGCAAAATAAATCAACAATTCAATTTTTTTTTTTAAAAAAAAAAGCACAAAAAAAAACAATCCGTAACTAAGCCACTTTCATGGAATAACTTTAATATCATTATTATGTTTCCAGGTCTTTCCATCACATTTTTTTGCGGGGGTAAAAAAAAAAAAAAAAAATATATATATATATATATAAAGAAGTGTACCTTTTTTTTTTCTTTTTCTTTTTTCTTCCATCACTTTCTCTTTTTCTATATATATAAAAAATGAATCGTCTTGTTGTTCAAAACTCACTTCGCTCTAACGGTGTCCTTCGTCGTCTTTACTCTACTCACAAGGATATCAAGTTTGGTGTTGAAGGTCGCGCTGCTCTCTTAAGAGGTGTTGATATTTTAGCCAAGTCCGTAGCAGTTACTTTAGGACCCAAGGGTCGTAACGTCTTAATTGAACAACCTTACGGTTCTCCCAAGATTACTAAGGATGGTGTCACTGTTGCCAAATCCATTGTATTAGAAGACAAGTTTGAGAACTTGGGTGCACGTCTTGTTCAAGATGTAGCCAACAAGACTAACGAAGCTGCTGGTGATGGTACCACTACTGCCACTGTCTTGACTCGTGCCATTTTCACTGAAGGTGTCAAGAACGTTGCTGCCGGTTGTAACCCTATGGATCTTCGTCGTGGTGCTACCATGGCCGTTGATGCTGTTGTCAAGTTCCTCAAGGAACACAGTAAGGTCATTACCTCTCCTCAAGAAATTGCACAAGTCGCTACCATCTCTGCTAACGGTGATAAGCATGTAGGTAACATGATTGCACAAGCCATGGAACGTGTTGGTAAAGAAGGTGTGATCACTGTCAAGGCAGGTAAAACATTAGACGATGAATTGGATGTGACTGAAGGTATGAGATTTGATCGTGGTTTCATTTCCCCTTATTTCATCACGGATACAAAGACTGGACGTGTTGAATTTGAAAAGCCTTTGGTTTTATTATCCGAAAAGAAAATCTCTCTTTTGCAAGATATTTTACCCGCATTAGAAGCTTCTGCTACTCAACGTCGTCCTCTCTTGATCGTTGCTGAGGATTTGGATGGTGAGGCTCTTGCTGCCTGTATCTTGAACAAGCTTCGTGGTCAAATTCAAGTCGCTGCTGTCAAGGCTCCTGGGTTCGGTGATAACCGTAAGAACATCTTGGGTGATCTTGCTGTCTTGACTCATTCTACTGTCTTCTCCGATGAACTCGATATCAAGTTGGAAAATGCTAAACCTGAATTGTTCGGTACCACTGGCTCTGTCAGTATCACAAAGGAAGATACTATCTTCTTGAACGGTGCTGGATCCAAGGAAAGTATCAGTCAACGTTGTGAACAAATTCGTGGTGCCATTGCAGATAGCGCTACTTCTGATTACGAAAAAGAGAAACTTCAAGAACGTCTTGCTAAACTTTCTGGGGGTGTTGCCGTCATTCGTGTAGGTGGTTCTAGTGAAGTTGAAGTAGGTGAGAAGAAGGATAGATTCGATGATGCCCTTTGTGCTACTCGTGCTGCTGTTGAAGAAGGTATCGTACCTGGTGGTGGTGTTGCTCTCTTAAAGGCCGCTAAATCTTTAAGCTCTTTAAAGGGTGCCAACTTTGATCAACAATTAGGTATTAACATCATTCGTCAAGCTATTCAAAACCCTTGTCGTACTATTGTTGATAATGCTGGTGGTGAAGGTTCTGTTGTTGCTGGTAAATTATTAGAAGATCACCCTGAAAATGTTAACTGGGGTTATGATGCTTCTACAAACGAATACTGTGATATGATCGAAAGAGGTATTATTGATCCTACCAAGGTCGTTCGTACTGCTATCGTTGATGCTTCCGGTGTCGCTTCTCTTTTAACCACAACTGAATGTATGATCACTGATGCTCCTGCTAAGGCTGGTGGTGCTCCTGCTATGGGCGGTATGGGTGGTATGGGTGGTATGGGTGGTATGATGTAAAAATATATATATATACTCCCTCCTTTTTTGTCAAATAATATTTTAAACACTTTGTAATAAAAAATAATAATATACTCTTGTACTTTTAATTTTACTTTTGTCGTCCTTAAACCTTTTGCCGTTTGAATAAGAAGTGGATTTCACACGCTCTTAATTGCATAAATAAATAGTCACTTTTTTTCTTTTTTTTCTCATTGTCATACCTGAAAGCTACTTTCTCTTCTTTTTACTGCAAATTTTGAGAACAACTGAAAATTATCATCGTTTCAGATTTACTAGAGTTATTTGTTTATAATAAATACTTTTAGTACATTAAAGTTATGTATGTACATACATAAAGAGAGTTTACTTTATAAACATTCCCTACTACTACTGTATTATTTTTTGTTAAAGCGGGTATTTAAAGCAGAAAAGGACAAATCTCTCTCTCCTCTTTGCGTCATTGATATTTCTGCTTATTGCCCTCTTCTTTTATTGTTTAATTGAACCAATCAATCATCAAAAAAAGATATATACAACATCGAATATTACTGTTTTTAGTATTTTGTTGTCAATGCAAAATAAAGGTACAATTTAAAGTATACCCATAGAAATGATGTAAAGAATTTATATTAAAGTTGGGAAAGCTTGCATACGAAGAGAGAGGGAGAAAATAGGCTGTATTATGTATATCAGCAAGATGATTAAAAAAAGATCTTTTTTTTTTCTTTTTTTTTCCAACAAGCAGATGCTTTTCATCTATTTTAAAAGGGGAGATTATCACCCCTGCCTCCTAAAAAGAGTTGAATACGGACGTGCGCTTTTCATCAAAGACCGGGGCAAAAAAATATTATAGTGTTGTTTAAATATCCGCTTTAAAATTCTATTATACTATTCATGTAATAGTCGTTTTACTCATTTATGCTTTAAGGTACTGAACACTCTTTTTTTTTTTTTAAAAACCCTATACTTTATCAATTGCAAAATAACTATTTTATCACTTTTTTAATGTTTTGTCAAACTGGATCGTTAAAATAGACGGTTAAATACAAATTCCGTCATAGTGTGACATGGCCCCCACTTTTTTTTTTTTTTTGTATATTTTATTAACAATCACTCCACTAATATTTATATATATCCTTCTCTTTTTTCCTTTTCTTTTTTTTTTTTTATTTGCATATATTTCCAACATAATACCCTCTTTTCTTCTTCTTCTTCTTTTCTCTCTCTCTCTTTTCTACTTTTAAACAATTTAAAATAGTAAAATATGCTGGTTGCAGAAACATTTCATGGATATATTGAAACAACTCAAGACGTTTTGTTAATTTTTGAAGGATGTCGTCGAGGACTTCTTCCAAGAATATGCAGACGTCTGCAAGAAAGAGAACGTAAAATGATTCGATCCGGTTCAATTTTTGTATTTGATGAAAGAGAATCAGGTACAAATATATATATTTAAAAATATACATGTATATTTATATACATCTTTTTTTTTTTATATATCCGCAGGAATTAAACGTTGGACAGATGGTCGTGTCTGGAGTCCTTCTCGTATCCTTGGAAACTTTTTAATTTATCGTGAACTTGATAAAAAAGCTACTAATAATAACGAAAAAAAGATGTCAATTTCATCAACAAATAACATGTTATTAAATAACAATCAACAACAACAACAACAAAATGATAGAAGAAGTTTCAGTATAGATAGTAACGCCTCCATTGACCGAAATAAAGAACGTCAATTAGTTGGAAGTTTATCTGATTCTTACCGATTTAAAGAAGATGGATTAATCAAAAAGACAATGTCAATCATTGTGAATGGTGTAGCTCAACATTTAATCTCTTATTATGATCCAAATGAAGTTATTCAAGAAAAATTACGTGCGCCTTCCTCAGTACCTGAATTAGCTAGTCTTGAAATCTCACCTGAATTACTAGTTAAACAAAACTTTAGAATTCCTCCTTTAGTTGAACCAACATTTGATCAACCAGGACAATTAACTCCACCTGAACAACAACAACAACAACAACAACAACAACAAAATCGTTTAATGCATCCTCTTCGAAGTATGTCAGTTGGTTCTATTCGTGGCCATCAAGATATGATTCAACAAATGTATCATTCTAATAATTCTTCTTTTAACAACAACAATAACAATAATAATAATAATAATAATAATATACCAACGAATGTGTATAATAATAATTCAACACATAATAACTTTCCTTCTCCTTCAAGTTTATCTTCTTCTCCAAGTACTCCAATGTTATCTCCTGCTCGTCAATCTTATCAACAACAACATCAAAGACATTATTCTGCTTCTTCCATCTCTTCAAATTCATTACCTAGATTTGATCCTCGTAATTATTCTGCTGCTGCTGCTGTTGAACCTTTTCATGAACAGCAACAAAGACATTTGGATAACGAAAGATTTGCTCAACCTAATCTTGGTCAATTATTAAACCCAATTCATCCATTAAATAATAATTCTAGTACAAATTCAAATGATATTTTACATTCAATCGGTATTTCTCCTCATCATCATCATCAACAACAACAACAATATGATTATCATAATTCCAATTTACGTAATTCTATTAGTACTCAACAACATGAAGATACTATTTCTACTCCTACTCCTACTAGTAGTAGTAATTCAGTAGATACTACATCAAATATGAGTGGCGGAAATAATAGAGGAGGTGGCGCCGGTGATAATAATGGTAATGGTGGAGGAGGTGGAGGAGGAGGTGGTGGTGGTGGTGGCGGTGGTAGTAGTAATGTATCAGATTATATGCATTTCTATCAACGCCAACCTTTAGCCACACATCATGTTATGAATAATAACAATAATGTCATGTACCAAAGCGATGAACAAATTGCATTCATGAATGGTGGTCTTGGACCAGATCAAAACTGTTTGAATGATACTGATTTAGAACATTTGATGTTAAAGTAAAAAAAAAGGCCGACCTTTTTTTTTTTCTTTTTTTTTTTTTCTATTACCCTCCTTTTTTTTTTTTTTTTTTTTTTTTTTTTTTAAATGTTATTATCACACACTGCTTTTTTTCTTATCATTTGTATACACACACTCTCTCTCTCTTTCTTTCTTTCTTTCTTTCTTTTTTGTTTCTTTTCTTTATTAATAAATATTTATTTGATATACATACAACAAAAAATCGGGACTATTCTTTTTTGGCTATAAAAATTGGCAAATAAATTTTATGCCCCCCTTTTTTTTTTTTTTTTAGCTAATTTATTATTATTATTTTTTTTTTTCTTTTTTTACTATGGCAACCGATGAACATTTTATTGGGTTGAAATTATTAAGTATATTCAGTATAGGATGTATTGGTTCAGGACAAATGTTTTTACCTATATTTTATAAAAAGGTACTTGAATTAGGAAATGATAAAATCGGTCTCATCTTTTCCATCAGTAAGAAAATAAATATAAACAAAAAAATATTAGAAAAAAACTAAATAAGTATTATTATAGCGCCGTTTGTTTCATTCATTGCTTTTCCTTATTGGACTGCATTAATCGATCGAACAGGACAATACAAGAAAGTCATGATGCTCAACATGTTCATTGCACTTTTGGTATAATAGAAATAGAAACTAAAATTTATAGATAAGCACTAATGAATGAAAGCAGTGTATTTTATCCATTGGTTTAGTTCCTTTCATTGCAGATAACGAATGGCCACGTATTTTATTAACCTGTCTTGGTTGTTTCGGTTATGCTTTTTTTGGTTATCCAGTTATCGCTGCACTCGTCGATAGTGTAATCTTGCGAGTTTTAGCAGAAAAAAAAGATTTATATGGCCGTCAAAAAATTGGTGTTCCCATTGGATTTGCTTCTTCCGTCTTTTTTACCGGTTACTTGACAGAAAAATTAGATTCGCTTTATGCTTTATTTATCGTATTTACTTTTTATAATCTATCTTTTATCTTGACCGTTTGGTTCGTGGATGTAGAGCCTCATCATTTTGAATATAAACCTGTTGATCAAGTCTATGGTTCAACCACTTCTCCTA
The DNA here is from genome assembly GCA_025716855.1 of Pilaira anomala. Classification (NCBI taxonomy): domain Eukaryota; kingdom Fungi; phylum Mucoromycota; class Mucoromycetes; order Mucorales; family Mucoraceae; genus Pilaira; species Pilaira anomala. The sequence continues at coordinate 191,121 of JAIXMQ010000008.1, forward strand.
TCCTTATCTTGGACTCTCCAACAACAACAACAACAACAATCATTTCCGAAGATCCTTCATTACCTCCAGTCACTACGACTAAACCTAATATGTGGACTCTACTAAAAGATCCAAACGCTGTTCAATTCTTTACTTTTGTTACCCTCATGGGATTTTGTCTAGCCGTCGTTCAAGCATTTTTATATCTTTATTTTGAAAATGATTTACACGGTACTTCTGCTATGGTCGGTTTATTTGGTCCATTAGGAAGTAGTACAGAAATCGTTGTCTTTTTCTTTTCTAAAGAGGCAAGTTTACTAACAAATATTCATGCACGCATAAAAAAAAAAAAAGTTGACCCAATTTATAATTTATTTTAGATATTCAATAGATTAGGAGCGCGTAATATGTTGATTGTAGCTCAATCTATCATCATGTATCGTTGTTTAACTTACATGATCTGTCTTAACCTTTCATTTGGTGCCTGGTTAGCTACTATCACACAGTTATTACATGGTATTGGTTTCTCAATGACTTGGAGTGCTGGCGCATTACAAGCAGATCATATTGCTCCTTCCGGCTTGAAGAGTAGCGCACAAGGTTTATTAAATATGGCTTTCAATGGGTTTGGAAGTGGCGTAGGTGCGCTTGTAGGTGGTATTATCTATGAGAATTTTGGGCCTCAAATCATGTGGGGAGCGGTGTCCATCATTGCTTTCTTAAGTATGCTCATGTATACTTCTGTCTTTTTACGTAATACTTTCTTTACTTTTATTGCTAATGTCATTCAAAAGCATAAATAAAATACTATATAATCATAATAACTAAAACGTCACAAAAACAAATCTATATCCTTTTTTTTTTCTTCAATCTACATATATAGACTATATCATGATTTTCATCTGATAACTAATATTTATACTAGATACTTTTTAAACTCATAATTCCTAAAGATTTCGTAACTATGATGTGTATGTGTGTGTGTCAATAGAAACCAATTTCAGATTGACTTTTCGTCCATGCACACCTTATCAAAATAGGTTAAATTACTTTCTGCATATTTACACATAATTAAAATTCTCACGTAAAAAAGTTAAAATATGCACTGTTAATGTTTTTTTTTCTGATGTGGACTATACTGTCGTCCCAGAAAAGTAAAAAAAAAAAAATTTACAGAGTATAACCATTCATCTTTGTCGAAAATGAATAAAATACTTTGAATTTCTAATAGATTTCAATCGGAACAGTGGAGCGCTGATATATCTTACATATTATTTCGCGCTTTTTTCTTTTCTTTACTTATGATATAAAGTATAGCAACTTCAAATTATCCAAGAAATTATCTTTAAAAAGTAAAAACTTGAAAGATGTCTATGTATAAACGAAATAAGGTGAATATATATTCAACTTATGATATATAGTTACTACGCAATAAATGTTTATACCGAGAGTAGAGCTATAGTCCCCAAATCACCTATTTTTTTTTTTTAAGAAAAAGAAATGCTAAACCCTTCAAAAGCCATTATTGTATTACGGTAGCAAAACCCCTACGCTACGCTACGTATTTACTGATTTTTATTAGTGTTTTTTTTTATAAAGAAAAAGAAGGTACTATTGACAAGATTTTTTTTATATATACATAGCAGAAAAAACTTTCGGCCAATCAAATTATCTAAAAAAGGAAAAAAAGGTACATTCTTAGCCAGTCCCGACCTCTGCATTTTTTCAGAAATCAGAAATGCGGTATTACAAACAATTTAGACAATAGATTTTTAATAATTTATAATGTAAAATGGACGGTCTTTCTAATAATGTAAAGATAAAAGTATCGCGAGAAACCAAAATTACTGTTTTTGTTAGTACAAGTATGTTTGCTACATATCTCAATTTTTTATTTTCTATTTTAGGCTTAAAAGAAAGGGGGCGTCCGTATAGCTCTGGGATATGTGTGTATAGCGATTTTTATGCTGTGTGTAACGCAGCCTAAACTCATACGGGCACCCTCTTTTTTTTTTAAGCTTATTAAAATTATAAAAAAAAACCTTGGTTTGCATACAGTTGTTTGATGATGATAGTTTAGTTTATATTCAATTAAAGTAAATCAGTGTGGCTGTCACTGAAAATAGGCACTGTTTAGTGTCTTTGCTATTACTGTGTAAAAGTATATATTTTCTTCATTTTTTTTTTTAGTTGGATCGATATAAACATTTAAAAACGAAGTTGAGCCGTACATAAAAATAGCCGCAGCACTTGATCAGAAAGAGAGTGATATAGAGATAGACGCCGATATACTATAGCCATGTACCCCTATAACAGAGCATATCCCTCTATCCTAGGTATAAGATATTTTAATGCATAAAAAAAAAAAAAAGGTCCAACCTCAATTTTTTTTTTTAAAAAAAACAAAAGAGTCGATGAAAACCGTTCATATTGCTGGGTTTTGAAAATACGATTCATTCTCATCAGATACAATTGTAACTTCTTTATACCCTTTGCACCACATCAAAGTGCATTATGAGTGATTTTGGTTTAAATATGCAGGATATACTATCATATTTAGAAACCAAGTATGGATCATGATAATTTAAGATGGAAAAGACCTTCTTTGGCTATATAGATGTTTAATATAGAGCTAAAATTAATTATTTATAAAAAGATACTCACTATATAACTTGTATCGATAGTAGAGGGCAGTAATAAAATTTAAATAGGCTCTTTTTTTTTTTTTTTTTTTTTTTTTAATACACTGTCTCATGTTTTATGATGTCTCGTTTTGAAATTTGATATATGTATAGGTATTCAATGTTTTTTTTTCAGAATATAGGCTAATACTGAGTGTTACTTTCAGCCCCTGATGTGACAAGTCTCGTTTTCGAGAGCATGGCAGTCTGCGAAGCAGCATTCTCCTTTTTTTTTTTTTTTTTTTTTGGTTCGTGTGATGTTCGTTTGATTTTGCTTAAAAAAAAAACTAGAGTTTTATTTGGGCATGATGAGCATTTGGTACTACTAAATATGGGTAATAAATTTATGCGGGAAAACTAACTATTTTTACAATTGTATAATGACGCTTTTTTTAATATGTTTTATAATTATCTTGTGAACTAAATTATATATATATATCAGAGAATATATTTGGTCTTTTTTCATTAACTTGCAAACAGTTAATGCATAAAGCATATGAACCTCCCAGACATCAAGCATACCAGGAGTATATATGAAAGCAGTATAAAGCTGTCATATACCCTGAGAGAGAGAGAGAGAGAGAGAGAGAGGGGATAATATATATAGTAAAAAGTTAGGCATTTATCTACTTCTTTTTTCTTGCTTTAAATCATGAATTCAAGTAAAGTATAGTATACAAGTTTTATTTTGGTCTCTTTTTTGTTTAAAAAGGTCTAGAAACATCTTAGTTTACTTTGTCCGAAATATACACTTGTCCGAAATCCAGAGTTACTTGTGACTGTAGAGCAGATCTAAACTTTTTGGTACCGAAACAAACAATCGTGCATGACGTTTCCCCCTTTTTTTTTTTTTTTTTTTTTTTTTTTTTTTTTTTTTTTATTTTAGTTCTATTTTTTATTATTATTATTTTTTTTTTCTTTTCTTTCTTATATTTTTTTTTTTATAAAGTAAAACAAGATGGCTATTGTAAGTATAATTTTTATTATTTTTTTTTTATTTAAAAAAGAAAGAAGAAAAATGTTAACTTTATCAATTAAATAGGAACGTGAAGACCAAGTAAGAAATAGAAATGTATTCAGATGAAAAAAAAAAAAAAAATGTTTACTAATCTCACCATGTTAGGTCTATATGGCAAAGATTGCCGAACAAGCAGAACGTTATGATGGTAAGTACAAGTAATAATTTAAAGCTCCTTTTCCTTTAATGTTAAGCGTTATAATAGAAATGGTCTCTTATATGAAAGATGTTGCCAAGGTAAGAAGGATATATAATACTATATGGTTTAAAAGCTACTAGAGAACTAATAATCGAATATAGTTAAATGTTGATTTAACTGTTGAAGAACGTAACCTTTTATCTGTCGCGTATAAGAACGTGATTGGTGCTCGTCGTGCTTCATGGAGAATTGTATCATCTATTGAACAAAAGGAAGAAAGCAAAGGTCATGATTCTCAAGTCGCAAAGATTAAAGAATATAGAAATAAGATTGAAAATGAACTCTATGATGTTTGTAATGATATCTTGAAGCTTTTGTCAGAACATTTAATCCCTTCTGCTCAAGATGGTGAAGCCAAGGTCTTTTATTACAAGATGTAAATATTTATTTGTTTCGCGTTTTTTAATAAGAAAAAAATTTTCTAATGTTTGTTTATCTATATGTTTATTAGGAAGGGTGATTATCATCGTTATGTTGCTGAATACGCTGTTGGTGATGCTCGTAAAGAAGCTGCTACTGCTGCTCATGATTCTTACAAGTCTGCTACTGATGTTGCTCAAGTCGAACTTGCCACTACTCATCCTATTCGTCTTGGTCTTGCCTTAAACTTCTCCGTCTTTTACTACGAGATTTTAAATGCTCCTGACCGTGCTTGTCATTTAGCCAAGCAAGCTTTCGATGATGCTATCGCTGAACTTGATACTTTAAGTGAAGAATCATACAAGGATTCTACTTTAATCATGCAATTATTGAGAGACAACTTGACTTTATGGACATCGGATCTTCAAGAAGGTAAATATATATATATGTATAAAAGTATAAGTGCTTTTTTCTTTTTTTATTAATCTTTTATTATTATTATTAGATAACGATAAGGGTGATGAATCAAAACCCAATACTGAAGCCGCTTAATATACATTTTATATAAAAAGAAAAAAAAATACTAAATATTTGTTCAAATAATAATTTACAATAAAATGAGTCTCTCTCCCTCTACTTTTTCTCATTTTACATGTCCTTCACAGCCTTTACATCATCTTCCATCAATTCAAGATCTTGTCGAAGTGCCCAATCCGAAAATATCCATTCGATATCTTCCCAAGAAAATTCATCTAAACCAGTTTCTGATACATTTGGGTGACCTTTTGTCATCCAATCTGCAAATTGATCCGCATTACCATCTTTTGTTAATTCTAAACGATCTTGTAATACTTTGAGCTCTCTTTCAAATCTTGTCTTTACAAATTCAATGCGTGTATTCCATCTACTAATTGTAAATATATGAATTGAACGCACCATAGCTAAATTAGCTAAATTATATCTCATTTCATTTTTGTATGTTTGGGTATCTCTTGCTACTGATTTCATAAATATATCGGCCATATGATACCATACTCTATAATCTAATTTTCTTTCCTTGTGGTAGATAATACATGTATTCAACGCTTCAGTATATTGACCAACTAATGGGAAAAACTTTATACGCACTAAATAAAGTCCTGTGTCTTGTGTATGCTATAAATATATATGTAAGTAAAATGATACAAAAATATATCTATGCTCTATACTTTACCGATTTGTTATTCAATAACTCTTTTAAAATATCTAATCGATTCACTTTAGCAGCACAATGCATAGCTATTTCACTAATTTCTTTAGTACCATTCACCTTACAGTCTTTGTTAGTAGTTGCTACTCGAATAAATCCAAGTGCCGCTGTCAAGGCTTCATCATATTGCTTATAAAGATAATGATAATCAATAATACTTTTGATTTCATTAGGTCCATGCTGTTCTAACATAACTGTGTCAAGATTCTTTATTTTATCTAGAAACCACTATTAAGGAACTAACTTTAGTTATACGTTTAATGATCAAGTCTCTAGTTAAACTTACTCCGTCAGTTTCAACTTTAGCTTCATAATCAATCTTTTCTACTTGAATTGGTTCTTTTTCTTCTTTTGTCACAAAGACGTCGTCGTCAAAGTTGAATCCAAATAAGCCGTCGTCTTCTTGATCAGACATTGTATATTTATAAAGAAAAAAAAAAAAAAAAATAGTAGAAAAATTAGAATGCCGTTATTTCATCCCAAAAAAAAAAAAAAAAATTGACAGTCAAGCTTATAAGTAATGACAGGTACAGTCAAACCTACGGAAATTGGTGTTTTCACTTTCATAAAATGATTGGCCATAAATAATACACTATGTATGAAAGTATGCTAGTTATTCCGTAATTGGTGGATACGACTCTACTTTTTCTTCTACGACCAATCATCAAATATGAGCATTAATTTGGGGATATTCAAAGAGACTATAGTGAAAAAAAAACACGTACTTTTTTTCAATAAAATATGAATTGAAATCATTGCTGAGGACTATAAAAACGATGTACATATGTTTTTATCCAAGTATAGTTATGCTATCTCTTACATATTACTCATTTTTCAAAAGCCTGTATCTGAATAGCTATATGGATTGGTATTTGTATCACAATGAAAATGATGCCAGTTGGCGACCAATTGTCACATATGTTAAGCAACGACGATACGAGAAAAATATTGCAGTACAGACATAACCGGGAATCATTTCTGACTACTTTGATGGCGAAGACTAAAAGGCACTCAAGGCCAAGGGTATGTTTGAATCATCTTACGATATTGCACTTGCTTCGTTTGTTGATGACTTCGTCAATCAAAAAAAAAAAAAAACAATAACAATAACAATAAACGTGTATCTTTTTAATATGAACATAAACTAAACCTTATTATGTGTGTATCGTTTATAACATTTTTTTTTTTAAGAAAAAACTTTGATCTTTTTATTCTTTTTTTTTTTTTACCAAAATGACTAACAACATCACTACCAGCAACAACACTAATACTGAAGACGTTTCAAACATGAGTGACAGTGCCATGATCAGAAGAATTTATCAAATAACTACCAGATTAGAAAGAAAGTTTGATGCCCAGTTTGCTCCTGCTACTAGAAGAGCAAACTTTGGTGCTATGAATGCAACAACTGGTAAAATGATCTGTGTTCTCCAGGGTATAATGAAGATAACATTCTAATATTTTTTTTATTTTTTAGAAATAGATAGGGTTGCGAGACAAAACGAAATGGCCAGAGTCAACGCGATCCCTAACTATATGGGTACAAGAAATATTGCGGCTACGTTACCAGAGGCCCGTATTGGTTTCCAGGCTACCGGAACCAATAGAACACCGAGCGCAACAGCCCGCATTGATGCGCTCATCAGTTTTCTTTTGAAAAGTCGTGCTGGGTCTGCAGAGGAAATAAGTCCTAATGTCATAAAGACACACAGACTCCGGCTTAGAAGTCTCACTAGACTTGTTCGAGGCCAAATGATAATGCAGGGTGTAACGGCCACCAGTTGGAGTGAGCTTTCTGCGACAGAGCAGTTATATTTCTCTCTTCGACTTGAAGAGGAAGTAAACGAAGGGTTGCAGCTTCCAATTTACAGATGCAACAAGCAATGGGCAGCAAGACTTCTTTTACAAGATAAGATGAAAGGAGAACGCCAGTGCAAGAAGAGACGGGAGGTAATTATCTTCATGTTTTAAATTTCTATTTTTTTATTTTCAAATCTCACATGTTCTTATTATAGGAAAGAACTACTGACTTGGCTGAGGCTCAGCCTGTGGTAAATGCAAGAGTAAAGCTAGAAGATTTTAGTTAATAAACGTTGAAAACCTGTTTTTTTTTTTACTCTTTTCTTTTTATATATCGTTTATATGTAATTAATATTTCTGTAAAGTATATACAAGATCTACATTAGGTGGTAGTTATATAATATATAGCAGAATAGGAAAATATAGCTAAACATACTAATTGTATATGTAATATATCATTAGCTTTTACATATTTATCTAGTATCTTTCTAATATGTAAAGATTTCAGTTTCTTCTTAAATACTAATTACAAGAGCAATAGGCTTTTGGTTTATTCTACATGGTTTTTGGATCTTCTTGTATAGTTATAGGCTGAAATAAACTGTAAGTATTTATATAAAAATGTTTCGTTTTAGTTAGTACATTTTTTCAAACTAGAATTATGATATCTTGTAAAAACAGTGATTATTTCTTACCGGCGTAGCTAAACGGTATAAACTCTTTAGTTCCGTTTATTCGTGTAATTTGGCCGATCCATTGGATTTTGATGTGTAAAGTCCCTCTTTTTTTTTTCATTAATATCAAAATGAGCTAGGCTAGTTAAGTAGATTTATTGTAGTCAAAAGATATTGTTTTTTAATTTATGTAATGTAACGTTTGTAGCTGCAAATCTTTTTTTGCCATCGAGTGCCAGTAAATTGGTAGATAACTCATAACTATATATAAAACCGGTTTATTTTACACTGATATAATTTGACTGGCAGTAGTTGTTCTTATTTCAATATTAGAAGGTAGCCAATTTCATATAGAGACTGTTACCAGTAAATATCTTAATTTTTTTATTTTTATTTTAACTAATTCCATATTACTTCCAACAATCATATTTCAAGTTAATTGCACAAGCCGTTTTTCGTCGATTACAGGACTTTTATTGTTAGTATTAGCAATGCATAATATCGTGTGTTCTATGTTGCTTCCAAACCTACAATATATATATATATATATATATATGTTTCTAATCCTGCTTTCACCAGCTGGGACACTTCTAAATTCAAATAATAGTTAGTTAAATGTTCGTGCATCAAGGTATTATTAATCTTCATTTTGTAACTTGCTATGTACAAGTGGTCTCTTATCGAGATTCTCAAAATCAATAGGCAAATTATTAGCTATTCTTCGTCCCTGCCTTTATTCTTTTGTAATCTTTACAGTGCAAATGGCCCTTCCCATTACATGTGGAACTTTCAATGATTGGTGGGTTTCAATTTCTTTTCAGGTACCTTTTTTTTTAACTCGGGTATGGTTTATCCGAAGTTAATGAAATACGCATTTTTAATTTTCGGTGTCCTCCATTATATAGCATAATATTTAAAAAAAAAAAGAAATCGTTTTAGTCGATATTGTTATGAACACCTTTAAAAATTCTGGATGTTGAAATATGAAACAATGATCGACGGTGTTTTCAAAACCGAATTAATTAAATATGTCAGCAAGTAGCTACAACTTTTGGTTTTTTTTCTTCTTTAAAAGCGTTTATGGAAAGGATATAAAGCTGCTACTTCATTAAATGTTAATAAGTTAAAAAAATAGAGAGAGAAACTAAACATTTGTATTTATATCAGTTACATAATTTCTTTAACTAAATATTCATAAAGATAAATTTTAGAGTCATTCCACCGAGATTTTATTCACACTTGATGTGAAACCATCATTTTTCTTTCTTTTTTTTTTTAAAGGGGAAAAATATACAAACAAACAATTTTTCGTCTTTTCTTTCAGAAATAAACTTTTATTTTCATGTCTTTTTTATTGTCACAAATTCCCTGTTGGTTACAAACTGAACAATGGTGGTCACTATGGGAACGTAAGTACTTATAAAAAGTTACTATAGCAAAAGATTTTTTTTTTTCAAAAAAAAAAAAAAAGATTCAACACCCTCTAAAAAAAATACTACTTAAAAAAAAAAGCTGCTTGTTTAAATTCTCGTTCATTTCAGTTCCAACAGACTCGACTTGATAATATAAGATGGCGGTTATGGTATCACCAACAACCAAAGCCTATAATAGCAAGTACCAATAAATTTTATATGGATGTAGAAGACTTAGTTTCAGATAGCGATGATGATGATACCAATAATGAAGAATTACAATTTGAAAAGAAACAATGTATAGGTTATCAATCTATTTCTTTACTAACGCATCAAATGATACAACAAAATAAACCATTAAAAAGATCTCAGGCAAAACAAAGTTTGGATGCTTGGTTTTCTTCACTTCAAAAAAACGGTACCTGAATAATATACACAAAAAAATTAATTTTTATTGTACAACTTTAATAAGGAGAAAAAAAAAAGTCAAAGGGCAGGGCAAAAAGGTAAACAGGGACACACGTTTTTTCACTCTTTTTATTATTATTATCATTAGTCTCTCCTATCAAATATACTCTAAATTATTAAATCATCCAAAAACTCCTATTCTCTGTTGTACAATGATTAGTTTTTTTTTTGTACTGTATTGATTTACATTTTCTATGTACAAGCGTCAAAGATACAACAACATAATAATGTAGCCATACTATTGAATAAATGTTAGGTTTTATTTGTTTATAATCTCGAATTTTGTTTTTTTTTATTACCATGCTGTACAACAACCACTATCATCATTTTTTTGAGGATGTTGTTGAACTATAACGGTTTGTGGGGGAGGACTAATAGAATACATTAATCACCACATATTTCAAACACATAATTTATAACTTACTGAGGTTGATAGTAAGGTTGTTGTTGTTGCTGATATTGAGGCTGTCCGCCATATTGAGGTTGCCCACCATATTGAGGCTGTCCACCATACTGTTGAGGTGGAGGAGCATAATAGCCGTTTTGAGGAGGAGGAGCAGCGTACTGTTGTTGTGGATGAGGAGAGTAAGACATGTTTTTTTTTATGAAAAAAGAAAGCGAATGAAGAGAAAGAATAAAAGTATTAAAAAATAAAAAAAAGAGAGAATAAAAAATAAAAAATTTATTTGTCCCGGTAAAAACGGAGTTCAACATCATTACTTTCTCTTTTTTTTTTTTCGTTTCTTTTGCACACATACAATAATAATCATGTCTGATACTGGCTTACCCACTGTAAGACCTGCAAGACCAAAGCATTCTCGGTCAACTTCGATTACAACTCAAAAGACAACTTCTCATCAAAGAAAACCTTCTTTTAGTCAACTACCTTCTTCAGAAAATATTAAACGTACTCGAGCTAGTACTACTACCACTAGTAGCACTCCAAAAGTAACTAATGTACCTGGATTCTTAAATACCATCATCTCCAAAATTGACACCTTTTTGAACCCTACTACTCCTCTTTTACCTCACTCAAAACACGTCAACGCCTTTGGTGGAACAACGAACCATTCTTTTTTAGCTCGTCTATCTCAATCTCGTATACTTCGTATATTCTCTTTATTTTATGTCATCTTTTCCATTTGTTTAACCATTCAACATTCTTGGCATTACTTTAAGGACCCAACACCTAAAGTAACTAAAGTAACAAACAGTCTTGGACAAGAAGAAAACTTTGTGGACTGGAAGCCTCAACGTACTTATGATCAAGGTACCAACTAAAAAAAAAAAAAAAAAAAAAAAAGACCAAAAAAAAAAAAAAAAAACTAGTGCTAACCCTGTCATATTCTCTTTTTTTTTTTCTTCAATAGACGAAACGTATTCACTTCTTAGCCAAATGACACATGGTTTAAGAATGCATAAACTATTCAGTAAAAGTCATTACGATGCAGCTAAACAAATCCAACTATTTTGGTTAAAAGCGTCTAATGTACCCGAATTAGATGAAGTAACTATCATCACAACCGCTACTGCAGATACATGGGACGAATTAGTTAGTTTGACAGGTTACTGGCAAGGTAAAAAAGAAATTTTTTGACATTTTTCTTTTTTTGGAAATATATATGTATATATATATATATATATATATATATATATAACTCATCACAACAATTTTTTTTTTAGGTCATATTTCTGCGTTTATTCATATCGAACAAGAAGATACTGAATCAATTGAAAAAATTAAACAAGAGTATTTAAACACACCCGATTTACATAAAAATGTTGATTTGCATTTAGCTCAAATTCCCGGTGAAAAATTATCTGTTTTATTCCCACGTAACGCAGAACGTAATTTAGCTCGATTACTAGCACCTACCGATTACATTATGGATTTACCACCTCATGTAATTCCTGCAACAGATTTACGATATACGCTTGAGATCAACAAAGATAGTATTGATCAATTATTACGTTCAGGTGATATCTTGGCTTTACCTACCTTTCAATTCAAGAGTATGGATGCTACTCGTAACGATATACCTTACGATAAGAATAAATTAATTATCGCTCTTAGTGAGGATAAATTGTTCTTGGATGATAAGCATTGGAAACAAAATGAAGGACCTACCGATTTAGAAAAATGGATGGACGCCGAATCATTGTATTCAATTGAAAAATACGAATTTCATTATGAACCTGTCATTATTGAGAGTAAAACCATTCAACCTTGGTGCTCTGAACGTTTCTTGGATAGTAGAGCTGCTTGTCTCTTTTCAAGTTATTTACAAGGAAATGAAATCTGGGTATTACCAACTGATTATATGATTCAAATGCCAAAATTAGCAGATCCTGAAGTAACCGATTTTGATGTAAAGTTATCAAGTCCTTTATATATATATATATATATATAAACAAAAAGCTAACCTATTGTCTAATTTTATAGAACGTTGTGGAAAATCGAATTTATGCAAAGTTTTATTGGGAGCAATGTGTGCATCATGCTAGACAATTAGATGCTTTAGATCTTTGGAATACACCTCGTTCGCAACATATCCGTAGTCAATGTTCTCGTGTAATTCAAAACTGGGGTAAAGGTTTAATCGGTAAACCTGAATAAAAATATTAATAAACCTTTTTCAACATATCATGGCTATTAAATGAAGCGGGAGAGGACATATGTAAACAAAAAAAAAAAAAAAAAAAAAAAAAAAAAAAAAAAAGGAGTGCGGGAGAAAACTGTAATATACTGTAATAACCCAAACAAAAAAAAAGCGAAAAAGTTTTTTTTTTTAACCCTCTCTCTCTCTTATATTATCTTCTTTGCCTTCTTTCTTTTATTTTTTCTAGAAAAAAAAACATAAACCCCCATGTCTAGTTATCCTTCGCATTTTTATTCTAATATAGGCTATGAAGAAAGAGAGAAAAGGTATATGAAACCTTTTTCTCTTTTATCTCACAACTAATTTTTTTTTTTTACCTCATTAGAACATACGAACTAAGAGTGTGTCAACAACCTTTACACGCACGAATGTGTGGCTTTGGTGAAAAGGATCGTCGACCTATTGACCCACCACCTATAGTTCAATTAATAGTTCGACCACAAGGAGAAGAAACCTGGGTAGATTTACAGCAAGTATTATAAAAGAAAGTGTAATCTCTCTCTTTCTCTCATCTTTTTTCTTTTCTAGATCTTTACAAACTCCCTTCTTTGTATTACACGTTACCTTATGGTCAGCTGACAGGAAAGAAGAAAGAAACACTATATCTAATCCACCAAAATGTACTCGTGTCTTGATGGGATCACTTGTAAGTTCGCCTAGTTTATTAAAGAATCCACAAGGTGAGCAAGGCCTTTACTTTGCCTTTCCTGATTTGAGTATAAGGACAGAAGGTCAATATACCTTGAGGTTTTCTTTAATCAAATTAGTCAGTGCTGATTTTCAACCTGACGCGAAATCAAAAATAATTGCTCAAGTCTTTTCAGACCCATTTACTGTCTATTCTGCTAAAAAAGTAAGTTGATTTCATTTTATATTTTTGCTGCATATGAAATCAGTGCGTGTAATTAAGTCCTCATTTAAATTCTATTACAAGTTCCCAGGAATGACAGGTGTGTAACAATACCCCCCTCATTTAATTTCTTGTCAAACTAACAAATATATCTATTATTCATATATAGAATCAACAGAGTTATCAAAAGTATTTGCAAAACAAGGTTTAAAAATACCTATCCGAAATGATGGTAAAAGTATTTTCTTTTTCTTTGTCTCTCAATGTCTAATATTTCATACTGAATTCATTTATTTGTTTAGTAAGAGCTAAAAAAGTCGATTGACGTACCTTGAGTCATTTAGAAAAAGGGTACCTGTATAGGGTGGCTTATATAAAAAGGGACTCCAGAAATAAAAACAAATTTTTTTTTTCCCCCATATTTACAAACTCCTTTTTTTTTTTTTCTTTTTTTCCTTCATTCTTTTTTAGTAAACAATGTCTGCTCCTCAAGAAGCTCAACCTAAAGTTGAAAAGAAGCCCAAAGCACCTAAGGCTGCCAAGTCAAAGGACGGTGCTAGCAACTACCCTCTCGAGGTAAAAAAAAAAACGAGATAAAAATAACCGCGTATTCTCCATATTTTTTTATTATTATTAAAACAAACTTACTAGGTAACACCTCCTCCTGAGTATCTTCAACACCGTATCGACATGTTTGATAAATTAAAGGCTGCTGCAGACGCTGAAATTGCCAGTATGTAACAAAAAAAAAAAAAAAGAGAACGACTTTTATATATTTATATCGTTTGCATGAAAAACAAAATCTAAATTATATCCAAACTAGACAAACCTCGTGAACCTATCAAGGTTACTTTACCTGACGGTTCTGTCAAGGAAGGTACCTCCTGGGAAACCACTCCTCTTTCAATTGCTCTCGGTATCGCTAAATCTTTAGCTGAACGTACCGTGATCTCTAAAGTTGATGGCGAACTTTGGGATTTAACTCGTCCTTTAGAAAAATCTTGTGCTTTAGAACTTATCGATTTTGAAAATGATGAAGGTAAGATGGTCTTCTGGCATTCATCTGCTCACATGTTGGGTGAAGCTTGTGAAAGACATTATGGTTGTAACCTCTGTATTGGTCCTCCATTGAAGGAAGGTGGTTTCTATTATGAAATGGGTCTTCAAGAACGGTAATTTTTTTTAAAAAAAAAAGAGAGAGAGAGAGAGAGAGAGAGAGAGAGATAAATTCTAAAACTATTTTCAACCCTCAGTGCTGTCAACCAACAAGATTATCCTAATCTCGAAAAGTTGGTCAACCAATTTGCTAAAGAAAAGCAAAATTTTGAACGTCTTGTGATTTCCAAAGAGGATATTTTAGAAATGTTCAAACATAACCCTTACAAGGTACACATTATTAACGATAAGATTCCTGACGGTACATCCACTACAGTCTATCGTTGTGGTCCCTTAATCGATTTATGTCGTGGTCCTCACGTACCTCACACCGGTCGTGTCAAGGCATTTGCCATCACCAAGAACTCATCTTCTTATTTCTTGGGTGATGCCAAGAACGATTCTCTTCAACGTCTTTACGGTATTTCTTTCCCCGATAAGAAACAAATGACAGAATACAAGAAATTCATTGAAGAAGCAGCAAAGCGTGATCATCGTAAGATTGGTAAAGAACAAGAACTTTTCTTTTTCCATGAATTGTCTCCTGGTTCTGCATTCATGCTTCCTCATGGTGCTCGTGTCTATAACGCCTTGATGGATTTAATCAAGGAAGAATACAGTCAACGTGGTTTCACTGAAGTTATTACTCCCAACATGTTCAACTTGAAGTTATGGAACCAATCTGGTCATGCTCAAAAATACAAGGAAAACATGTTTTGTCTTGAAGTCGATAAGGAAGAATTCGCTTTAAAGCCCATGAACTGTCCTGGTCATTGTTTGATGTTTGGTCATAAAGAAAGAAGTTATCGTGATTTACCTGTTCGTTTCGCTGATTTCGGTGTTCTTCATCGTAACGAATTCTCTGGTGCTCTTTCTGGTTTAACTCGTGTCCGTCGTTTCCAACAAGATGATGCTCATATCTTCTGTCGTACAGATCAGGTAAACATTAAAAAATTAACTTTTTTAGTAAAAAAAAAAATCTAAAATATAAACTATTTTTGGTTAGATTGAACAAGAAATGGCTGGTTGTTTTGATTTCTTGAATCAAGTCTATGGTATCTTTGGTTTCGATTTCCATTTAAAGCTTTCTACTCGCCCTGAAAATTATATTGGTGAGCTTAGTGTCTGGGATAGTGCTGAAAAGGTAGGAAATAAAAGCTTTATCACTATATATATATATTTATTTATTTACAATATTATTATTAGATGTTGGAAGATTCATTAAACCGTTTCACTGCTATCAAGGGTACCACTTGGGAATTAGATCCTGGAGATGGTGCTTTCTATGGTCCCAAGATTGATATTGTTATCTCTGATGCTCTTAAGCGTAAACATCAATGTGCTACCATTCAACTTGATTTCCAATTACCTGAGCGTTTCAAGTTAGAATACCGTACAGATGGTTCTGAAGATGCTATGGCCCGTCCTGTCATTATTCATCGTGCTATTTTAGGTTCAGTTGAACGTATGATGGGTATTGTGATTGAACATTTTGCTGGTAAATTCCCCTTCTGGTTATCTCCTCGTCAAATTCAAGTTGTACCTGTTGCTGCTGCATTTAACGATTATGCAAAGGAAATTGTTGCTAAATTAGTCTCACTCGGTATTTATGCTGACGCTGACTTGAGTGATAATACACTTAACAAGAAGATTAGAAATAGTGAAATTGCTCAATACAATTTCATTTTCGTTGTTGGTGAAGTTGAATCTACCACTCGTTCTGTCAATGTCCGTAACAGAGATGATGTTGGTACTAAAGCCAAGGGTCAAACTGTTCCTTTGGAAGATATCCTTAAGGGTGCTGTTCAATTGAAGGAATCCAGAAGCTTAGAAAATAAGCTTGTTTAAAAAAAGTTACAATAAAATTTATATAAAAAATGGTCACTTTTTTTTTTTTTTTTTTTTTTTTTCCTTTTTTTTTTTTTTAATAACTAGTATTTTTTTTTTTTTTTTAGCGTTAAAAAACAGTTATTTTTTCTTCTAGTTTCTTTTTCCACTCTTCTTTTCTTTTCTTTTTTTTTCAATTTTTTTCTATAAAAGAAGAAAAAAGAACACGGTCAGAATTTTATAGAAAATTAAAAATACGAATTTTTTCTGGTTCTACTTTTCTCTTTTTTTTTAAGAAAAAGAAAAAAAAAAGGTTATTAAGATACAAATAAAAAAAGTAAAATGGCTTTGGTAAATATACCACCACCTTTGGGTTTGGGTCGACCGAGTCAGAAAAGTAAAAAGTATAAACTAGGTAAGTCTATGGAAAAAAAAAAAAAAAATCAAAAAAAAAAAGTATATATTGTTAAAAACTCCTACGAAAATAGTCATGATACAAAATCCAATTCGGGCTAGATGCTGTGGATTTGGTGAAAAGGATCGTAGACCGATCGATCCCCCACCCATTTTACAATTATTCATTGAAAAACCCGACGGTAGCTTACAAAATGCACAGTAAGAAAAAAAAAATTTACCCAGAAAACTCAATTATTAATTATTTCTGTAAAAAAAACAACAACAATAGTGAAGATGAAAGTAATTTATCTCTTTTTGTCGTTCAATGTGATCTTGTGTCAGAAGATGGAAAAGAACCTAGAAGTCATGTATTCAACCCTTCTTCAGCAACTTCACCACCAGCTTCAAGTGGTATTATCATTAATATTTTTTTTTTGTTTTTTTTAAAAAAAAAAAAAGAGCGAGACTGGGCTCAATAAAGTTTTGATCTAACGCTATATAATCACTGAATAGAATCAGCTCCAACAACCGGTACAATATTATCCTTTCATGACCCAGCACCTACAAGATCATTAATGGGCGCAGTTGTTTCAAATGCATATCAGTTAATTGATGGAGACAATAAGCCTGGCATATTTTTCATCTTTCAAGATCTATCAGTTAGGATAGAAGGCAGATTCTGTTTGAAATTCATGTTTATGAACTTATCTGCAGGGTAGAAAATAAATAACCGTTTTACTTTTATATATATATATATATACATGTATAAAATTTACTCTGACCCTTATTTTTTTTTTATTTATAGTGACCCTCTTACAATGAGTACACAAGTGTCGGATGATGTATTATCGAACCCATTTACTGTTTATTCAGCAAAGAATTTTCCTGGTATGACAGGTATGCCATTTAATTCATTTTTTCTTTTCTTTGTTCTTTTTTTTTATATATATAGTCGTAATAATTATCTTCATGCCCACGTAACATTAGATTCTACCGCCATCTCACAATGTTTTGCTCAACAAGGAATCAAAATTTCAATTAGAAAAGGTAGGAGGATTCGTCGTTTAGATGACCGAACTTATTCCAATCACACAGGAACTTCAGCACAAAAACCAACGACCGATAGCAACCGTGATCTTGCCACTGAAGAAGAAGAAGAAGAAAACAAAAAGCGAGATCAAGCAGATGAACCTCAAAAGACAGTTTACAGGCGAATTGATATTTCTACTTACTTGACACCTACTTCACAATAAAATAAAATTAAATAATATAAATAAAAAAGTCCACTGTAAATATGTATTTTTTTTCTCTTTTCATTGTCTTGGTTACACTGAATTTATAAAATAATAAAGCTTGTACCTGTCGTCTAAAAAACTTTTTTTTAGATCTCCTTCCTTGACTTTGCATCCCCCTTTCAAAAAAAAAAAAAAAAAAAGTTAAAAAGCTTTCCTCTTTCTCTTATTTTTTTTTTTATTTTATTTTTTTATATATATTTTTTAAAAAGCAGCAAAAAAAAAAAAAAAATGCAAGTAGAAAACATTATTCAAGAAAGACCCGCTGAAGAAAACTTTTTGACTGCAAGTAATCTAACATTGTTTGCATCATCATCATCTACTTTAGCAGAACGTAGAAGATTACCTACTTCTCCCGAGAAACTTAAACTTTATAGTCAAATCAAAAACAGTAACTCAACCCCTTTACAACCACCACAAGTCTTGAAAAGATTACAAGAAGAAAATGCTAAACTTCCTACTCAGGTAAAATTTTGATACAATAATAATAAAACAAATATTTGTTTGTTTATTAAAACACGTTTTTTTTTTAAAAGGACTCTGAAGAATTCATGTTGGCTCACCTTGAAAGGCAAAATGCGCTTTTAAATGCCGACCCAAAGTCAATCTGTATTGAATCAAATCGATTACAAGCAGACTTTACTACTCTTCGTAATCTGGTCTCGGACGCCACGTTCTCTCCTACTTCTACAAAGAATTATGAAGACACTATTCAAGCCATGTTAACTAAATCTCCTCTCACTTCAGATATCACTGATTTTGAACCCGATTGGGATTTTTGGCAAACCATCGTACAAGATTTCCCAACCGCCGTTAAAAAGTTACCGCACCTTTTAGCTGCCAAATTAAGATGTGGTGGTATACCCCATCGTATTCGTGGTGTCATCTGGCAAGCCATGTCTCAATCTTCTTCTCTTAATCTTGAATCTCTTTATGAAGATTTATGTCAAAATCATTCTTCTTATGAACGTGTTATCCAAAGAGATCTATCTCGTACCTTTCCTCAATTAGATATGTTTAAGGATGATGGTGGTGAAGGCCAGTTAGCAATGGGAAGACTCTTGAAAGCCTATAGTTTATATGATGCACATGTCGGCTACTGTCAGGGACTTGCATTCTTAGTTGGCCCTTTATTGATGACTGTAAAGTATATAGTCTGATAACTTATTTTATATATATGTAAAACTCACTTATTATTATTTTTTTTTTTTTCAGATGCCTGAAAATCAATCCTTTTGCGTTTTTGTCAGGTGACTAACTATAATATAAATTTTCATTTATTAGTGTCCTAAACTAACCAATAATTATTTAGACTTATGGAAACTTATGAAATGAGAACCATGTTTACACTCAATATGGAAGGTTTACACCTTCGTCTTTTCCAATTTCAAACTTTATTATCTCAATTATGTCCCCGTCTAGATGCCCACTTGACTAAACATTCTATTCATACTGCCATGTATGCATCTCAATGGTACCTTACCTTATTCGCATACTCCTTTCCTATATCACTTGTCTTACGTATCTATGATTTGGTATTTGCTGAAGGGGCTGTAGAAACCATCACGCGTGTAGCCGTTGCCATGATGCAAAAGAATCAAGATATATTATTAGCAATGGACGATTTTGAAGAACTCATGATGTACTTGAGTTCTCGCAAATTATATCAAGTTGCTTATGATTCTGATCCAGAAGCTGTCATTGCTGATACAATGGCTTTAAGTACTGTTATTACTAAACAAAAGATGGATAGTATCTCAGAAAGTTATCATCGGGATATCGAACAAGAAAAAACTAGAGCTCAACAAGTTTTAGCGATGCGATTCAATACAAACAATAAAAACAAAAGAGAATCTTGGTTTTCTTGGGGTCAACAACAACAGTCGACAACAGCAACACATGAAGAAGAAGAAAGAAGAAATAGTCAATCCTCTTCTATTCAAGATAAAACTGTACCTCTTTTACATCAGCAAATTGAAGATTTAGTTACTGAATTATCTAGACTTCAAAAGGAAAACAATACAATCTCTGAAGCTTTAATGTCAAAACAATTAAGAGAAATTGACTTATTAACTGAACGTGATCAATTATTACAAAGAAATTCTAATCTTGAAACAAAGTTTTCTCAACAACAACAACCAAGTCCTGTTGAATCTGTCGATGGTGATATTGAAGATGATAAAAAGATTCAATTAATTCAACAAAAACATGTAGAATTTAAAGGTTTTGTTGATTCTTTAAAACTTTCAGGTGATTTTGGTTCACTTGTTGCTGGTGCTTTAGATCCTAAATCTTCTTCTTCAGCTGCTGCTGCTGCTGCTGCTGCTGCTGCTGCTGCTACTGGTATTACTGATGAACAAGTTACAAACAATAATAACTTTGATGAAGTCACTTCTGAACTTGTTACAATCAAGTTGGCAAACTTTGAAATGGGTTTAAAGTATCAAAGTTTATGTCAAGAACATGAACAAGTAAAACGTACGCTAGGTACTGTCAACCAAGATCAAGTTGCTCTTGTAAATAAACTCGTCAATTTACAATCAACCATTGAATCATTTGAACTTGAAAAGGAACAATGGTTAGAAGAACGTGAAGGCCTTTTAGAAGAAAACCAAGAACTTATTGAAAAATCCTTGGCAACAAAAAAGACCTGTAGTGACTTACAACTTGAAAAACTCGAATTAGATGACGAATGTAAAGATTTAAAAGCAAAGGTCAAACAATTAGAAGATCAACGTAGAGAATATTTAATGCCTCGTGGTTCCTTCACTGAAGAAGTATTAGCAGCTCATCAAACCTTGTTTTGTCAAGCTCAACCACCTGCCATGAATCGCCGTCATACTTTACAAACATTACCAACCTTAAATGACGAATATCAAACAAAATACATTGAAAGTGATTTACGTTGCAGAGAACTTGAAAAACTGTTGGCCGAAACTAAATATAGATTAGTCGAATATGAAACAAACGGTAGTACCGCTTCCACTACTTCTTCACCTCGAGGTTCCTTACAACAAAATAGAAGACCAAATTCAGGTATTCATGCCAAGAGAAGTTCCCTTTCTATGCTTGTCAAGGTCAATACGGGTTCATCCAATGGTGGTCCTCATTCTCCTCCTTATACTGATCCAAGAGAATCTACTGATAGTACTAGATCCACTACTTCTTCTTCTAGTGGCTTACAACAAAAGAGATCTAGTGTCTATTCTCGTTTCTTGAACGCACTCGGTACTGGCCCCTTGACTGAAGAAGCTCAAGAATTAACAGAAGAGTCAAAATAATGACGAGTGTACTTTATTATTATTATTATTTTTATTATTATTATTACTATTTATATTCAATACCCAACAACAATTTTCTTTTTCGTTTTTTTTTTACATTAAAAAAATTTACCTGCTAAAAAAAAAAAAAAAAAAAAAAAAATAAAGCCTATAAAAAGAGTCCCTTTTAATTTTTCGTACATTTTTTCTTTTTCGTTTTTAACTCCATTAAAAAAAAAATGATGACAATTAACTCAGTTCTACCTTCAGATAACGTTCATGCAACCCAAACACGTCAAAATCTCCAAAGGTTGAAAGAACTGACTTTAGATTTAAGTGGTTGGGATTTAACTCAAGAACAAGATCGTGTTAAGCTGTATCAAAAGAAATTAGATGATTCCAATTTACCTCCTTTAGTACGTGGTGATACTGTCTTGACCGATCTTCCCAAAGGTTGTACTCCTTTAGCCGTTGCTACAGTTGCTACGTTACCCGGTTGTCGTAAAATATGTAAGTCGTGGCAATCTTTTTTTTTTTTTTTTTTTTTCCTTTACTCATTTTTTTTTTTTTTTATCTTAGGGGATGATAAATTCGAAACTTCCAAGGTTTATAATTATTATACAAGATACGAATCTTTATTCTGGGTCAAGTTAAAGGCTCCATGGCCAATTAGGTATAACTAGACTTTCTAAGTTACTAAAACTTTCCCCATTTTAAACTCGTTTTTTTTTTTTTTTAGTCCTCGTGATTTCGCTGGTACATCAATTCGTGACGTTGAACCTGATACTGTTCATTGCTCCATGGTATCTGTAAAAGATGATCAAATCCCAGACACATCAAGTACTGTTCGTGGTGAGCTTTTAGTATCTGGTTGGAAATTCTATAAATCCGGTCAAGACGATATTGGTATTACCTATGTCAATCAAGTCAATTTAGCTGGTTCTTTACCTTCTGCCTTTCTTAAGAAATTAATGATTCAAATTCCATTATGTGCAGGTAAAGTACGTGATTATATCAACAACTACGGGTTTGTTCCTACCACTGTCATTCATGATGCTGAATTCAAAGGTGAAGAATTTGATCATGATGCCAGAACTTATACCCTTGAATTAAATGGCAACAGCAATGGCTCCGTAGAAACTTTATGCTCTGAAAAGATGTATCCTAATGGTGTTAAAGTTCATTTAGAGGGTGATGCTAATTTAACAGAAGATACGGATAGTCACAATAATCCTCGTATTTACTTGAAAAACATGAAAGGCCCTATTAAGCTTGTGATCGAAAAGAAAAAGTAGTTTAAGAAGCCTTCTTTTATATACAAAAAAAAACAACAAACAAATAAATAAATTACTTTTTTCTTTATTTACCACAAAACGCCATTTTGAATTTTACATGCAGATGATGATGGGAGCTTTTAGAAATGAGGGTATAATTAATTATCAAATGAGTGAGAGGGGGATAATGAGCTGATAGACAAAGTTAGATAAGATTCAACTTTTCATGGTTATTAAAACTCTATTTTGGATAACAGGTAAAGTGTTTAGTCATTTCGTCTTCTTTAACTATTTTGTGACCACACATCACTTAATCACCTCTGGGGCCTTCTTTACTAATCACTCAACGGGATTTTATACGTGTGTTTCTTATTAACGTTTCCCGCTTTAAGCTTCATATATTTCAACTTTTTCACTCTATTCATCTTCTTTTACTCTTTTAAATTCATTCTCTTTCTCTTTTTTAACTGGTGGTGGTCACGATTTAATTAGCTCTTTTCTTTGAAGGCCGACCTCTTTTGGCATTTCTTGTCTCTTATGAATTTCATTCTCAAAAGACTTTGTGGATATAACCGGGCCTTCGAATCTCATACAGAAAAAAAAAAGGGGGCCTTCACTCTTTCTCTTTTTCTTCATTTCATTCACAGTTTAAGGTGATGGCTATTATGTTGCATGACACGTTATCACTTCTTCTGCTTGACCTAATCTTAAACACTCGTCCTATCCCCTTTTTCTAAACCTAGTAGAAGGATATTTAATAGAAGCCCTAATTTTCTGTAGTAGAGGAGGGATAGTATCTCAGACGACTTGAGCTGATTATTGTCACCATGCGATTTGAATGATGTTCTCTATTATTATGAGGTGAAAATAATAATGCAAATGACCAAGTAAGAAATGAAAATCATTTTTTATTAACTCCGAGAGAGAGAGAGCGTGTATGTTTTTAATACAGTTATAGTTTATGCAATTTGTAACATGTAAAAATCGATAAACCTAAAATCAGTCACTTTTTTTTTTGGTGTACAAAGCCCTTCACTTTTATTAAGGGTCCTTATTTTTTATTTTATTTCTGCCAACGAAGATTTTATCTACCAATAAAAATAAACACCAAAAAATCTAGTTTTTTACATGCAACTTGGTTAGAAGTTATAAAAGAAGTGTAGTCTTTCCAAAAATTTTGAAGATTGAACCGAGGACCCTTAATTAGGGTCCTCAAATCAAGTACACTCACTCGAAGAGAGAGAGAGAGAGAGAGAGAGAGAGAGAACCGCAATGCCTGTTCATCGAGTGTTCTATTATAAACTTGATTAAGTATCTTTTTTCTTTTTACAAGACCAACTAAAAAAATCCGATGCTATGTGAATTGGAAATACGTTAATATATAATCTTATTGTTAATCCGAAAAAGACGGCATTTGGAATTTTATATTCATTTCAACATACTTTAGCCGGTTCATTTAAGGAACAAAAACGTCCCTTTTTTAGGGCATTTTTTTAAAAAAATGACCTATTAGTTTTCTGCTAAAAATTTTCGTGTCCCACTTTTAAAAAAAAAAAACTCCGGAGTTTAAAAAACAAAAAAAACGGCAATAGAGGGGGAAATAGCACTGTAAACCTTTTCTTTTAATTTTCTTTTTTTCGTGTCCCACTTTTATTCCGGAGTTACAATAATCTACAGGAACAATAAAAAATAGTTTTTATGATATATTACCCAAAATCAACATAGATGATGCCATAGAGTCTTGCCTAAACGAAGCTGATAAGATAGTATTAGCCGGAGATTTTAACATCGATTTTAACTTCCAATCTACAGCAAAAGATAAATTTTTAGACTTGCTTGGAAAATATTCATTACATTCTTCACAGCTATTTCAACAGATGCAAAATCAACTACGAACAACGGTACCTTTATTGACAATACATTTACTAACTTTATTGCTCAAAAAAGCGGTCGTTATATATCACCAACAAGTTATCATAACCCTTTATATATTAAGTTTTAATTATTTATGAGTTTATTATTTCTATTATACTATTCTTTAATACCTAAAATACAATATGTCATATGATTAAATAAAAAGTAGTCACAGTGAATTGAAAAAATGCCCCCGAAAGGGCTGATTCAGCCTTAACTTTGAGCGAGTCTTTTCTTTTTTTTTCTGCTTCATTGGGTCAAGGCCCCATTTTTTTTAAAAAAAAATAACTACAGTCGGAGAATCCTGAAAAAAAAAGCGTCGATCCCTTTGCTATGAACTACATATGTAAATTATGTAGATTTGAATCATATTAAAATGAATATGAAACATATACCATTAAATCCAATTTTTCAACAAATGATCAGACATACCAGTTACTCGGTTTCTCCTCCGAAAAAACCTATAATTAAAGATAAATACCATATTCTTACTGACCAAAAGAAAATTTACCTATATTTCTTGTCATACATGACCAAAGCACGTCAATATGACTTTTGTAACACATGTGGGATCTTTGGCCGGTTTTTGTTTGTTTGAATGTTTTTACTACAAGAGAAATACTTGCCCTGTTTTTTTTTGTCTAAATCCAATCAATTTATGTTTTCCCACACAATTGAAAGTAAATAAATAAGAAAAAGCAATTGAGTACATATGTGTGACAAGTTTGAATGATGATTAGTAGAATTCGTCATGATGAAGAATACAAAAGAACAACAACAATTATCATCATCGGACATTTAACGCTTAGCATGGTAACCGTTAGAGAATCTATTTTCATAGTAACGGACTTCCGAGAAAAAAAAAAGGACACGATGAAAAAAAAAAAAAAAAAAAAAGGTCCAACATTTTTAATTACTCTTTTTGATTTTGGACCACATGTCAACAATGCTGGTATATAAAAATGTATGCGTACATAATATCATAGTGATGAGGGTCTTATTTACTCAGAAAAAAGAGATGATAAAATAGATAACAAAACCGAAATGTATTGAAATTAATAGAATTGATTGGATAGTATTTTAGAAATCGAACCCGTCTATTTTTAAGACCACACAAGGTACGACAAATCAACCTCGTTGTAGCACCCTTTTTTTGTTTATATTGAAAAATAGACTTCTTTTTCCTCCTCCTTTTTTTTTTTTTTTTTTTTTTTTTTTTTTTTTTTTTTCGTCATCACCCCCCAGCTTCCCATTAAACTCCTCAATCATCTAACCATTTTTTTTTTTCTCTTCTTCTTTCCTCTTTTTTTTTTTTTTTATTTATTTTTTTTTTATTTTATATAAATTTTTTTTAAACAATAATAATTAAATATTATGGCACAACCACAACAATACCGTAATACACAGGCAGCGCCTCCTCCACAACCACCAAAGCACTTGGAAGGCTCAGTTGTTTCACCTGTTCCAACACACTATAACCAAATGACTCCACCTTCTCGTCAACAGTTTCAATAC
Organism: Pilaira anomala; assembly: GCA_025716855.1. Classification (NCBI taxonomy): domain Eukaryota; kingdom Fungi; phylum Mucoromycota; class Mucoromycetes; order Mucorales; family Mucoraceae; genus Pilaira; species Pilaira anomala. Next base: position 217,104 of record JAIXMQ010000008.1, read on the forward strand.
AGTGCCACTAACAACTCAGCACCTTCTTTACCCATCAATAGACAATCCAGTCCTTTACCTCCATCACAAGAGCAACACCTTTCCAAGACTCCACCTGGTACTCGTACAAGTTCAGTCATGAACTTATCTATCAATGGCGATCAACTCTTGGATCATTCTCATTTAAAACCAGGTGCTAAAGCTTCTTTATTATCTTATACTCAAACTATCAACATGTACAGAGAGAACGCTAAAAAGACTAACAGTCCTGATATTCAATGTGATTTTGCGATTTTCATGGTGGAGGCCGCTAAACCTATTGCAGATGATGATCTCACTCGTTGGGAGTACTTGGCTGAAGCTGAAAAGTTATTGAAACAGTTGGCTGCTCGTGGTCATGCAGAGTCTCAATATTATTTAGGAAATCTATTTGCTTCTGGCTTACTGAGTAAAAAAGGAAAGAATGAATTTGATAAGGCTTTTCCGTTATTTGTTCAAGCAACAAAGCATCACCATGCTGATGCTGCATACCGGTAAGTTTTTTTTTTTTTTTATAGAAATATTTTTATTTTAGCTGTTTTTTATCCCAGCCTAAAATTTTTATTATTATTATTATTATTATTAGTGCAGCAAAATGTTATGAAGATGGTTTAGGTTGTAGAAGGGATTATTCTAAAGCTGTTCAATTTTACAAGTAATGTGTAGTTTCCCCTTCATAAACAAAAAACAAAATTCCACCCCTTTTATCTATTCACCCCCTTCTAACGCATTCTATATATAGAAAAGCAGCTACTTTAAATCATCCTGGTTCAATGTATAGATTAGGAGTGGCCGATGTAAATGGTGAATTAGGATTATCAAAGAACCCAAGAGATGGAGTAAAATGGTTAAAGAGATCAGCTGAAGCAGCCACGAGTGAATACCCACACGCAATACATGAATTAGCTTTATTACATGAAAGAGGTATAGCCAATGTAGTTTTTGTTGATCTTGCATATGCTGTATCATTGTACGTACAAGCCGCCGAATTAGGTTATGCACCGTCAGCTTTTAGATTAGGTGAATGTTACGAGTATGGAAAATTAGAGTGTAATCCAGATCCTGCCATGTCTATTCACTTTTATACAATTGCGGCTCAACAAGGACATCGTGAAGCTTGTTTTGCTTTAACTGCTTGGTATCTTGTTGGTTCACCTCAAGTTTTACCTCAATCGGATGAAGATGCTTATTTATGGGCAAAACGCGCTGCTGAAAAAGAATTACCTAAAGCTGAATACGCTGTAGGATATTTCACTGAAGTAGGAATTGGAATCGTTAAAAATCCTAATGAGGCAATGGAATGGTATAAAAAAGCTGCTGAGCATGGTGATAAAAGAGCTATTCAACGTTTACAGGGTAAACAAGTAGAAACAAAATCAAAAAAGAAGAATGGTTCTCAAGAAGAATGTAATATCATGTAAAATCAAAACAAAACAAATCAAATAAATCAAAAAAAAAAAAAAAAATTACGGATAAGATTATTATTTATCACTGTTGTTGATCTATTTTACTGCCAATGAAATGATTATAATATTTAACATATGTCATTTTATTATTATTATTATGAAACAATCATTATTATACAGGAGCAGGAGAGAGAGAGAGAGAGGGGGGGGGGGGGAGTTAGATATGAAAGTATGGTATATTGTAGCCCATATTATAACTCATATAAAGAAAGATAAAAGGTCCAGATCTCTATCAGTGTTATTAACATTAATAGAATCTTTCCATATACCCTTCTTTCAGCACTCTTTGAAAGCTTCTCGAAAAACTAATATCCGTTGAAACCAAATGGTTACAGGTTGAGCCATCATTTGACAGGTCCAATACAAAAGAAACGTAATCTTAAAAAATGTGTTTCTTTTTTTTAAGGGTTGGCATACTTTACATGCAGAACCATCACCCCTTCAAATGCTTTGATCAAAATAGGGGTTTCCTATAACTTCATCTGTTATAAACACCCATACAGAGAGAGGGAGGCTTTTTTTTTAACATGTCTTATTTTACTTGTAAACTTCAAGTTTTAACCAAAAAGGAGATAATTTATTACCATCGCCATATGTGCACAAATGGTGTGGTTGTCAACTTTTTTCTATTTTCGAAAATAACGACAATTTATCACATTCTACAGCAGTAAAAGAAAAATCTCACAAGCGTTTTCTCTCTCTCACCACAGCGAAGAGCTGAGTTACAACGAAAAAAAGTCAAAAAATTTATTGAAAAAAAAAACGCGTCCTCTTCAGTATTAAAATGCTTGATATAATTTTTTACTGTTTCCGGCTGCTGATTACTGAATTTGATGAGATTTGGATACCTGGTTACTTCAATCAATTGTTCCATAGCTATAATTTTAAATAAGCTTTTTAATATAGCTATCAAGAAAAAGTTCAAAAACAGGTAAAATTAATTACAATCTACCTGTTCCACGTAGCAAGTGCTTGCATGGGAAAGATCAGAATGTTGGTGAAGCTTGGTAACACCGCCCAAAATTTGCAGGCACATAGGTCTATCATTACCAGCCTCGAAAGCATGATGTGGGAGAAGGATGTTGGTAAATTTGGTAGAAAATTAAGTGAGTTCTTTATCAATACTGCTTGCTACCCTGAATTTCTTAATTACTTCAAAATCAATTACCTTGATGGCGATAAGTATATTCAGTGGTGTGCAGCATTTCAACCTCAAATCTACAGCAACATGGAGACCAACAACTTTGTTGAAAGCTGGCATAACCAGTTGAAATCAACATATTTGGAGAGAAAGCGAAACATAAGAGCAGATCGTTTGCTATATATCATTGCCAACGATATCGGACCTGATTTCATTGCTAACACCAACAGAATTCAGTTAAATAATATTGGAAGAATGGGCCCCGAAGAACGTAGAAGAAGACGAAGAGAGTTGGATGCGGAATCTATCAGCGAGGAAGTGATTCCTTTGTTGATGGAGGAGGTTGAAGATGATCAAAGCAACAATGAGAGTATCTTTTTGGTGAAATCTTTCACCACAAATTCAGTAGAATACAGAATTAGTGTCATTGAAGATGGTATGAAGAGCTGTACTTGCCCAGACTTTACCTGGAACAGCATTGCATGCAAACATATGTATCTCTTGAGAAGATACAAAAGAGTAATTACTGTCTTTGTCGCTACCACTAGCCTACTTTCTCCCGAAGTATATATTGCACCAGAAGCTGAACAACAACAACAAGAAACAGATGTACAAGCTCTCCCTAAAAACACTATTTTTAATGGGGGTAGATGCTGTTAGTAATCTTCAAGAAGTTTTAAATGTCTACTTACAAAGCCCACAACCTTTAACAGTTTCTCAAATCCAAAATATACAAAACATAAAAACCAACTTAGTATTATTTTAAATAACAACATTCAACTTACAAACCAAAATCTCCAAACACAACGTAGATAGCTAAACGCGAAAAAAAAAATCTACAACATAAAAGCAATAAAAAATATATAACAAAGTTAAAATAAATCAGACTGCAAAAATAAACTAAACTTTATTAAAAGGTACAAAAAGTGTAAATAGAAGTTAAACAAGCGAAGCATGAATTGTGAAACATAGCCATGATCAATGAGCTATTACAATAAACATGTTGCTGAAAATAAGATAAAAGGTCCCCAAGTATTGTAACTGGTTTCTGTACGTAATAATTATAAAAAGGCTTGTTGATCATAGAGACAATGATGTGATTTATATATTAGTCAATTATATAATTATTGTAGTGTGAATAAACTTTATAGTATCGTAAAGTAGTGAAGGATATTAGAGCATGTGTAATTATATGAGAATATAATGTGCTCGTTCACAACAAGTATTACTGAGCTTTCAAGTGCTAATTGTGTTGAATAGGATAATATACAACCTGATAATATGAAACCTGAGAATGCGACAGCGGAAGAAGCCATGTCAGTAGAAGACTTAAATGAGGAAAATTCAACAACAAATATTATGACACAGCAAGCACAACCCGACAATTATATTCTTGAAAATGAATCCAACAATATCAACACATTTCAGACAGTTCAATTTAGAATCAAACAAAAAATCAAAAGAGCCAGGGTTCTACATCGATGGAGATTTACATCAAATACCTATTGTAAGCTCAATTACTTTCACAACAGCATAAAGATATACTTCTAAAAATAATTATTTAGGTCCTTGTCTCATCCGTTATTACTTAAAGAGAATGAGCATGACGAAAGTGTAGTAAAAAGTTTTGGACTTGAAAACTTAAATACTCTACACAAAAATTTACTACAAAAATACGTTGATAAAAATTCAGTAATGAAAACAACGACGTTCAACAACATTGTAAGTCAATGCTAAATGATACACTTGCGTGTACACTCTAGAATTGACAAGCTTCTGTTTTTTAGGGATTAAACAGTAATTCTGAAAGAAGATCATTTAAAGAATGAATAAATGATATTGCCAAATTCGCCAACAATAAAAATTACAAAATGATCAATTGGTAACTGATCAAATAAAACTAATCTTTAGAATTTGTTTGATATACTCAATTATTACATCTAATAGCCTAAATAAACTATCAACTCAGGAACGACTTGAAGACGATATAAGAGAAGCAGAGCTTACTGGTACTTTTCTCGATCCAATTCTAAATCCTATATTTTATGATCCCGAGAAGAACAGATTGTTTCGATGGTAATTGAAAATCCGATGCTTTTTATACATATCATTTATTGACGATTTATTTCCCAAATTAGGCTTAACACTGGTATTGACGATACTGAATCTCTAAGACCTGATGGTAATGAATTTGAATTAGAACAACGGAGAATAAAGTTTTCTACTGGATATGTTGAGGTGAAGCCTGATAAAAGTCGTTCTGTCACATTGAAGACACATGAGGACCTTCTGAGATTAGTAAATTTCTGTAAAGACACTGGATTCTATTTGCTTACAGAACTATATACTCTTTTAATGTCCCGAAATCTATATCTGAATTACCCCAGTTCGTCATGCATTTTGATGAAATCAAAAAAATAATGGTTTGTTACGAAGAAAACTGTGTCTTGTCAAATGACATTCACAAGGAATCGAGGAAGAGAATGTCTATTCAACAACAAAATACTTGTAATATTTTGAATATAAAGAAACCAAAAAAGTTACGTCCATCAATTGCTTTTAAATAGTTGTAATAAAACGCTGCTATGCTTTTGATAATATATAATTATATAGCGTACACAACAATTAATTTTTGAACAAAGTGCTCATGATCCAGAAAAAGTAGATGTTATCATGACAGGTTTTGCCTTCAAAAACTTGAATCTGAGCAAATATATAAAATCTGTACGTTTTTCTTGAGCGAGCCATGTTACTTTCCAATCCTGCTTCAGAAAGAGCGGGAATCAACGCAAGAACAGCTCAGGGATGGGTAAAGCGAATGGACAATGATCCAGAATGAGATATATACGGCAAGCTTATGAACAAAGTCAATCGTGATGAATCTCAACTACATGAAGAGCATAAGTATTCTCTGATTCATCTTTTCGATGAGCAACCTCAAGCAACAAGAACGAATGCCGTTGATAGGCTTACCGCAACATTCGAGGACTTCAGTTTGAAAGAGTCTCAGGTACGTAGGCACTTTCATAAAAGATCAATATAACTTGACATTCAAGCGGATCACTTGTCGTCCTGTGGTTAAAGACTCTGAAAAAAAAAACGCGCATCAAGAGGAAAGAGTGGGTCGAAAAATAATCTCAGACAGATATGGATTATCTAAGTAATTACGTCTTTTTGAATGAGGTTGCATTCGCTATCAAAATGGAGACCTTTGACGGGAAGATCTACAAAAGGCACTCCAGCCATGGATACTACACCTACGAAAATATTGATCTTTTATATGTAATAGTCTACACACCTAAAGAGAATTGATACAAATTTAGTAATCTCTTTAAGCCAACTGTTTTTCTCATAACTTACAGTGTAGAACCATTAAGTGCATTGCGGCACACCACATTCGAAGTGGCGATATGAATTGTTTTTTTTAAAAAAAAGTTATTATTCTGTTCTTGATTCTCTCGCAAATATGTTGGGCCTTCCAATGCCAGACCAGATTGAAAGACAAATATCCCACATATTTTTGGAAGCATTAGTATCTCTGTTCCATAATAAAGTGCTGCAGTTGGTACAACGAAGAACTTTAAAATTGGATCCAAGAGTTGTGTTGCTTTTTGTCTTACATTTATTACATACCTAAAAAAATTGATCAGTTAGTCTAGATGTTACATGTAGTTATAAAATTACAGTTAAAACTTCTTACAATGGAAGTCCTGAATTCTTTTATATTTAATAGGCAGAGCTCGCCCAACCTTTCTCTTCTTTTTAAATTCTTATATATAATTGATGTGACTCCGTGCTGGTGTCCTTTGAAACGAACGGCGTCCTTGTTAAACATCCCGTCACCAAAAATCACAATGGGCATCTTTGTTTTGTCACCGAGTTTGAACTTTTCTCTTCGGAGAAGTTTACTAAATAAATTAAAATCAAAATCAAAAAAATTAGATGTTTGTCATGATGTACTATTAAAAAGGTTATTACCTTTTGATTGTATTATCTATAGGAATTACAGCATTTTGCTGAGGCCGGTTCGGGTTACCCATTCTTCTGCGTCTATTGTTTCTTCGTCTTCTCTTATTATTAGCGGTTTTCTTCTTTCTTCTTTTCTTCTTATTATACTTTTTTCCGCGATTCAACAAAATGTTTACCGCCGCTTCTTTTGCTTTTTGTTTACCAAGATAATCTAACCATTTGCCTTGAGCCGTAGTGAACCCGTAAAAATTAAACAATTCGTCCATGTTTCGAAAAATATAATTCAAATAGGTCTTGCAGTTGGCTACTGATACTGTTTTTACGGAAGGGATGCCTGATTCAATTGATTTTATTCCAGATACATATCTTTAATCGATATGTATACTTCCGTGTATTTTTTTCTTCTGGTAACCGAAGTCTAAGGTAGATATAGACGATCTTTTAATAATTATATTTATTTCGTATTTACTTATACTTTATTAAATAGAGGGCGGCCTTCTGCTATCTTGAAAAAACTTATTTAAAGTAAGTACATACATCATATAAAAGTGGGTTACTCTTTTACTAATTATTATTTTTATTTAGTATACATATTTTCTCTAGACTTATCATATATAACAACTCTCATGTCAATAAAGGTATGAGAATGTTTTTATATTTGTATCGTATCTAAATCACTTGTGTTATAGGTAAGCTATCCGTCATTATTACCACCTTTGCAACCCACTTCTGTTTGTATAGAGCGTCTCCCTAATCGACAAATATATTTATAGTGGACGACAATGTTTTTTAAGAACCGACAATTTTCACAGGTATGACTGTACCAAAAAATGTATCGAAGGTTCCGATTTGATCAGCGAATCATGTTTATTCAAACATGCTTCGTAAGCTTTTCGATTATCTGATTTTGATCAAAATACATAGGTAGTTATATTTTCAGGCCTATTTCAAAAAAAGAAAGAAAAATCTTAATAATGTAACAGAATTATTAAGAAAATATATTAGAGAAGAAAGAACATTTATACGAGTAATATATTAGTTAGAGAGCTATTTAATCTTTTATTTAGTAATTAGATTTTCTTAAAGGGTAGTACGTTGTGAGACTTTAAGAACCGGAATATGAATAAAAGACAAATTATAGAAAAATATAAGGGCCTTGTATTTAAAAAAAAAAGATGGATATAATAATACCATTAACCTAGATGGTTTTATGTACTTTATTGTTTATACAACAAGAAAAGAAAACACAGTTTCATCTTTATTATCGTTATTTACATATCGTTTTAAGCCAAGTGACAACTTAACACAACAATGCAAAATTTGATTTTTAAATAAACAAAATGTTTGTAATACAATGAACCTCTCAACTAATTTGATTGGAAGCTGAATTATCTTGCTTTGTAATTCAAAACAAACATGATTGGATAATTCATTATTTCAAAAGTCACACTAAAAAGTGTACTTTCTTTTTTTTTCCATATTAAAACACCCCTCCCTCCTAAACTATTTAATAAGCTCTCTTTTTTTTTTTCAAATGCTTTCTTCTCGTTTATTTTCGCGTACTTCTTTTACTTTTCGTAGAAACTTTACTACTTCAATTTTAAATATGGCTCCTCAACATCGTCAAGTTGCCGTTATTGGCTCAGGTCCTGCTGGTAAATATATTACACTTCAACATCATATACATATATATATATATATATATATAACTAAAAAATATTATCTAAATAGGTCACACTGCTGCTATTTATCTCGCTCGTGCAAACTTAAACCCTATCATGTTTGAAGGTATGATGGCTAACGGATTCGCTCCCGGAGGTCAATTAACCACCACAACTGATGTTGAGAACTTCCCTGGTTTCCCCAAGGGTGTTATGGGTGGTGAATTAATGGATTTAATGCGTGCTCAATCCGAGAACTGTGGTACTGTCATTGAAACCGAAACCATCACCAAGCTCGATACTTCTTCTCGTCCTTTCAAGATCTGGCGTGAGGGTTCTGAGGATCAAGAGGAACCTACTGATACTGCTGATGCTGTTGTCATCGCTACCGGTGCTTCTGCTAGACGTATGTATTTACCTGGTGAAGATAAGTACTGGCAAAACGGTATCTCTGCTTGTGCCGTTTGTGATGGTGCTGTCCCTATTTTCAGAAACAAGCCTTTGGTTGTTATTGGTGGTGGTGATTCTGCTGCTGAAGAAGCTATCTATCTCACAAAATGTAAGTATAATATTAAGAGTGATAGAAAGAAAGAGTGATAGAAGGAAAGAGTGATAAAGAGAAAGAGAAAAATGGATTTGTCATTTAGATAAACTAATATTATTTATTGAATGATATAGATGGTTCCATGGTTCATGTTCTTGTTCGTCGTGATCAACTCCGTGCTTCCAAGGTTATGGCTAAGCGTCTTTTATCTCACCCCAAGGTCACTGTTCACTTCAACGTTTCACCTACTGAAGCATTCGGTGATGGTAACCTTTTGACCCATGTTGGTACAGTTAACAACGTTACCAAGGAAGCTAGTAAGATTGAAGCTAATGGTTTATTCTATGCTATCGGTCACGATCCCGCAAATGCTCTTGTTAAGGGTCAAGTTGATCTTGATGAAGATGGTTATATCAAGACCATTCCTGGTTCTTCCGAGACTAACGTTCCTGGTCTCTTTGCTGCTGGTGATGTTCAAGACAAGCGTTATCGTCAAGCTGTCACCTCTGCCGGATCCGGTTGTATGGCTGCCCTTGATGCTGAACGTTACTTGTCTGAACTCGAAGCTGAACAAGCCGAAAAGAAATGAATCCCTGGTAACGAAAAGCCTAGACTTTAGATAGAATATACATATATATATATATAACCCATCACTCTTTAAAAAAATTTTAATTCGGGGCTTTTCGTTATTATAATAAGAAAATCATTTATTTTTTTTTATAGTTACCCTTTTTTGTTCTAATCTTACATTTTTTTTTTAATTCATAAAATTATTTTTAACCCCACTTTTTTTTACGTTACTAATCTAAATTTTTTCGACTGATGCATATTCTTCATTGGCTTGCGGTATGCCATTTCATTTCTCATCCAATTATCTGTTGCTTTGTAATAATAATAATAAAAAAAAACGTCAATTTTAACCTTTATCACATAAATCAATGATGAATGTACCAAAAGATATACTTCAAAATCTTTATAAATCTCAACTTATGAGGTGTAGTACGATGTGCAAAGAATGCTCTTCAGATATACTATGCCGACTTGTCATTTACTGAATACAATACAGATCGATTGATATCAGTACTTGAGCAAGAGCACTATTTTCAACACTGCCATTGGGTAAATACATTAAGAAACTACTTTCAAAGCAACAGTGACGAAGAAAAAGGATAAAAGAACAACTTTTGAAGTTTCTCACCTTGCCAAATCTCAAAAAATTGATAATAGATTCTAGTGATCGTGGAGAGTATGAACTAAATTCACAGTTAGTAAAGGTCAAATCTGATTTTTGGGAAGAAAAATGTCGGATGTTTCTTTCTGATTTGAATATTACACCTCTTAATAATCAACCTATAAATGCTGTTCACTCGTTATGTCAATTTTTGTCCCATCCAGACAAGATGTTCCCTTATAATGTAGGAAATCAAACTATTAATGTAAAATATGTATTTGGAAATAAAGTTACATATTATCCTTTAACTTTTTCACGCTTTTTAGCATGATGGTATGAACTTTTGAGGGAATTTGATGATGTATAAGAAGTAAAGAGTCCTTTGGCTTTTCCTTCATTAAATTTTTTTTCCCAGCTTTTGCGTTTGCCTGGCTCAATAAATTCAAAGTCTTCTGTAGTTTTTTTTTTTTTTTTTTTTTTTTTTTTTTTTGGCTTTTGTGATGCTTCTGTGTCCAATTCATACATCTCAACTAGCTTTCTTTTCTGAACTTGACTTACTTCCAATAGCTGTTCAGTGACACCTTTGCACTTTTCAGCGGTCAAGATAGGGTCTTCTTCATCTAACTTAATTGCTTTCTCTATTTGCTCTGTGCTTTGGTCGATAAAAATTTCAGTTATTTTACCGTATCCCTTTTTCTTCATGTTAGCCTTGCAAATTGAGTATAAAAAGCGCACGGTTGAATTACCAGCACATTCTAATGAGCCTAAGCTTGGAGATTGACAGGCAGTAGAGCAGGCAATTGCCACAAGCTAATCCATGCCCACTTCGATATGATTTTCAGCTGATTTTGAAGAAATAAAGTTTACATAAAGTTTCTAGCATTGACTTTTGGCACAAATTTTTTTTTTTTCAAATTCCTTGCTAGAGAACTTTTTAACTACGAATACAAGAACCACAGGCAATACTTTCAAACGTTCAGACACACGAGTACAATATCGGATTAACCTTATCATAAATGCTTGATCAACGATGTTTTGGATTCCACTCAAGGTTGGAGGTTCATCATTAATAACTTCAGTGGGTATATACAAAGCATCTGATTTCGTTCCATCTGGCCATTCTGTTGATGCAGAATGATATACATTATTTGAAATGTTTGATCCTTAAAGAATTAATATCTGTAAGTAATATTAGTTTGCTTCATGCCCAAAATTACCAAGCAGTTTGTTTTGGATGGGAAAGAGAAATAAGGTAAACTTAAAGAGATAAAAGATACAAAAGAAAATTATTGTTAAAACCCTGTTTGCTATGATATAATTTTGTTATAATGATAATTCGATACGATAATAATGTCTTCTTCCTGTGTTACATTCTAGATTCTTCTCAGTTATAATTACGCGTATCTATTGGCGAGTTAATTTAATCGTAAATTCATGCAAGGTTAAACAAACTCTTGTTACTGTCACTTTCCATATATGACAACTTATTATGTGGAATAGAGAATATAACTTTTGGTTGCTTTTCATGGATTCCTTGCACTTGACTTGTTGGACTTCCAAGGAGATAATATGACTGTTGTTTTGATAGCAATCCAATAGGTGTCAAGTTTGTGATTTCAGTGAGAATCAAGGTTTTTTGTTGGTCTTGTATGGTATACTCTAACCCACCAGCAGACGCAAGTGTTGCAATAGGCTTTGTAAGAGTCTTTATTTCGTTCTATGCATTTTGGGCAGTTTTGATGTCGCTTTCACTAAACATTTTTGGTAAGCAAAGTAATATTTAATGTCAATAAGTGATAGAGAACACACAACACAAAAATGAGTAGAGATAACCATTGGGATGAATCAATTCAAAGTTGACCGACAAGCCAATTTATTCGAAAACAGATGGTGCCATACATTTCACGCCATATGAAGAATGGGAAACTTCCAAAAGGACAGCCATTTCTTTTCAGTGATTGGACGAGGAGGAAGAGCAGGGACTGAAGTACATATCAGGCGGAATAATTTAGATGATACTTGTCTTTGTGATGTCAGTATAGGACAGGATATAAACGGTTGTGAATCGTTTATATCATGCGTGACTGGAACATATGAATGTGTACTTAAGCCAGCAAAACGAGCGTCGATGAAGGTACGGATGAAAAAAGGGGCCAGGGGAATCTTGTTTGTTCTAACACCGCGCAAAAAGAGCGTAACTAATATTGGTGATGTAGTTATTTAGGATCGAGTGCGTAACCGGGTGACAGTTGTAGTAGTGTCAGTTGTATATACTACTTTAGTAGAAATTCGAAGAGTTGAATCTCGAACATTATCTGTGGAGTCTGGGAGAATGATGTTGGCAATAGGGAGTTGAAGACATCATCGACATATGCCAGTACTTTAATATTTTGATTTAAGCTTGGTGGTACCGAAATAGAACGAGAGAAGGAGTATCCGATAAAAGAAGAGTTATAAAGGACGCGTCGTAAAAATGGCTCGAAGGCCAGATTAAATAAGACTGGTGGTGACGGGTCTCCTTGTCGTAAACCGCGAAGTTGTGGAACAGGCGAAAACAAATGACCATTTATATTGAGTCGCAGGTTGATCTGAAAAAAATAAACAGGAAATACAACGAATAATACCAACAGGAAATCTAAAATGTTGTAAGACTCTTCGCAGATACTCTGGGTGAACCCAGTCGTACGCTTTTTCTTGATCCAATAGCAGACCAATGGCATTTGAATCGGAGGATCGTGCATGAGCCATAACCATTTTCATTAGCAAGCCATTATCTGCTAATAAACAGTCCGTGTAGAAAGCCAGATTGTAATGGAGTGATCAGATCATCAGCACAATGTACTTGAAGGAAGAAGAGCAAGACCGGAAAAGGTGTTGCTTTTCGCTATGATGAACGCTGGTGAAAGAGGGATTTTTTTCTTGTATTTACCATGATTGTAATACAAAAACTGTTAATCATGCATTACTAAAGCATCACATGTTAGGTCGGTACAAGATATTAGGCATGGTTTTGAGTCATAATAGTTTGAAGTAAATCTAACATTAGATAAGGCGGAAAAATACTCGCACCAATTTTTTTTTCCATCACCTCACCACTGACAGGTCTGAATGAATTTTCTCCCCTATCTAATATATGCAGTCTTTGAAAAAAAAAAATAGCGTTTTCTATTGAGATTTATTAAACAATGAATCACTTCTTTCTGATAAAATTATTAGAGCATTGATGTGACTTACCATTGACAACAACGTGTTTTATGCGCGTTTCAAAGGCACTTGTTTCTTGAAACGATCCCTTGTCTAGACAGGATATGTGGTCGGATAGGAGATTAAGACATTAGAAGTAAAAAAGATACATTTCAAAATGTATATAAATGAAAAAGAAAGTGAAAGAAAGCGAAAGAAAGTGAAAGAAAGTGAAAGAAAAAAAAAGATTTAAATAAAGCCCGTGTGAGAAATTAACATGTGAACCCAGTGACATTCAACTTTTTTTTTAAGAGACGTGTTTTTATTGTTGTTTGCAGTTATGAGTGATCAACGTGTCCTATGAGTTAATTAAAAAGTAGAATAGAAGGAGAAAGGAACTGTAATAACATTTATTTTCTTGGTATTATGTAAAGTAAAGTAATTGATTTGTGTATGTTTTAAAAAGTGGGATAAAAAAGAGGAAAATCCACTTTATGCTTTTTCCAAATAGATGGTTTGATTTTTAATAATATACCAGAAATGAACAGCAGTAAAGCCTGCTAATGTCCTCTAAAATTCATGTTAATAAATTAAATTTGTTCTCCCTGAGCGGGTACTTACAATGCTGTTACAACATACCGATGTGTGCTGATATTATCGAGTCCTAATCCTTTAACTCCAGTAAACAATGGGATCCATTTATTTTGCTACGTCATGAGAATAAAATTTTCCCATAAATGATATATTGACCACAAATAAACTTTATATGCTTTGGTACAAAATGTAAAATCGTATACCACAAAGATCTTTTAAAATTGGGATCTTTGCGCAATTTTTCACACACAAGTTTCCAGAATATTGAATGGTCTTGGCCACAGCATTTTGACCGACTTTTTCATGTTACCATGACAGAGGCAAATACATTTTTTTTTATTATTAAATTCATTAATGGTACAAAAGCAAATATCTCTAAGCGCTTGAAAAAAAAAAATTTTTGTCAAAAACGCCAAAAAAAAAAAAACTCACGGTAAAAAGTTCAGTTTTGAAGGTGGGTAAAAAAAAACATGGGTTTTGGTTGGAATATTTTGCTTAAAAAACAAGAAGTGGGTGCCAGAGATTTTATTTTTTAAAAAGAAGTGAGATTTCCACTTTTTTTAAAAGCTGGGTGATTTAGAAAAAAATGAAAAAGTAGTGGGTGGCAGAAAACCCGTATAAGGAAATTAAGTGGGTGGTATTTAATAGCTCTCTTATTTAGATTGGCTAGTACATAACAATAACAAAAAAATTGTTACTGTACACTTTGTAATGTAAGAAAATGTATTTATGTATTGGTAATTAAATTATATTAATCCTTTTCATTGAGTATGATCTCGGGCTCATTATCATTTCCTCATATTTAACAAATGCTTGTTTCTCACGTAAAAAAAAACTTATCTCTTTTGAGAAAATTTTTTTCAGCTTTTGTGATGTGACTTTACTCAGCTTAGAAAATAAGAAAACAGCTATGAATACAATTCGTAGTACAGGCTATTAGCAGCTTCCAGTTGCTGCAAACTAATATCTATTGTACCAGGTGAGGTAATACATAGTACCATACACCCTCTTTAAAATTTTACTTTTTGTCTTTTAATAAACTTACCTCTTTTCCTCATTATAAAACCAGGCTAAAGTTGTAATCAGGACTCAAGGACAGGAATTAGTAGATATATTTGTTAAGTCTAAGAGCAGTTGGGATCTCGGCTCAAAATTTTGAAATAATCGGATATGCCTTGTTTAATGTAACGTAATACAAGTGGCCTAATGATCTCTTGTTTCCTTGGGTTATATCATAATTGTCCTTCTCTATCTTTTCTTTTTTTTTTAAAAAAAGAACGCAACTTCAAGCTTTCATCATTATGGAAGAAGTGTATGATCTTCACCAGCATGCATATTGTATATTCATACGTACGTAAAACTATTAAGTCAATGTCTGTCTATGTTAACAGACTTCTATTTCAGAATTAGAAAGTAGTGGTAAAATAAACTGGCAGATAGATTCAAATATAGCAAACAAAGGAGGTTTAAATGATGAGAGAAATAGGTATAAAATTCTTCAATAGAATAACAAAATCTAAGCCAACGAAGTCATCTCTAATGAATAATATCACAGCACAACAGACTACCTTATGTACGATGAACGAAATATGGAAATCGTATACTGGAAATGCCCACCAGAATACTATGCTCCTGAACTCAGAGAAAGACTAGAGAATAATAGACACTGCAAAAATAGAGCTTATATAACAATCAAACATTTTATAGATAAATTATATTGCGCCTTTAAAAAAGGAAAGAACAATTGGAATAAAAATGATTTGATTTTGGAGCTTGCAGTGAAAAATTTCATACGCGCATTGGCAAATTACATTATAGATAGCTATAGTTTCCCAACCATTCATAGTCTTATTGAACTTCATTATGTCTGTATTGTTCCATACGAGTGGGAAGATGAAATAAGAGAAGAGTTGCTTCGTCCTATTTTTATACAATCGGGTCTCATTACAAAAACCGACCACAAAGATAGACTTTTGTTTCTTTCAGAACCAGAATCTTTTTTTTACTATACTCAACGCAATAATAGACCACGATCAGAACTTTATAATGGATACTATCAAGTAGGAGATCACTACCTCTTGTGTAGAGTTGATGTTGATCATAAGAGAAAATCATCAATACATGTGCACTTGATAGAAGCCCAACCTACGGTGCTCAATATACCTGAAGAATTGCTTTATCCCAGAATATTATTCTCGTCGAAACTTTCATTTACTGTGGATAGTATCAAAAGTAACTTAAATTTTTTTCTAAGAGCAAAGTTATTTCCTGAAGACAACAATAGTTACAAAAACGATTATGTCGATATGATTGTGAAATATTTATATAAAAGTATTATAACAGGAATGGTAAAATTTAGACTCACTAATAATGACTGATGTAGACTTTAACGCATGATTTAATATATAGTATTTATTTGAAGAATCAGACTACACAGATTTAACTATTCTAAAGAAGCCCTGTATTAAAGTCAAAAAAGAATGGAAGTTGAATGAAACACAGTCAAAATATTTGGAGACTCTCAGTCTTTTTGATATTTGTTTAGAGACTGATAGAAAAATGATAAATACAATCAAGAAAGGTTTATATACAAGTAATAACCAAGCGAAACAATGCAAGGTCTTAATATTTCAAGAAGAGTGGGGTGTTTTAAATAAAACCTTGCATTCATTATGGTCAATAGCTATACTAGAGTATATTGCAGACTCTTTAAACTATATAAACAAAAGTATTATACGATTTGATGGCACATATTTCAGTCGTATAAATAAAGCATTATTAGGAGCGCAACATTACTCCCAAGAGGTTATATGTAACTCTGATATAAACTCAAGACCTCGAATTTTGCCTTCAATAGAGCCAACTTTGTCTTCCTCTGTATTTTTGGATCACAAAATAAATGCTGTATTAAATATAGGTTAGTTAAAGTGGCAAATATACTTGAGAATACAGACTAATAACTTAAGATTGTGTTTATAGATATCTTACCTGGTTACACCCTGTTATCATGCGCATTTGTAAACAGTAATGGTATTGTCGAGAAGGTATTAGATAATCATTATTTTACGAACAATAAGATGTAAGAAAACTATTTTTATATATGCACCTGTATAGTAAAGTCTGTATGTTAAGTTTAAATTAAACTTAGTTTACCTCCACTGAAATTGTTTTACCCGGTCTCAGAAATAGCAACGCTAGTTATGAATGAAAGGTAAATCCATCCAAACACGTATCATCTTATGCTTATTAAAATTAATCTTTTTTTAAAGATGTATACCGCTCATCAACAAACATTTAAGTTATAATTTAAACTGTATGTTTGACCCAGACTATTACTTTCAAAAGACAAAAAAATTGGCAATTAAGTTTGGAGATATACTGAACGAAGGTTTTTCTTCCAAAGAAATCTTCATATCTACACAAGAACCAAAAAATATTGAAGCTTTTTTGTTATTGTACTTTGGTTATATAAATGAGATCATATTAAGTGGATTATCTACCCAACAGCTAAATTCTGACAGCACGAGGACAAGAATCGGATATCTAGTCTCGATCGAAAAAAGGTTATTAAACAGTATTGTTGGTACTAAAGAACATTTAAAAGAGCTTGTATTTGAAAGTGGTTTGGTAAAGAATAATGATGAGTACAAAAAGTTAAGAATAATAACCCAAGGTGAAGGTTTATTGCCTGCTATTCAAAAGCAAATCAATCTAGAGTTACCTATCAAGTCCTGTTTTGTAATAGCTCAACTACATGAAAATCATGTACAGTTGACTTTAAACCAAGTGGTGACGGATGTCGGGTTGGAAGATGAAGCACAAGAAGCTATTATTTTGCAAGACAAAATTGTACCTATTGAAAATATCTACGAATCTTTATGTATTTCTATGTGGGACAAAATTTCTCGAAACACTAGCTTAATTCAATTTTGCGATTTACACTGTAGGGATAATGAACATTTGTTTGAATTGACAGCAAAAAACAAATTTACAGAATCCTTGAGAGAGTTCATTTCAGCCAAGGTAAATGGTTTATTAATGGATAATAATTATTCTAGCGTCGGATATGGTTTCCCTTTTAAATCATATTATAGATTTTTACAGGAAACTTAAACCTTCAAATGGACAATGTAAGAAGAATGGAATTAAGTCATACTTGTCACTGTGCGGTGAATTTATCAGTTAGGAGTATTTTAGATATTTCAATCAGGCCATTTATGTATGAAATGGCTTCTCTTATATCAAGCTCAATAATTAATAGAGATTATTTTGGAAAATATAATGAAATTGAACATATTTTCAGCATGATACATTTTAACAGAAACCAACGATTTCACCCCATCCTTGTAAATCTATTGAAAGAAGAATTGAATGATTTTAATAATGATGAGAAACATAGTTGGGTTTTATTAGAGGTACCGAATCAACTTTTACAGCCAGTTGTACATCAAAGACTAGTCGTATACAAAAGTTTTCAAGTAGGTGACTTGAAACAAATTTCAAACTCCAATTATGGCTTCCTTATAGATATATATCGCCTTCGTTATGGAGGTATAGAGCCTCTGTATAGAGATCAGAGATATTATACAGGAAGTACTTTTGAAAATAGCACTTTATTTATTTTTTTGGAAAAAGGGGATATTATAAATGACGCAAGTGTTAATAGAGTAATTTATTTGACATTACCGCCTATCTGTCGCGAGACAGAAGTTGACATAAGTAAATTAAATTCAAAAAATAGACACCGGAATGATATGTATATTAAATTTTTTATTCTCTTAGCCATATACACATATAAAATTGAAAGCCTAGATGGTTCAACACCCGACAGAACACTTCTTAAAAAAGAGAATGCTGATGAAAAGATAGATGTGCACACATTACTTGTGAATTTTGAGGAAATGCCTATGGAAAAGAATGAAATACCATTAATTCTCTCTGTAGAAATCAAACCTTATTCTTCCTCACTCAGTTTTTCAGCAAAAATTGTAGGTCAAGAACTTATATTAGTAGACGGCTACCCTGCTAAAGACGTAGGGACACCTATGACTTTAACTCGTTTTTAAATATGGTTTTGTTGGAAAAATTATTTTTCAATAAAAGATAACAACGTTATTTTTTTTTAACTAAATCAATACTATTAACTGCTAGTATTAGAATTGGCCTTTTTATTATTATTATTATTACCAAGTTCTCTGTAACCTATTATACGCTCTCTAGTTAATTATTACACAAATTACTTGATATAATATTATTAAGACTAGAAATACATATATGATAAAGTTAAGAGATATGAATAAAAGTCATCAAGCGTAGAAATAGAATAAGTCGAGCAGATACAATTCACATACAGTTACAGGCTAATAATTTTGCTTAAAAAGTACATAGCAAAACTACATAAATGGGGGAAGAGGAAATTGCATTGTAAACTCAACTTTTCTGTAATTTTATTTCGTAGTTAAAAGTGTAGTTAAGAGGGTATCCATCAAATGAATGTCATTATTTATCGCATTATTTTCTTTTCGCACAGTCTTTTTTTTTATCGCGCGCTTTCTTGATTGATTCTTCTTTGATATTCATACAGCTGACTCAATGATCTGTCATTTTTAAGGGAAAAGTAAGATATATATGCAAGTTATGAAAAAAAGGGGACTTTGTACAAGTTCCTTTTCTTTCTGAGAAGTTTTTTTTGAGATGCAAATGTTTTAATGATGACGAATATAAAAAAGAGGGTCTTTTTGTTTTGACAGGTAATAAATGTCTCCTTTAGTTAGAAAAAAAAGAGAATGTTTTTTTTGCATTGAACTCACTTTTGTGAAACGTATTGGAAATTGGATACATTTTATTTTGTAGTACACTGCTGCTGCTGCTGATGCAAGTAAATTAAACCCTTATTCACCTTTTCATTACATTCGATCGAAAAAGAAGTGGGTCAAAGCGTAAAGAACAATTGAATGACATTCTCTCTCTCTCGGAGGAAATTAAGTTTCATGCCTTTTTTTTTTTTTTTTTTTTTTTTTTACATATTTGAAAGACAGTAATATTTTCTCATCTCTTTCTTAGTGCTTTAATAGTTTTACCCTTCTAAAATAATCTCACGCACAAATAAAGTTTATCCATTTAGTTCAAACAAAATCCTGACTTTTAAAACCATCAGTTGTTTTGTTGTTATTGTTGATTGATTGTTGATGAAAATCGCGTCATTTAAAAAGCTCCGTTGATTTGACGAATTTTCATATAAAGTTTTACCCCGGTTTTCACACATAATTAACTTCTTTTTTTCTTTTCTTTTTCCTATTAAAAAAATAATAATTATGAACCCTTTACGTTTACTTGCACGTCGTGCTTTTTCAACTGTTCATCCTGGAAGTCGTCCTGGTGTAAAGTGTTCATTTTGAAGCGCCCAAGAAAAAAAAAACTGACATTCCTCTTCCTCTCTTTTTCTTATTGTAGATTACAAATGGCTTTATTGGAGCTATTGGTAATACACCTCTTGTAAGTTTTTTTTTTTATAAAAAGAAAAATTAAACAAGAGATACTTAAATTATGTAAAGATTCGTTTGAACAGACTCAGTGAGGAAACTGGCTCTGAAATTTTAGCCAAAGCAGAATTCATGAATCCAGGTGGATCTGTCAAGGATCGTGCAGCCTTGTTCGTTGTAAAGGATGCAGAGGAAAGAGGATTAATTCAACCTGGTGGAACAGTTGTTGAAGGTACTGCAGGTAATACAGGTATTGGATTAGCTCATGTGTGTCGTGCCAAGGGATATAAATGTGTTATTTACATGCCCAACACTCAGGTACGAAAAAAAACACATTTTTTTTTTACATAGTATAATAATAGCAGTCGTAATTTTTATTATAGTCTCAGGAAAAAATTGATTTATTACGTATGCTTGGAGCTGAAGTTCATCCAGTACCTGCTGTAGCATTTGATAACCCAGAGAACTACAACCATCAAGCCAAGCGTCATGCAGAATCACTCTCGAATGCAGTCTGGACCAATCAATTCGACAATACAGCAAACCGACGTG
Source organism: Pilaira anomala (assembly GCA_025716855.1). Taxonomy (NCBI): domain Eukaryota; kingdom Fungi; phylum Mucoromycota; class Mucoromycetes; order Mucorales; family Mucoraceae; genus Pilaira; species Pilaira anomala. Next base: position 237,885 of record JAIXMQ010000008.1, read on the forward strand.
CGCATATTGAAACAACAGGACCCGAAATCTATGCTCAAACAAATGGAGAGGTAGATGGATTTGTATGTGCTACAGGTACAGGTGGTACACTTGCAGGTACAGCACGTTACCTTAAGGACGTCAAGGGAGATCAGGTCAAGATCTTCTTGGCTGATCCTCCTGGATCTGTGCTTCATAGTTACTTTACCAGTGGACATAAATTGTTTGAACGTAGTGGATCTTCTATTACCGAAGGTATTGGACAAGGTCGTATCACAGACAATTTAAAGCCAGATGTCGATATCATTGATGGTGCTTTGAATATCCCAGATGAAGAGACGATCAAGATGCTTTATCGTTTATTGGATGAAGAGGGTATTTATCTTGGTGCTTCTTCTGCTCTTAATGTAGTTGCTGCTGTTGAGATGGCAAAGCAACTTGGTAAGGGTAAAAAGATTGTTACGATTTTATGTGATGGTGCTTATAGATATCAATCTCGTCTTTTCAGTAAGTTTTGCATTTTTAAAGTATTGATTGTTAAAAGTAATTAAATTGATTATGTTTCATTAGGTCGCAAGTGGTTAGAATCCAAGAACTTGTCAACTGCAATTCCCGATCATTTACAAAAATATGTTGTCTTACCATAAAGGAGAGAAAGAATAATAATAAAATCATAGATGTATTAAATAAAGGGAAACAATTCCGTCTTTTTTTTTATGTAAGTGAGTGGGTCTGGATTTAATAACAAAAAAGATCCCGAGTCTATTTAATTTTTTTTGGAGGGGAGGTGGGGGGGGGGGGGGTAACAACTAAAAGCCCAGATGCACGTTAAGTAAAACCTTTCAAACTACAGAAAAATCGGCTTTTCAAAGATCCAAAACTGGTAGAAAATTCATGTTTATGATTTGTTGTATCCCGCGTTCTATTTTTTTTTTGTTAAAAAGGGAGTGAGGTAGGATTTTTTCTACTTTTTCTTTCTTTTTGTTTCTTCATTCTCTCCTTTTAATAATAACAATGTCAACCAACTATTTGCCTTCTATCTTTCATGGTGGTAAAAGCAAGACATTATCAAAGCGATCGACCATCACATCCACAAAGCCATTGGAAGAAATGCAACCTTCACATCCACGCAGTACGACAATATCTAAAGTAAAACGATTTGGATCTTTACTTGTACGAAGTAATACAAAGAATGATAGAAGAAGAAGAGCTGATACTATCTTTCCACCTCAAATTGATACGAATAGTAGTGCCTGGTCATCAACACAAGAAAGTTTGGTTTCTTCAACAGATACCAATATCTCTACAGATGATGATGAAGAAGAGGTCATGACACCTACTAGTTCTATGGTTTCACACATGTTTGAAGAAGATCGATCGCAGACAGCAATTACAAATATCAATAGTTCATATCATAGCAACAGTAGTTTACATCATAGCAACAGTATGGTAGTAACACCATCACCAACCCCACCTGAAACCATAGAAACCAATCAATCTGTAGATGACAAAGCAATGACATTCGATGACAAAGAAATCACTAAAGAAGAACAACCGGATCCAGAGCCGAAAATCATTGATCCAGACACTTTAAGTTCGGTATCGCTGGTTCGATATCATTTAGAAATGGCCATGGCTGAAATTGATCAAGAGATTGATGATGAATTAGAAGCTCAACGTGAACACATGTTGAAAAACATTCAAGCTAGACCTACTTTATCATTTTAGAAAAAACTTTCACCTTTTGTACCATTAGTTATATACATTGTACCTGCTTAATAAAAAAAAAAAAATTCATTTTATATACATTATTTATTTGTAAACAAACGGATTTTATTTTTTTCGGAGAGGCGTATAATAGTTTTAAAAAAATAACTCGGGTAAATGAATTCTTGGTTATATCATTGTGTGTGTTCTATATATAAAGCGTGTTGTCACTTTTTTTTTTTGCCCCCCTCTTTTCCCTCTTATGTAGTTATATAAAGAAAACAAGTTATAATTTAACTTTTTTCTCCTTGTTTGTTTCTCTCTCTCTCTCTTTGTTTTTTCTTTATTTAACAACAGTACTGTAATAAAAGAGTTAGTAAATAAACCTGCAATTATATTAGCTCGTGTCGGCTTAGTTATTGCTTTATAGTAGTTTGCTATAAATAGAAGGCATACGAGTTAATATCAAGTTATACATACTATCCCTTACCCTAAAACCGAAATTCATTATTTCTTGTACATAAAACGGGATTCATTCTATAATTAAGCATAAACGCGCTTTTATTTGTTAAATAAATGAATTTCATCAAAAGATGCACATACATTAGAATAAAAAAAAAATATTTGGCATTTGCCTAAAAGGTTAATTGGATATTTTTGACACCTAAACAGGATCGGAACACCTAACGTGTAGTCCAAAGTATATTATATGATGTGCAATTAAGACAGACAGAGAATACTGTATAGCATTTTAATTGTAGTTCGTAGCTCGTTTGTGTTCTCTCTTTTTCTTTCTTACGTAATTCATCAATGGCATGTCACTATCAGAGAAGGAATGCTTCACACACTCGAAAAAGAAAGAAAATCTTTTAGTTGGAATACCGCATTTTTTTTTTTAAACCTCAAATCGTGTTTTTTTCTTTTTTTATCACCTTTTTTCACAAACATACAGAATAAATACAGAATGCCACCTAAAGGTAAAAATGGAAAAAGAAAGAAAAAAGCTTAAGCATAAGACTGATATATATAAGAAAAGGCACAAAGAAACGCAAGTATCAATTAGAAAACGATCCTTCACAACCTAAACTGGATCGGTTTTTATCTAATGGAATAGGAGGAGGAGTGGTAAAAGATGATCCAATGGTAATTGATTCAGTACCTGAATCGTCAAATAATAAAAAGAATATTGTATTGGGTACAGTACGACAACAATCACTTACACCTTGTATTGTAATTGCCAATGCCAAACGTAAGTAGTGAACTTTTTTCACAGTAAAAAAAAAAAAAGAAAAAAAAACTAACTTTTTTTTTTGTGTATTAGCTACTCGAGCACAACATTTACCAGAAACATTTTTTAAAAGTAGTTGGGAACTTCAACAAGAATTATTGAAAGAGATATTTCAAGAACTAGAAGAAGAACAAGAGCAACATCAAATCAATTATGTGACAGCGAGTAAAAGTGTAGAGAGTTTATGTCGATACGGTAAAAGTGAAGATTTATTTGAAAAGTTAAAGATTGAGTTAGAGAGACATGTACAAAAGATGAAAGAGGACTTGATGAGTGTACCTGTGAATGATAATATCTTGGGTCGTTTGAGACGTTGTTGGAATACGTTTTGTAATCAATTGGCTATTATTCGAAATGTATTTATGGAATTGGATCGATCTTTTATCTTGCCGAATACTAAATTTACATCCATTATGTAAGTAGACATCACAGATCCTATATATATATATACATACTAAATACAGGATTCAATTATTTAGTCAGTTAGGAAAACATATATTCAGTAACAAGATTTTAGATTCATCTAGTTTTCGTAACGTAATTGTATCCGAAGTACTGAATTTAATCAAATTAGATCGAGATAACCAAAATGTGGATATCAAATTAATTCAATCAATTTTACAAATGTTGATTGAACTCTCTTATTATTCCAGTGAATTCGAATCTAAATTCTTGACGAATACAAACGCATATTACATGGCAGAATCCGATTTATTAATCAATCAATTAGAGACACCTTATTATATTCAACACGCCTATCAACGTCGATCGCAAGAAATGAACGGGCGTATCAAATTGTATTTAGACGTACATACAAAGCAAGCACTTGCGAATGTAGTCACAAATCAATTAATATATAGTAAAACCGAATTGATTATTAAAAAGGGGTTCGATGAGATGATGCAAAAGAACTTGTTGAAACCACTCAAGATCTTTTATGAGTTATTGGGTACGAACCCCAAGATGAGTTTATTACGACATGCGTTTGGAGAATATATCAAGAAACAAGGTGTGACCTTAATCAAGAACCCTCAATCGGATACAACCATGGTCATGGAAATATTAAAATTCAAGACGAGTTTAGATATCGTCTTGAAACATTGTTTCGAAAACGACAAATTATTTCAAAACACACTGATGGAAAGCTTTGAATACTTTATGAACACACGTGGAAATAAATCTGCTGAACTCATTGCCAAATTTATCGATTCCAAATTAAAAATCACCAAAAAGCAACCAAGGGCAAATGAAATGGATGCAAATCAATTAGATCAAGTCTTGACACTGTTTCGATATATTCAAGGTAAAGATGCTTTTGAAACGTATTATAAAAAGTTCTTGGCAAAGCGATTGTTGACGGATAAAAGTATCTCGATTGATCTGGAACGATATGTGTTGGAGAAATTAAAGGCTGAATGTGGAAGAGAGTTCACAAAGAATTTGGAAAGTATGTTGGAAGATGTACGAAATTCGGCTTTGTTCGATCAAGACTTTAAAGAGTTCGAACCAGATGTGCCTCGTATGCCATTGACCGTCAAAGTCGTCTCTCAAGCGATCTGGCCCACTTTTCCTGCAACTCAAATTAAACTCCCTCCCAGCATGCTTCAAACTCAATCTCTTTACACTAAATTCTATACTTCAAAAAATAATGGTAAAAAACTCATTTGGCAAGACGCTTTATCCAGTTGCACCATCACTGCTCAATTCGAATTAGGCACAAAAGAAATCATTGCAAGTTTATCACAAGCTGCCATTCTTTTATTGTTTAACGACCATATCTCCATGCCATTAAGCGAGATAGCGAGAAAAACCAACTTGGATAGTAAAGAACTCTCAAGACTCTTGGTCTCAATCTCAACAGGACCCACTAATTTCTTGAATTCAGCCAGCACAGGAACTTCAGTCACCTATCATGTCAATCCAAACTTTCAATCGAATGCATCTCGATTACGTGTGCCTGCACCGATGATAGATCAAGCTGTAGAGGAAAAGAAAGTAGAAGAAAAAGTGTTTCAGAATAGACAACATCAAATTGATGCTACTGTTGTTCGCATCATGAAGTCTAAAAAGACGGCAACCCATTTCGAACTTGTAACTGAAGTTATATCACAATCAAATTTTCCAGTGGATGTAAGTTTAAAAAAAAAAAACAAAAAAAAAATGTGTACTTACCTTTTATTACAGGCAACTGATATAAAGAAACGTATTGAATCTTTAATTGAGAAATATTATTTAATTCGTGATACAGAAGATAGTTCTGTTTATATTTATCAAACTTAAAATCCTGTGACTGTGCGAGTGTATGTGTGCTTTTTTTCGCGCTCTTTCTCTACCCCTTTTTTTTTTTCATTTGTGTGTGAAATAAAAAAAAAAAAAGTTATTCATCTTCTCTTTTTTTATAAATGAATGGACAAAAGCTTATAGTAACTTGTAAAGTAAATTTCTCTTTTTATTCTTCTTAAAAATAACAAAAACCTCCTTTCTAGACTGTGACGAGTATGGTGTATGGCCACTTATTGCAGATGACTTATCTGCACGACTTCCACTTCGAAACCTCAAGTGGCAACCTTCCAGTCAAAGAGCCGAGTGTATCATACCTATCCTTGAAGTGGATTTAAAAAGGTTTACACCAGAGCATACACCTCAATTATTATCTGCTACACAAACTGTTTATTTAAACCTATATTTTGTTTCATGTGATGTAAGTAAAGACTTGTATTAAAAATATATATATATATATATATATATCAAGACAAATATTCAACATTTGTATATATTAGGATAATGAAGTCTACAAAAATCAAGTGAGAAAAAACATAAGAAATTGGGTTGAAACAATTCAATCAAAAAAGAATCAAGAATGGCTCATTGTATATGTTGCAGATACTGAAGCGAGACGTACCAATAATTATTTAGGTCTCAAGTCGTCAGTGTATGATAAGATCAAAACCGATTTCAATCCACCTAAACAAGATCGATGTGCTTATATTCGAAAGAAGGATCCAGAGGGTCCTCAATCTGAATTATGGACCACGTTTATAGAAAAAATGAAGGAATGTATCTTGTCTTGTTTTGATATGCAAGTGCTTCAGATACAAGAAGATACTAGACGATTAGATATGCAAAGACATATGCCTGGTTGGAATTATTGTACTTTTTTTATACTAAAAGAAGGGTTAGCACAGGCTTTTGAAATTATGACCTTGTATGAAGATGCTTTGATTCAATACGACGAACTTGAAGCTTCCTTTTTCCAAGTTTTAAGAGGTAATACTTGTATATATGTGTTTGCACATTATTTATAATCTTACCCTATTTTTTTTTTTTTTTTAAAAAAAAAAATTCAGATAAAGCATTGGCTTGGTTCGGTCATTTTGGTGGTACAGACCCAGGCGACGATAGTGGAAACATCCTCGACTTTAAACGAAAAAACTACCGAGAATTAATCAACAAGAACATCATCTCAGTATTTGATTTTCGAAGTTACTTATTCGCAAGACAATGTCGTATGTTATTAAAGCTACAACGTGTGATTGAAGTCACATCGCGGGCACAAATGTTTATCACCAGCTTCATACCTTCCATTCGAGAGAACCAAGAGCATCTACCCGATAGCTTTGTAGAATCTTGGGTATTTTCTGCATGTATGAATGTAGTGAATGAATGTGAACCTTTGTTTGCACAACTTGTCTCAGCCAATACGGATTTGATCGTACCCTATAATGCAGTGAAAGCAGATCTGTTATTGACCGCAAGAAGACAGTTGGATAAGATTGGTGTCAAATGTAAACATTTACCAATGACGGATCCGTTTTCGATTTATATTGATCATGAGGAGACCAAGTTTTCAAAAGGTGATATTACCAATCAAAAATTATTAGAGGCTATTGCGAATGTTGAGTCGTTTGATAAGACTTATATGGGATTGAGTACAAGAGCTATCAAGAGTTATGATGCAAGTTATCGGTCTAGAGCTGCTTTGAATGTTCATGGAGACATTGCCGCTTTAAAATAGTAATTCTTGCAAAAAAAAAAAAAAAAAAAAAAAAAAAGTATTTTATAAGCATAAAAAAAAAAACGAATTAATTTTTTTTTCTTTTTTCTTTTGTAGTATTCGTGAAAGGTATGAAGAAGCAGTACGAATTTATGAATCGATGATTTGGCGATACGGAGAACACGAATGGAGTTCAATTGAGAACAGTTTACTTATTAAATGCGCAGACTCTCAACATAGGTTAGGCAAAGTAGATCAATACGTCGAATCCTTACTAGCACTCTTAAAGAACTCCAAGTTCCTAAAGGAAGAAGAAGCCACACAATATACAGACGAATTGATTGCAAACGTGATGAAACTAGATAAAGAGATCAAACGACCATTTTCACCCATCTTCTCTATCGCCGTTACGTCCATTATTGATGACGGAAGTCTTGTCGATAGAACGAGTGTGGAAGTCATGATCGAAAACCATTTACCAAAGACGATTAGTTATGATACAGTTTCATTACGATTGGTCGGAAGTGATCCAGAACAGATTCGGTTCACGATTCATGATCAGAATTTAAAGCCGGGTAAAAATACGTTTTTGTTGACGAGTGAGACTTCGACGTCTGGTAATTATGTGGTGGAGACGTGTGAGATGAGGTTGGGTAAATTGATCTTTAGTAATAATTTCTTACGGCCTGGACAGAAGAAAAGGGTGGTTCGATTGAATCATGATGTTAATTTATTGTATGCTACTCTATCTCAACCTCATGAAAGTAAGTTTTTTTTTTTTTTTTTTTAAAAAAAAAAAAAAATGCGAGCAAGTATTAAACTTTTTCAAAAAGTCTGTTTAGGTGAACGTCAAAAGTTATCTGTCAAGATTGAAAGTAGATCAATTCAATCGAGTGCAGGAGTTTTATTACTTCAATCACAAACGGAAAACATGAAGATTTCAAATGTCTCGAAAGTGAATGCAGTATTAACACAAAAAGACACGGAAGAAAAGAAAGTAGAGCTGGATATGTTGGAATCAGGAGAAATTGTGCTTATGGATTTAAGTCCAGATGAGACTTTAGAGTTATTTGTGATGTACGAAGGGCCTTATACTGAATTTGATTACAGAGTAAGCAAAGCGAGATAAGTAGTGATTGAAGGATTGGTTTTAATTGGTTTTATTTAGATGAAGGCTACCATTACTTACAAGATTGATGAAAAGGATCATAAATTTGTTTGTTCTGAAAATGTCAAGGTGACAGTTCCTTTACTTGTAACTGAATCTACCATCTTTAGAGAAACTTGGTAAAAACACAAGGAAAAAAAAATATATATACTAGCAGAAATAGTTTGACTTAATTTTTTCTTTCTTCTATTAGTGTCTTTTTAAAGGTAGAACTATCTTGTAATGGAGATTTACCTGTTCGAATTCTTGGATCTTATGCAAAACCATCCACCTATTATTTAGTTGAAAGTCAGTCTCAAGTCAAACAATGCGAACTGGTAAATCAGTGTAACATACACACAAAAAAAAAAAAAATGCAGATCCCTAATTGTATTTTTCATCTAGACTTTATTTCCAAGACAAACCGTTTCTTTTATTTATAAACTTATCAAGAGAGATCAAGCCGTAGAAGGTAAAAAAAAAAAAAACCTTTTTTCTCATGTAAATTACAACTCAATACTAACCCCTCCCCCCCTTTTTTTTTTAAATATAGATCAAGACATCAATTCAAAAATTCATTTCCATGTAAAATACAGATCATTAAAAGAAGAAGTGGAAACCAGTTTACAATTAATGATGAAGGACACATTAAAGAAATTCAACTTGGAGCAACATTTACCTTACGTTTTTGAAAAAGTCAAGGAAGCCTTTTTGAGTTCAGTGGATTATTCAAGTTATGGGTTAACGGATGTGGTTCATTTAGATGACTTTGATGCCGAATTATGTGAATCTTTCTTACTTCATCGAGATTTAAAAACCAAGGTTCAATTATTAGATTTAATTGAAGAGTTCTTTGAGGTAAAAAAAAAAAAATTTTTTTTTTTTATGGTTTTTTATTATTATTGTTAAAGGTTTTATATTAACGTGTTACATAAGCAACATGAGGCAATTACAGTACAGCAAATTAAACAGAGGTGTCCTCATCCTCGTGAACATGCAATTGCTTTCCCTCTTGAAGTCCCTACTTCCAAGGTAAAAAAAAAAGAGAGAGAGAGAAACAATTATTTAATCCGTTTTTTTTTTGTATATAGATCCTTCATACAGCCGAACTCATTCTCTCAGTAGAAAAAGAATTACTTGTCTCAGAAGCATGCCCATGTACACTTCGTATCAAACAACTCACCTACTGGACAGGAGACCAAGAGAACCGACAAAACGAATTTTATTACGACATTGATGTAGATTACGATAACTGGTTACTATCAGGCAAGAGACGTCTTCGATTCCATTCAAAGCCAGGAGAAATGATGGAATTTGATATTCAATTAGTCCCCTTAAAGACAGGCAATTTATTATTACCCTCTGTACGTATCTCTGCTGTCTCTCCTGATGTATTTGCATCCACTGTCTATGTCAATAGCGCTCAACAGATTTTGGTTAAACCCAAGTCAAGAACAGCTACTTTCTTTGTGGAACAACAAAGGTTTATGCAACAACCTTATGGTGTTACTACGAGTACTAGTAATAGTCCGGTCGTGGTGGAAAATACGCCAAGAGCAAGTATAAGAAGTGGCATTGAATTATCAAGTTAGTTAGTTTTTAGATTTTTTTATTTTGAGTAAAAAAGTAGTTTTCGAGTGTACTCGTTTGATGAGTCTTTCGTTTTTTGGTGCTGCTGCTGCTGCTGCTGCTGCTGGGTTCTTTGGGTGGTGGACTTGCGATTTTTGTGTAAGTACCACCACATGTGAGTTGATGCTCTGCGTACCATGTGTCTGCTGGTTGTGGGGGTCTAAAAGAGGAGATGAGTAAAAAAAGAAACAATTGGGGGTTTTTTTTTGACAGAAAGAATTGAGAAACAAACCTATTGACAGAACGTTTTACAATTCCGAAATATGGAGCTCTTTCCTGACAGATACCCTATATAAATAGAGTGTGATGAGTCTTTACTTTACAGTTACATATATATATATGTATATTTCAGTTATGATTAATCTTACATTGCACCTCCATACATGTGTAAGATAGTAATCTACTTCATCATGAAAGCTAAGAAAAACATAATGAGAATATGTTTTGTTACTTTTTTTTTTTTTTTTTTTTTTTTTTGCTTTACTTGTGAAACACTGTAATTTTGACACCCGCAGCATCGCTAATCCGTTTTGCTTCTGACAGGAATTCAGGGCCATGTCCATCTATAATTCATGATAAATCATTGGCATTTGATTAACAGTTGTATGTTTATTTACCTCTATCTTCATTTCCTTTGGTGATAAACAAGAGAGCATGGATCATCTCGTGCTATGAAAATATATATTAGAAATTGAAAACTTAATTTTTTTTTTAAAAAAAAAAAAAAAAAAAAAAAAAAGTGATAATTTACAAGCAATGTCTCAAACATATCTTTCTTGGGCCTGAATTTAAGTATTGGTTCAGATAAGGCTACAATACAATGATGCTGTAACCTTTTATAAGTACATGTACCCGCACTATAATACACAGACACAAACAAAAAAAAAATCAATCAATCAATGTAATATATATATATATATGTGTGGTAAACATGTATTACCATCTTGTCATTCGAGTTGACCATTTTACTTCTACACCACTCAATTGATTGTTAAAATAAATACGATTAAAGTAAGAAAACAATTGATGTAAATCAGGTGTTTCTTCTTCTAATATACTTTCATCTACTATAGTAGATAATTGATATGCTAAAGCCAAGTCTGACTTTTGTTGAGGTGGTAGTGGTGAAGAAGAACTTTGAGTTAGATCGATGACAAATTCATCTTGTAATTGTTTCGCTAATGCTAAATCAGCTTTATAAACTTCCTCTTCTTCTGCCCATTCTTGTTGAAGTAAACGAGCTAATGCTTCGTCTGAATTCATGTTTATAAAAAAAAAAAAAAAAATAAAAAAAAAAAAGAGAAAAAGAGAGAGAAAAAAAAAGAGAGTAACTTTTTATTTATTTATTTATTTACTGTCAAATCAATTTAATCAAGAATAATAATCTGGTTTTTTAACATTGACACCATATTCAGATAAGGCAGCAGTAAGATCTTCCATTGTTAAAACAGTTTTACGATCCTTTAAAGAAAAGATTGTATTAGTTTATGGAGATGCATTATTATTATTATTATTATTATTATTTACCTTTCCTGATTTTCGGTTACCAGATTGTCTCACTTTAGAGTATTGAAATGCATCTGTGGCTATATCAGCAACAAATTTCTGTGTTGCTAAAGCTAATAGTCTTTTACTGTACAAAAAAAAAAAAAACTTTAGTGTCGATAAACAAGAAAAGAGGAAAACATACATTCTAACATCATCACAATCGAAACCTGATTTATTCAAATAATAGTCAGTAACTGCGTCGGGTATCTAGAGGAATAAATAAAATAAGTAACAAAAAAAAACCCCATAAAGTGAATAAGTTGTTGTTGTTGTTGTTATTACAATAGGCGCATAGTTATCCATCAGTGCAAGGAATTCAGCCATGGTCTTTTCTTTTTTATGTTCAATTTCAATTTTAGGTACTTCTATTATTGGTATTGTGATAGCAGGTTGTGAAGGTGGTTGTAACGGAGGTGGCATATCATTGTTTTTATTAGGTATTTGAAGAGAATTGGATGTATTCGTATCACTCATAATTGAAAGCTTTTTTTTAAAAAAAAAAAAAAAAAAAAAGAGAGAGAGAAAGAAGAAAGGAATAAGAAAAAGTCACGGTTCGGTTTAAATCAAAGATAAAACATGTACAATTAAAAATAACAACAAAAATAAAAAACTAAAACAAAGTTAAAATCTACAATCACTTTAAAGTATACTTGAACTCATTTTTTGCTTTAAAAAAAAAAAGAAGAAGGTCTTCAGGATGTAAGATAGTTAAAGAATACAGAGAGAGAGAGAAAGGGAGGGAGTATTAAATATCACGTGATTCTTTCATCATCATCAGGTACAACACGAAATTTTGTTTGTAAACCCTCCCTTTTTCTTTTTTTTTTCTTTTTTAATTTTTTTTTTTTTTTTTTCTTCTTCTTCTTAACATGATTACAACTTCTATTACTGAAGCTTTTCATTTACTTGATGAAAAACAGAATACAACACAACAAGTGATGGAGAATACAACAGTGTATACGAATAATGTATTATTAGATAGCAATAGTTCTGTACCAGGTAAATAAATAAATAAATGAAAAGTGAACAGAGAAAAAAGAAGAGAAAGGAAAAAAAAAAAAAAAAATAATAATTAGGTATTCAACTTCTTAAAAAATCAAGATTTATTAGCCGAGAAAAGCCATCATAATCAATCAGGGACTAGTTCAGCCGAGGAAACGGTATTTCTTCCGACCTATACATCTTTACCGACCACGAAACTCGAGGAAGAACCTAATCCATTTGAACAGAGCTTTGAATCTACAGTGAAAATGCAAAAGACAGCGATAACAACAAAGTTACCTAGTGCAAAATCAATCGATAATCCAAAACCTACTCGATTGGACGCATTAGAAAATCAATGGGATAGTTTAAGGTCGGGTATTCTATCACCTTCCATGTTACCAGGACCTACAACAACAGGTATCTATATCTATATATATATATATATTTATATATAAAAAAGAGATGGAATTTGGTTTTTTATTTTTTTATTAATATATAAAAAAAAAAAAAAAAAAAAAAAAAGCGGCAACGGGAAGAAGAACGATAAAGTATGAAAATGGTAATACGTTTTATAATCACACATACGAAAATCCACCACCTACTGTAGTCAAACAACATTCAAGAAAGAAATCAAATAGTAGTAGTTCAGAAGGTTCATTTCAATCAACTCAAAATAAAAAGCAAAAGACAACTACTAGTAAAAACAATAGTAGACAGAGTGCAGATCCAGAAGATGAAGAGAAGCGAAAGAACTTTTTAGAACGCAATCGAATTGGTAAGAGAGAAAAAAAGAGTTTTTCTGTAGTACAAAAAAAAAACTTATATTTCTCTTTAGCTGCTTTAAAGTGTAGACAACGTAAAAAACAATGGCTACAAAACCTTCAAACCAAAGTAGAATATTTGGCAGCCGATAATGAACGATATCATATGCAAGCCAATGCGTTACGAGGAGAACTTATTAACTTGAAAACACTCTTAATGGCACATAAAGATTGTCCTATCAATCAACAAGAAATGAAAATCGCTTTAAATCGTCCTATACCGGGTGTTCCTTCTTTACCTCATTTACTCTCAAATAATACAACTGAAGATGCTTAATTGAAAAAAAGGGATAATTCGCTTTCTCTTTAATAAATAGTTTTTTTTTACTTGTAATATACAGTATGACTCGGTTGTAATTAAAAGTGTGAACACAGAGTGTGTGTGTGCCTCCCCCCGGTGCTAAATTAACAATTCCAATTGGAGCATTTCAGAGACCCAGTTTTTTTAAAATGAGTGGCAGCATTCAGTGATACATAATAAAAGGCAAAGCATTGACAACATGTTGTTATAATACATAGTAACCATGTAAGATTTTATCTCTGCTGCTCCTTAATAAAGAAACAGTATACGCAGAATATTGGAACGTTAGGCTTTCACATAGCATCATCCTTAAAGCATAAAGAACTCGCGAAGATGTAGTTAATAAAGAAAGCTTAAACAATAAAAAAAAAAAAAAAAAAAAAAAAAAAAAAGAGGTCAAAAACGTAAATTGAGACACAGTGAAATATACTTGTGTTGTAAAAAAAAGGAAAGATTTAACCATTTATATCTATCAAGATTGATCTAGAAACCTTTTTTTTTTTTTTTTTTTTTTTTTTTTTTTTTTTTGCTCTCCCTCTTTCTTCGAGTTACACACTCGGGTTATGCCTCTTTCTGGAAATACATACGAACCCCCCCCTTCGCACACATGAAAAATTTATTAGCGTAACTATAATGTAGCAGGAATAAATTAAAATAACTATTTAAAGAATCTAAAGGTTAATGTAAAATATTTAGGTTTAAATGCAAGATGTGTCTTTTTATTTCATCAAGTTTTAAAAAAAAAATTTTTTTTTCAATTGATCTATTGTGACCTATGTAGAATTAACTGTCTTTTTGAGTTGACTTTCCAAGTTGGTACAACAACAACAACAACAACAACAAAAATTCCTTGATAAGATAAAGCGTTAAAGTAAACAAGATGCTTTATAGTGATAGGTGATTTTCTCTGCTGGGCTCTATGTTTTCGTTACATATTCTTCCTTTAACAAAACGAAAACCGCCTCCTTTTTTTTTTTTCTGAAAAACCTCTCTCTCTCTCACGTTGTTTTTTTTTTGGGGATTCATTCTACTCAACAAAAATAGGTGCAAGAAATGATGAAGATGTAGATCAAAGTGTATACATTAGTATTTATTTCAAAAAAGGCAACTGTCATTTTTTTTTTAGAAAAAAAAAAAAAAAAAAAAGAGGATACTATGTTTAATAAGTCAACTATGGCTATATAAGTTAGCTAATTTCTCAATTGAGTTTGCTTTAAGCTTATGATTATGTATGTGTATACAACAATTTTTAGTTGAATACAAAATAAAGGGTTTTGGTTAATCTAAACAGCCTTTTTGTAATATTTATAATTTCAAAAAGGCGTTAATAAATATTTGTACATGGTTTATGTACATTCTCTAAAAAAAAAAAAAAAGCAAATCTTTTATTTATTATTTGATCTTGAAAACGTCAAGGATTACATGAAAGTTTCAGAGAAATCTTGGAAAATCTTTTTGGGTCAGTATAGATCAACTAACATAAATTTGACTTGATAAACCTTCTACGGTTGACTCAATTGAGTTTACAGCATTTTTTTTTTTCTCTTTCTTTTCTATTGGAGATAGTAGTATGGAGATGATCATTGGTTCTTTCTTTTTGATGACAACTAATTTACACGTGGCGAATCTAAAAAGAAAGAGAGAGAGAGAGAGAGAGCGAGAGAGCGAGAGAGAGAAAAAAAATCCAAAAGGCGCTTTTTCAAAAAGATCAATACACAAACAAATGTTACAATTTTACACAAATAAATATACACTGAAAAAAAAAAAGGGGTAAATACAACAAAGGAAAGAATTTACCATGTAATATTAGATTCCTAAGTCAAGATTTTTTTTTTTTTTTTGTGTGTGTGTTTCAACTGCACCCAAATGATTTACGAATTGGTAACAACCTTTTGTTTCACGTGAGAGAGCTTTTGTCTATTTAAAATGTAGGTGGTATATAAAGGCTACACTGACTTTTTTAAAAGTCCTTTTTGTTTTTTTTTTTTTTTTTTGTGTTGCTTTTCAATAAGTATGCTGGAATGATGGAAAGTGCCTCGTGTTTAGTTACAATCGCATCTAATGTCTTTCTTATCTTTTTTTTTTTTCAATTTATTATGAGATCTTAAGATACATTGTATTAATTCATCTTTTACATCAAATATTATGCAATTAAAAAAAATAATAAAAATAAAAAAAATAAAAAAAAAAAAAAGATTCAAAAAAGGAGTTTCTTGCTTTTTTTAAAAATATCTTTTTATAGTCTTTTTTTTTTTTTTTTTTTTTTTTTTTTTTTTTTTTTTTAAAAAAAATTGCCTATTTGAGGGAACGCTCTACGTTATATAGAAGCCAGTTTATTATTTAGAATTGACAAGATATTTACAAAAAAAGTTATTTAAATTGGTTAGGATGAAAAGTATATTAAAAAAAAAAAAAAAAAAAAAAAAAAAAAAAAAAAAGGAATAAATAAGGGCATATGTATAATAGAGGAGTGATTGATTTTTTGTCATATAAATAATAAGCTGTGTTACAGTTGTCTTCTTTGAATTCCAAGTCTTCTCTTTTCCATATTTGTACAAAATAAAATGAGCGTGTAATAATAATAATAATAATAATAATAAATAAAACGAGTGTTTTTTTTTTTTTTTTTTTTTTTTTTTTGTGTGTGTGTGTGTGTTTTTACTTTTTGGCAGAAGATCGAGTAGAAGTTAAATCTTTCCAAACAAAGCAAGAATTACCAACGATATGAGTTTTTGGTTTTCTACCTCTCTTTTTTCTTGGCATCTGTAAAAGAGTATCCATATTTGAATCTGTAAAGGCATTCATAGAATCATTCATAGTGGTATCATCTATAAGATGAACTTGTAATTTTGATTTAGCCATGATATCATTATCTGCTTTTAATTCTCTATCTTTTTGTTCCTGAGATACATGAATATCCCAAACAGTAGGTGTCAAAAAGGTCCAACCACCACCATCAAAGTTATTGTTACAGGTTGGAGGTCGTCCTCTTCTTCTTTTAAGGACAGGTTGACCAGAAGAATCAAATACGATTTGAGTGTTTGGTATTGGGGAAGGTGATACGATTGTTGGTGTGGTTGTACTACTACTATTACTACTACTAATACTACTACGACGACCACTCGGTTTGGGGAAATGTTCTAAAGTAGGTAGAGAAGGTGAAGATTCATTGGAAACTGAAGAAGATATAGAACTAGTGGATGAACATGGTGATGGAGAAGGTGATGGATGCGTGAGAATAGGTGACGTCCAGGTTGGGTTTGTATTAAATATAGGCTTGGGTGATGAAGAAGGTAAACGTAATCTTTGTGGTGGATCATCTCCTTCCAATGGTGGTAAAGATGTTTTGGTATACTCTGAAAATGATGACGGTGAGGCCGGTGATAAATTTACTGTAGGTGGCGATGTATAAGGTGAATTAATTAATAGATTTGAAATAGAGGGTAACATTCTAGTATTATCTTGATTCATATTTTTTTTTTTTAAAAAAAAGAAAAAGTATTAAAAAAGAAGAAGAAAAAAGAGAATAATAAATCAAGTGTTGCGATTTATATATATATAGGTATATATTACAAAAAAACTACTAAGAATACCGAGAAAAATCATATTTCCTTTTTTTTATTTTTTTTTTTTTTTTTCTACTTTCTTGTACTTCTCCAACCCGATCAAATAAAGTTGAAGATCCCTTTTTTATATGTATTTGAGAAAAATACCATATAAAGCTATTACTTTATATTTGCCTTTTAACCTGATTTTACTATTTTTTTTTTTTTTTTATGTGTGTGTGTAGATGTTGGGAAGAGTTAAAAATATATATATTCGTTTATTTGGTATTATTGACAACAATAACAAACGTTTATTGTTTCAACATTTTTATCTATTTGATCTTTTTTTAGTATTTATTAACTATGCATTTTTTTTTACATGACATGAATCACGTGCTGACTACTCTATTTGTGAATAGAATAAAAGGAAAAAGGTAGACAACTCTAATCATTCTATCGAAAATAAATAACACAGTGCTTCCCCCCCCCCCCACTGGTATTAGGACTTTTAAAATATTTTTTTTTTTGGGGGGGGGGGGCTTAAGTTTTGTAAAAATGAACCTTCCAACTTCAATTCGTGGATTCGTAAGAAACACTTTCTCATCTTAACTAAAACGCTTAGAACAATCCGGGTTTGAATAAGTCAAATAAAAACAAAAAAAAGTTGTTTCCATAGCAACTTTATACATGTTAGCTAAAAAAAAAAAAAAAGGGAATCATCTTCATGTCTTTTCTTTCAAATAAATAACCAAATAAGTCGTATTTACCAAAAAAAAAAAAAAACTGTGTCGACGTCATATTTGTGATTACAAAAAGAGTGCCACTTGATCAGCTTTGAAGTTTCAAGATTAATCTACAATTTGTTTTTTTTTTTTGTAAAAAAAAAAAAAGGCGGAACCAATCTTATACCGATTACCGTCAGAGCCCCCCCCCCCCTCCTCCTCCTCTTCTTCTAGTACTTCGTATGAACTTTAGTAAACAATAGAATAAAGTATACGCTCACTTTCATGGTGTTATGAAAACCTCTGATAAATCAAGCGGATATAGCATTTTGTTTTTATATTTTGAATTATAAAAGGTTAAATTTTACTGTCCTTTTTTTTTTTTTTTTTTTTAAGAGAGACGTTGGTGGGTAAGGAAAGCCAGTATGATTAAGATCAGAATTAAGTAATCGTCCAGCCAAGAAGACCCTTCAACAGCATTACGTCTTCGTAGTATTAGTACTAGTAAATCTTTACTTAATCCAAGCGAAGTTTTTTTTTTTTTTGATTTTGGTTCTCAGAACCATAACAGAAAAGTCCTCTGCTGTTCAGAATTCGAGAATATGAAACTCCCGTTTCATTGTTTCGTCCGTTCCTCTCTACCTTCTCTGTGTAATGATAATATTATCATCAAGTAGGCCGCTAAAAAAAAAAGCTTAACCAGTTTCGAGCGAGTTTTTACATACTTTTCTAATTTTCTAAGACAGAGACAATATTTTGAAGCAAAAAGCACAAATGTGTGTATTTAAATAGCTCGCCATAGAAACAACAAAGTATGGAGCAAGGAAGATGATACGTCAGTATAACGCCACCAATGAAAGGAAATTGTTTTTTACAGCCCTTGTAAGTTGTATATATACGTATGAAGAAGCAGCAAGTTTTAGAGCTGGCAATTAAACTTTACTGTTGAAGAAGAAAAAACTTTAATAAGAAAAGCAATAAAAGCTCAGGGGATATCCAAGAATTAGGAGCTTTTTCCTATAATTGTATAAGAATTAAAGCTCTGACAGCAGATGCATCTTATATATAGTTTAAAGAGTGTCTATATACATAGTAAAGGCTTATTTTTTAACTCAGTTATTTTTTGGGTGGAAGAATGTACTGTTAGTCAATTATCCAAAATTGTTTAATAAGTAAGTTTATAGTCGTTTATTATTTGTTGTGTACAATTACAAAATACACAAGAGATCCCCAAATAGATTATCGATGAACTCTCCTTTTTTTTTATTTTAAAATAATGATGTCCTTGATACGTACATATTTACTTTTGTAATGTATGTACGTCAGGCTTTTTTTTTTATATATATATATTGATTTAAGCTTCTAATGTTGTTCCGAGAGATCTCTTTCTTCTATTTTTCTTTCTTTACCCAATAAAACATTTTAAAAAAGTAGGACTTATTTAGTAATTTAGATTCTGTGGAAAATTGTGCCAATTAAAGAGAGATTTTTACTAATCAAACTTTTAAAGTAATTAAATAGAATCAAAGGAAAAAGTAATATAATAATATCTGGGCGTATTCTCTCTAAAAAAAAAAAAAAAGAAAATTTTAAAATAGCAGCGGTGTATTCCACATTTATAAACCTTCCCCCCTTTTATTGATTTATAACATGATACAGTTTAATAGAATAAGGTTGTTGAAAATGAAGCTGAAGTTGATGATAATGAAAAAACCAATGATATGTAACAGAGTTAGGTATTTTCATTTCTGATGATGATGAGGAAGAAAATGAAAACGATGATAATCATATCGTACAATCAATTTTCCTATTAACTATAGAGTTTATCTCATAAGGTATACATTTAATTCAAAATAAAAAAAAAAAGTTAAACTAAAGAGTCTCACATAAGTGGAGAGGTAGGACTTGATTAAAGATGAAGAAAGAAAAATTAAGTCAGATATATTATGTAAGACTTTAGTCGAGATTAAGAGAAGCACCATTTAAAAGAAAAGGTAGTTACTTTTTTATGGCTGATGTCTTTGATGGTTTGTTCAGGTAACCAATACAATATGTTAGATGATCAAGAAAGCGAAGCTCATATGTACTGTTTATATCGCTTCTTTAGATTGAACATCAACAATGATATTAGGAACAGTTTTTTTTTTTTATTAAACTATATGAACTTTCGTCATTGCTTGACAATACAGACACAAAGCAGAATAACTTTTGTTAAGCACTTTCGTGATAAAAATTACACATATAAACATTACTGAATAAGAACCACATCTCACTCTACCAGGAGTAAATAGCAAACTATCATTTACTCCACCTTTCTCCTTTATAATAGGATTAATAAAAAAAACTATTGTGTAAACTTATAAACATCAAAAGGGTCCCGACTACAAGTTTGTTGTTGTTGTTTTTTTTTAAGCTCAGTGTATAAAAACTAAGTTTTAAAATTTTTTTTACAGCTTCGTACAGACTTGACTCTTTATTTCAGCCATGTCAAACGAAACTACCGAGATTACCGAAACTGTGATAAAAGTAAAAACAACACACACAAAACTTATCTTTTTATCAAACTAATTCATAAAAAAAAAAAAAAGTCTTTAGATCCATACTTGTCGACATTAGCAGATAAAAGTACACGCGATCGACCAGTAAAGCGAAGAGCGATCGAGGTAGTCAAGAAAGAAACTTTACAGATAAAAAGTTGGACGAACGCAGAGACAGCCGCAGCTGAATTATTAACTCACTTGATTGATTCCTTATTGGTCTGTACAGAAAGTGGGATTGAAAGTGTACGAGAGCAAACGGTGGGCATTTTAGACAGGTAAAATACCCTTTTTCGTTACTATTTAAATATAATTTACTTGCTCACTTTTTTTTTTTTTTTTTAAAAAAAAAAAAAATTCTAAGCCTGATAGAGAAATGTCAAGTTGGTGGAATCAATCATGCTACAACCCTTAAATTATTTCAATCTGCTTTACAACGATTAAAGGAAGAACAAACAGAGGAAATTCGAATGAATTGGATGGATTTATGCAGTACATTATTCAACAGACTTAAAGAACAAAAGATTTCAGTTGCCGAAAGTGAATGTGTGCAAGATATATTCCAAGTAGCTAGTGAAGATGGGTTTTCAGAAGTTACACAACGTGCAGCCAAATTAATTGAGGTCTATGCTCAGAGACAGCCTAAATCAACCGATTATGGATGTGAACGCATGATTCGATTGACCATACCTTTCTTAGTTCATCGACATACGGCAGTACGTGTATTAGGTATCAAGGCAATGATATCTGTCTTATTAGCTTCACCTAAAGGACTCCATTTGTTATTTGAACATGTATTGGAGCGAGAACCAGTAGTACCAGCCTTGATCTATGATCATTCCCCACTGGTACGTGATCATTTATTTAAAGGCTTAGGTAAATTATTATGTGATTGGGAACCGCGTGATCGATACCAGTATGGTGAGAGAATCTTACCGATTATACTTTGTGGTGTGTTTGATGAATTACCGTCTGTTCAAGTGACTTGTAAATCCAGTTTAAATCAAGTGGGTCAAAGCTGTACACGTGATTTATTTGAAGCTGATATCATTCAAGAAATACCAAGTGATACTAAAGTGTCTGAGACAATAGGTAATTTATACATGTAGTAAATTGATAAAGTTTTTTTTTTTTTTTTTTTTACTAACTGAATAAAGAAAAAAATAAAATAATATAGGCTTAAAACAGTTGGTTCATATTTGTTTTGATAAAAGTATCGTTCATTTACTGGAAGCAAGTACAGATTTCATCATGAAAAGACAAGTGACAGCATTAGATGCTTTAAGCTTATTCTTAGAATATGCACAACCCGATGATTTAGTAAAAAATTTAAAGAAGATCATGCATTATTTGATGATTGTTTATAGCCACCATCAAGAAGAAGAAGAAGAGGTGAAAGAAAAAGTGTTTTGTATTATTCAGTTACTGGCTCATCAGTTACCTTCCTCGGATATCTATTTGGATGTCTCGTTGGCTAAATTGAACCACAATGATTTGATGACAGAAAAGAATGGATTGGATGCGAATCAAACTGTATTGACCGTAATGGTCTTTTTGTATCAGTTTCTGTTGATTAAACCTGATGGTACTGCTGAACGTGTCTTAAAAGCAATCGAAAGACCCGGTTTAAAACAATTTTTGGGGCAGGATTCTATTCATTATATGAAAGAGATTCGCCTCTTGATAGAATAATTTTTTTTTTTTTTTTTTTTTGTAAATTTAACTTTTATAGCTTTTATCTTTTTTAAATTATAAACAAAAAAGTACACAACGATACAATGAGATTCTACCACACCTTTTTATTACCAAATTATTTCTGAAGTACCTTTTATTTATTTTTCTCTAAGAATGAAACAGATTTTTTTTTTTTTTTGTAGTAAATAAATGCATAATTAACCAACTTAAATTGTATTCATACAATCAACCGCTTGGCCACTACTATCCCACAGCTGTTCATTCTTGTTTCACTATTTGTTCTTTTAAGAATAGTTTCATTATATACTACTAGTTAGCAGTCAATAAATACTTCTTTTGTGACTACAGTGCTTACTCTAGTTAATAAACAACCCTCTTCTTCTTCTGGCTCGATAATTGATTTTTTTTTTTTTCGTCTTGTACTGAATTCATTTCATTTATTAATTTCTTTGTCTATTCTTGATCCCTGATATTTGATGATATACCTGCCTATCTTCATTCCTCTCACTAGAAACTTTAAAATCAATCGCCCAATCCGTCGACCAAAACCTACTTATTATATACCCAGTAGAGTCACTTGTGATTTACACAGTACATATCACTTGCTTATCTACAATAAACTCAATAACTTAGTCACAGAGTATACATACGTCTATCAAAATAGAACTTTACTTTTAACGTATAATAAATAGTCGTCAACAGTCTTGAAGGATTTTACTATCGCTCTTCCACTTTTTTTTTTTTTTTTTTTTTTTATTAACTCAAATCTTACTACCCATCGATAACATTAATATTCAACAAGTTTACATATAACCCCATTTTAATTTCCTAATTTATATTCTGAATTACTAGTTATTTTCTCTTTATTTTGAGCATCTTTAATAAGAGCATAATATGTTTTGAATAAGAAAGTGATATTAACTAGTCCCATAATTTTTTTTTTTTGAGATGATATTCTTGTATCGGTCTCTACTATTTATATATGTATATTTCATATCCCACCTCCAAGGACGTATGATCTCAAGTTAAAAAATATATGTAGCGGGTATCTAGAGAAAAGAGTTGCATTTCAACACAAATCTACTTCTATCTAAACCAATTTACATTATAAATTTTCAAATACATAGTTAGTTAAATAGAAGCTTGTATTAAAATGACTTTTCGCTATGTAGTCAGTGCTATAAAAAGGTAAAGTATGCTGTTGTCAGCTCCCATTAATCTTTTTTTTTAAACTTAATTCTTTCCGTTCTAACTATTATTGTTCTGACAATGAGTCTAAAATATACGACTACAAATAAACGAATGAATAACTTTGAAATCTCTAATACCCTGAACCCAAAAAAAAGGGGGTTTTTTTTTTTTGGAAATATAAAATCATTCAAAAATTGTGTAAGATTTTTTTTTTTCTTACTTTACTCTTTTCTATTTATCAATTTTAATTATGGGTTCTTGTTGTTCTTCTTCCAGCAGTACTGAAGGTCCAATTTGTCTTGACAATCTCTAATTAATCATAAGTGTGTGCTTCAAGAAAGGTAAAAAAAGAATAATCACGAAATTTAAAGTTGATATATGTATGTTCTAAAATATTTTAATCCACTAGTTTGATATTTTTATTATTAAAACTTCTTTTCTTTCGTCCAAAATACATATCATTTATGATTGTCGATATAAAATAATAAAACTTTCATATAACTACATAACTACATTAAATGAGGTCTATTTTTATTTTAAAATGATATTCATAATTCACAGATCCAAGATTAATATTAATTATTATTTAAATATAAACAATTATGTACTGGATACGCTTTAGTTAGCCAAGAACATACAGATTGTTATTCTATTGAGTAACTTGATAGGATCCATGATAAATTATAATAGTTAATTCGAAAGAATAGAAATGCATTTATTCAAAAACAGAGAAATTGCAGGGTATAG
Source organism: Pilaira anomala (assembly GCA_025716855.1). Taxonomy (NCBI): domain Eukaryota; kingdom Fungi; phylum Mucoromycota; class Mucoromycetes; order Mucorales; family Mucoraceae; genus Pilaira; species Pilaira anomala. The sequence continues at coordinate 261,720 of JAIXMQ010000008.1, forward strand.
ATTCATTTAAGCCCTTTTCAAACATAGTCAGGATTCTTAATAAGGTATTTGAAAAATAATGACCGTATTTTCTACACAAGTTCTACCGATTACCCTCAATTGCTTGAAGATAATACTTTCTATATATCATGATTCAGTAAACGTTGCATAAAAAGAAAGATTTTTTCTAACAATAATTCTGAAGGAGATCGAAAATAAACGTTTTAAAATAAAGCAGATGGAAATCTGGAAAAATATGAGTCTACTATGCGGGGTTTTTAGTTGACATCTATCCTATAAAAAAAAAAAGATCTTGTGTGGGGAACAAGTTCCCTTTCTTTCTTTATTTTTCTTTAAAATATATTTGAAATGACTACTTCCATTACACTCCCCTCTGCAAGTGATTTCCATATTCACCTTCGTCAAGGTGATATGATGCGTATGGTAACACCTAAAGTTGAAGAAGGTGGTGTTTCTCTTGCTTATGTCATGGTAAGTTTTTATATATATATATATATATATATATATATATATATTTTCAGGGACTGACGGTTTTATTTTAGCCAAACTTGCAACCTCCTATTACAACAACTGAACAAGCACTCGCCTATAAATCTGAATTAGAAGCACTTGCACCTAATGTTACATTTTATATGACCTTATACCTTTCACCTGCATTGACCGTAGAAGAAGTACGTAAAGCAGGCAAAGCCGGTATTGCCGGTGTCAAATCTTACCCTCGTGGTGTGACCACCAATTCAGACAGCGGTATTGAAAACTATGAAATTTACTACCCCATTTTTAAGGCAATGGAAGAAGAAGGACTTGTTTTAAACTTACATGGAGAGATCCCTAGTGATGCAGAAAAGGATATCTGTGTAATGAATGCGGAAGAAAGATTCTTGCCTCAACTTGCAAAGATTGCTAAAGCATTCCCTAATTTAAAAATTGTATTGGAACATGCTACCTCAAAGGCAGCAGTAGACATGGTAAAGAGTTTAGGAGATAATGTTGGATGTAGTATTACAGTGCATCATCTTCAATTGATTGTGGATGACTGGGCAGGTCAAGCTCATCATTTCTGTAAGCCAGTAGCTAAATATCCTCATGATCGTGACGCAATTCGTGATGTTGTCAAGTCAGGTCATCCTCGTTTCTTCCTTGGTACTGATTCTGCTCCTCATCCTATTGCTGCTAAAGAAGGTCCTACTTCTAGTGCTGGTGTCTTTACTACTCCTCTTGTACTTCCTTACCTCGCAAAGATCTTTGAAGAATTTGATGCTCTTGACAAGCTTGAGAACTTTGCTTGTCATTTCGGTAGAAAGTTTTATGGTCTTTCACAAAAGGCTGGATTTGTAGATAAAAAGGTTACTTTGGTCAAGGAATCTAATATGGTAGTTCCTCAACAATATGCAATTTCTGCCACTAATTCAAAATTAGGTGTTGTTGTTCCATTCTATGCTAATAAGGATATTGGATGGAAGATTGCTTCTAACTTTGTTTAAAAAAAAAAAAATAAAAAAAAAAGTTTTTTTTTTGTGTATAGTATATATATATATATGTGTGTATTTATTTATATTTTAAAGCTTTAATGTTCTCTTCTTTTTTAAATGAACACCTAAAGAATCAGTATCTATTTCGTCTTGATGGTTCTTCATGCCATCACCTTCTTTCAAATGACTATAATGGTTCATGAATACTTTCATATCTTGTTCAAATTGACCTTTTTCAATACTTGTACGTATTGATTGCATGAATCTATCTAATTGATAAATGTTATGGCTCATTAATAAAATGGGACCCAACATTTCATGTGCGTTCAATAAATGATGAATATAAGCTTTAGAATGAGGTCTAGAACAAGCGTCACATCCACATGTTGTATCTAAAGGTTCAAAAGCATGAGCTAAATCTGTGCTCCATAAATTCAATGTCTTGGGTTGATCTTGTGTTTCTAATGCTGATTTCAATTCTTGACCGAATTTAAAAATAATAGCTCTTCCCTTCTCTGTAGCCTTGTATGCGTAACTACCGTCGAATAAATCAATACCGTTACTAACACCTTCCAAGATGCCTTCAGGAGAGGATAAACCGTATGCAAGTCTAGGCTTATCTGAAGGTAAATGATCAGTAGAAGTTCTCACTTGAGATGCAACAGTATCGCGATCAAATCCAAGTACGTTGATAATAAATCCTTGTACATCACGTTCAGCTGTAGCGGTAGCAGAACGAATACGTTCTTCTTTATCTGTATGACCCATAACAGGGGCGAACACGGGAATATCTAATGTTTTGGATTTCTCTAAATTTTCATCTAACCAACGTAATGATCGATCGACTGATTTTCTGATACGTTTTGTTTTTGCGTCCATATCTGTTATACTATCTGTCATGGTGGCAACTAAATCGGGGCGATAGATGCCAATTGCTTCTGCCCAAAGTGCAGGAGTGACTTGACGTACACCACCGTGAGTTTGAACTGAAAGGTATTTATCGGTGTTGAATGAAATGGGTGATAATCTAAGGGGATCACGAACATCACAAAATAAAAGATTATTCTATCAAGTATTGGTAAGAATCGAATAAATATCTTTAGCAATTAAAAAACTTACTTCGAGGTTCAAGTATTTATGAAGACCATGAGGATACTTGAAAGAAGAAGGGTCTTTTTGTTCTAAACTATATATATATATATATAAAAAAAAAACTTGGGTCAGCAACTTTTTCGGTGAGATTTTTTTTCCCCGCAAAAGTGATATTCTTACAAGTGTTCTAAAGAAACTTGTACGAGTTCAACAGGTAAAAGCTTCAAGTTATCAGCCAAGAGATGAGGAACAGCACCACGAAGTGTGTAAGTCATACAGGCAGGTGTTTGAATAACCTGGTTCTTTTTGGTAAAAGAAAGTGTTCCTCTACGAATGATATTAGACGCAGAGTTCTCGGCTAGTTGTAACTTAAAGTTGAGTGCCATCTTTTGCATTCAAAAAGCAAGAAGATCAAGAAAGAAAGAAAAAAAAAAAAAAGAGGTAGAAAAAAAAAAAAGGAAGTGGCTTTGTTTTAAAAAAAAAAAGACGGGTATTTAATAAATGTTTGTACAATTTGCCATATGTTAGACATTTTTATTTACAAGATGGTTTGCGTTAATGATTTTTTAGAACGACGTTTACGTAAAGTACCATTAGCGACTTTTTCTTGACGTGTGACACGACGTGATCGCATATCTGGGTGTCGATTACGATAAGAATCTACTGCGCGTTGAATTAATCCTCTTCTACCAAACAATTGTTCTTTATTTAACCAACATAATTTCCAACCGAGTTCGTTACAAGTTGTTTCATAATTCCATCGATTTCCATCATATTCTGTTCTGTCAACATTTGCTCTAGGGTAAATCTATTTAAAATAGAATTACTTTTTTTATTGAATAAATGATTATTTATTGTTATTTTATTTATACTTACAGCATTTTGTGTGCGGAAATCCATTGAGATATCATCAAGACCCACATGGTCTACATCCGTACGTACAGTATATTCTTTTACGAGTCTATCGTGAGAATATAAAAAAGTGATATATTCAATACCGTCCAACATTTTTGACACTGGCTCATGCGCTGTCAAGGAAACAACTGAGGCTACAGATGGATGAGATGATGCACGTCTACCATGTCGGTGCGGAGTGTCAGTTGATGAGCTTCTTCTGTTACTGCTATTGTTCAAGGTAAAAGTCTTTTTATTACCTTGCGCAGGTAAACTATGACGAGGAGCAAAATAGGTTGTCATGGGTGGTGTAACAAGTCCACTAGTAGGTGTAGAGATTGTGGTGTTGGCTATAGAAGATGGAGCAGAGTTTATACTGTCTGAATGATTATAAGTGAAAACATTGTTATCATGATACCCGAATTCATGGATAGGAAGTATGGTGTTATTTACAAAGGAATTGCTATATCGATGAGATGGGGGTGATTGAGGCATGATATTGGTCATTGTATAATTACTTTTCGGTATAGAATCTAAAAAAGAAAATTCTTGTTGTTGTTGTTGTTGCTGTTGTTGTTGTTGCTGTTGCTGTTGTTGTTGTTGTTGTTGTTGTTGTTGTTGTTGTTGTTGTTGATGGTGCTGTTGAAGCGCTAGGTCCCAATCGTCTAAATGTAGATTAGTAGGAAAGGAATTCGGACCCCAAAAATTAAGCGGATTCGAGTCAAGTGGATGAACAAGAGAGTGTGTCGAAGGGTCTCCCAAAGGATTCGACCATATATCTTGATCAACCAGAGAAGTCACTATATCAATAGCACTCTGTGAGTTATAGGCATTATGCGATGGTTGCCTATTTGAGGTTTGTGTGACGTAAGGTTCATCAATGACAGGTTCTTGTGATGATGGTCCTGACATAGTACATATAAATATTTGTTTGTGTACGAAGAAGAAAGAGAAAATAATTAAAAAAAGAAAGGCTTCTTTTTCCTCTCTGTCTCCTTCTCACACACTGTTCTAAACCACCGCGTTTATATTTGGACTTTAAAAAAATAAGCTTGTTGAAACCGGAAATGAACCATTTTTCTATCCAATTGTGAAACAAATTTATCTATCTCTCGTCGTTGAATTTTATCATGTCGATTTATGACTATAAAATTAAGAAGGTTTATCTCGGATAATTACTTTACTCTTCTTTTTCCCTTATCTTACATCTTTTCATTGGACCGAAAAAAAAAGAAGTATCGCTTTTAAACAGTAGCCACAGAGTTTCAAAAAATCATCAGTAGACTGAGTCATTTGACAGTTATATGCAGACACTGAGTTTTGTTAAACGCTGTCAAATAAAGTAGTTAACTACTTGGTCCGTAAAAAATAAAATAAGTACTTCATTTATTTCATACAGTTGCTCTTTACATGAAAACACAATAATAAAAGTATTATGGGTGGTATAAAAACGATTAATAGCCGGTACAGCTATTACAATTTGCTATTACATAGGGTCACAGCAGCAATATGTACTGTGAACTAGACTTTGTAAATACCATTATATTGGTGTCCAAAAGATTGAAAATGCCCGAGATAGAAGGCTACAATGGATAGAGAATAAATTAACATATACAGTAAAATTGCGAACAATACCTCACTTGGTATTATCGACGTATATTCTATTTTAATGTTCCTTCGCTTTAGCTAAAACTAAAAATGCTTACTGCATTACAATAAATTTTTATGGCATTGTCGTTTGGCGTAACTGTTTCTGAAAAAAACTTGACAACTGGAATTCTACTGTAATTGTATTGGTATTCTGAAAGTAACTTACAAAGATTAAGAATAAAAAATATGCAAAATAAGAATATACATAAGAGAAGTGAAGGTTGATAAAGGTTTTACCGTAGTGTAAATGAAATTGTTATTTTTACTTATATGTATATGATTTACGTATCTTATTCAATTTTATTGTTTATCTGCTTATAATTTTACACAAACATGTCAAACATCATCCCATTTCGAATTTATCAAATTATCACATTATTATTTTAGTTTATGTAAAAGGACTTAATTTTACTATGAAATAAACCGTATCGAATTTTATCTAGATATATCTTTTATCTCTTTGAATATTGATCTGTTCAAATAGATGCAAAGTAGGTTTTACAGTCGCCTAATAGGTTCTTGTATTGTATTTAGTAATTCATCATTTAATGTAGTCTGTTCTCTTTTGTATTGTTTAAATATATATAAAACTCCCTCAATTACCGCTACTGTTCAACTTCTTGAAATTAACGTGGGTAAAACTATCAGCAAACTCAATCATCATAATACTAGCAGCAGTTTTACTTAAGGTGCCATCCCATTTATGTCTTTTTGTGTCGTTCTGTTATACTTCAATCCTAGAAAAAATATCATTGGAAATCATAAGCTAAAGCTTTATCTTTTCTTTTCTTTTTTTTTTTTTTTTTTTTTTTTTTTTTTTTTTTTTTTTTTTTTTTTTTTTTTTTTTTACAAACATCATGTTGTTAATGAGAAAGGTAAAAGGATAATAAAAAAAAAATCACACTACTAAAAGTTGACACCTGTGTTTTTTTTATACTTAGACTTCAGCAAACCTGCGAAGAAGTATCAACAGCAACGTAATTCAATCAAGCTGTTATACAATCATGTTGTTGATAAGGCTATCTTTCTAAATCAAGTAGGATGGAAAAAAAGTTCTTTTTGAACAAAGGTTTATATTGCTTGGAAATAAATAAATGTGCACTTTAATTGGAAAAAAACAAACATTGGCGTCCAAACATTTGGAAAAGTAATGAATTTTATTACAACATGTTAATAAATAAAGAAGAGAGGATTATTCATATTCGGTTTTCTAAAAAGTATGGTCTTTTATTTCATACAAAACATACAAGAAAAAAAAATAAGGTAGATTACAAATGTACAACACTCAACTCAATAAAAATTATAATTTGTTCCATGGCATGTCAAAATGTTTACTATTAATATAACATGTGTATGGCATTTTTTTATGAGCTAGTGTGAGAACTACTTGATCCATTATCATTTGTAATCGACTTGGCGTCATATAAACAAAATTTTTTTTTAACTATACTTTTTTTTTTTTTTTGTTAGAGGAGGTATTAAATGGGAATTCTAAATTAATTTAAGATGTATATGTAGTGTAGGGAGATTGAACTGATGTGTACAAGTGTTTGCAGAAAAGATAATTGTAGCAAATATTTGACCAGGATTGAGAGGTACTTCAGAGAAGATAAACCATCAATTATGTCTGTGTAAGGATAGAGCCAAATATGAATTGAGAAGTAACTTTGATATGAAGGCCTCGAGTTTGGGAATTAAAAAGTATAAAAGCTTGCAAGTACTTTATCTTAGGCGAGTAAATGAAGAGAGATGTGTAAAAGATGCTCTCTGGATTAGCCAGAGCAGTTATAGTAGTCTTGTTTGATTTTTTGATTTTTTGGTTTCTTGTTTTCCTGTTTTGTTTTCTTGTTTTCTTGTTTTCTTGTTTTCTTGTTTTCTTGTTTTCTTGTTTTCTTGTTTTCTTGTTTTCTTGTTTTTTTTTTTTTGACTTTGACTTTTGACTTTTTGATTATTTTTTCTTGTTTTGTTTTTTGATTTTTTGATTTGTTTCTGTTAAGAGCAAGGATTATTTCAAGACATATATATAAGACTAATAGTCAAGACCATGTTGCCAGATTAAAAAGAAAGAGATTACATATCAAATAGTAACCATCACAGCCAACAAAAGAGACGTTTGACGGATACATCATGATGAGCAAAAAAGATAAATAAATACCTTTGTAAAATTAAAAAGCCATTTCCCAGCTATCTCCTCCCAACGAAACGAAGCCACCTCAGATGGATGGAACATCTCTACTAATGGCACTACTATCCCGACTACGGTGCCCATATTGTACTGCGAGTCAGTTAAGAAGCAAGTCAGCAAATAATGGAATCGGTTATTCGTGGTCAAAAGCTGTTTTCGATAGCCAGTACTGAATCTTTCAATTAAACTATACGTATAGACTATACTAACATTTCACACACCAAACAGTATCAACCAGACGAAGATCTCTTTACACGTAAAATAGAGTCATCTTGAATCAGACATTCTCCCCATGGCAACAACCGTTGTATTAGACCAACCAAGCAATATCAAGACAAAAGATTAGCAACCAAGGAAGAAATGTTAAGGACTTGAAGTAAAATAAGTGTAGAATCATTCTTAAGAACACGTGGGAATATATTAGATAGTTATCTATTTCTTCCCGTAATAACGTTATATGTCTTACCACTGATATTATTCATTATGCACATCTCAAAGTTGTTCATTTCTTGATACAATATCTTGTATGTCATTAAAGAGGTAGTTTTAAAGAATGTGTATGTTTTATTCGAAGAAGAAAAGGATAAAAGAAAAAAGGTAGAAAGAAATAGAAAAAAAAAGGTGCTAAAATAAACCTGTTTGCGGTCATGTGGTGGCGCCCAAAGTTTGTGGAGATTTAAAACATGCATAAATGTATGCACCTATTTAATATGAGACTCATACACAAAACGTCAATAAAAGTACATATAACACACACAACCATTTGTCTTGACGTCCTTATTTTTTATTACATATTTGAAATAATTTATACATATTTAACCCATAAAGTTAACACAAAAGAGATAACTAATCCACCTCAAAGAGCTGCTAGCCAACAAGATTATTAGAAACCTAATTTCGATATCACGAGACTAAAAACAATTATATAAATACCTGACCCTTTTTTCATGTTTTAAAACATAATGCTGATGCTGGTGCTGATGCTGGTGCTGATGCTGGTACTGTTGATATTGGCGCTAATGCTGATGCTGGTGCTGGTGTTGATGCTGGTGCTAATGCCGGTATTGCTAAGGAATTCATTCGTTAAACTTGGTTCTGTTAATCCTTTTTGATGGCAAACAATTCACTCATGACTGGTCTTGGTTTATTGAAAGTCAAAGGCAAAAAAAAAAAAAAAAGAGAGAGGGGTATTTGTGTTGTTGTATATATATGATGATGGCAAAGGATATATATGGACATATTTCGTAATCACCTTTTTGACCTATCTCATTTTTTTTTAGGATGTAATCTCAATTATCTTTTTTTGCGGGTATCATTTTCTGTTATTGCTCATTTTCCCATCTTTTATTCAATCTTCCCATTCAGTTTTATTCAATAGCAGTCTTGGGATAAAACCTGAGGGATCAACTATTGACAGTGGGCATTTGTTATGGCAACTGGTGGTGGGCTATACAGCTTCCGTTTTACGGTGGTGGACCATTTGGTATTTTAAAAAGTAATCAATTTTGGGTGTACCCATTGGTAAGTGTTATGTATTTTCGAGAAAAAAGGAAAGGGAAGATAATAGTTACGTCAATTGTACGGACTCAATTTTCTGATCCAGCCTTATTCTTTGGCAGTCTTGAGATAAAACCTCTAGGACATAAACTATCCACAGTGGAAGATGGTTGTGTCAATGAAAAAAGCTCAATCTTCTTGTGAATCTCCCTTTTAAAAGGGCTTCTAATACACATTTACTTGGTACAACTTCCTTTTCTCTTTTTCTTTATATATATATATGTATATTACTCTCTCTCTCTCTCTCTCATTCTTTTCTCATCATCGTTGATTGAACAAGTGTTATAGGTGTAAGTGTAGTTGTAGATGTAGTTGTAGATGTAGTTGGAGTCATTGTCGATATTATTACTGGTGCCGATACAAAATTTATTCGTGAAGAGTAGGACTTGGTTCTGTGTATCTCCTTTGGTGACAAGTAGTTCATTCGCGGTAAGACCTGGTTCTATGTGTCGCTTTTGGTGGACTCAAACTTGTTATGTAATCTCATTCTTTGGGGTTATCAATATCGACAGTGTAAGACAGATACGTCAATGATAAGGACTCAATCATCTTATGTGATCTCTTTATTATTAACCATACCCCCTTTTTTATTTTTATTTTTTATTTTCATTTTTTATTTTCATTTTTATTTTATTTTTATTTGTATTTATATTTATATTAATCTCCCTTCCTTTCTTTACTATGCTCGATTCAAGAGATGAACTTGAACACTGAGCTCTTAGTAAGGAAGTTTGGTGAACCAAAGGTGTGTTGATGAAGAAGTTAATGCTGGTACTGGTGATAATGCTGGTACTGGTGATAATGCTGGCACTGATGATAATGCTGGCACTGATGATAATGATGGTACTGATGATAATGCTGGTGTTACTGTTGTTGTTTTTAATATGTTTTAAAAGGAGGGCAAACCCTTGTTTTTTTTCTCTATTAAAGGTAGGTGTATCCTCTCTTGGAACTATTGTATTATGGGAAATAGTTATAACATTTGAGGTTGCAATTGAAAGACGAGAAACCAAAACAAAAATCAATTGGTGTTGGCGTTAGTAAGTGTGGTAAATTTGTTTTTTACTTATTGAAAAAGAATATCAATAAACTTCTTTTTTGTTTTTGTTTTTGTTTCTAAACTGATTTGAGTTGCTACTACGAGTTGACTGTCTCCTTCCTGCGCGTCGTCTGTGCAATTTTATTTATGTGTTATGACACCATTACCAAACAGATATTAAAGGGATGATAGTTGGTATTATTATAAATTTTAGTAATGTGATAACTCGTTCTTTTGTTTGACATTGTCAGTTCATGTTAGTAATGCCAATGGCCTGTAAAGAGTAATGACCAACTTTTAATGATTCTGTTTTATGACAAGCGTATTACGCGTTTGTAGTAGGTCTTGAGTCGTTCACGAGTGGTTCGTGCAGTTTAATCTATGTGCAACAGTAACGCAATATATGTATAGCACACCCCCACCTTCCACCCACCCAATACATAAGCTATGTAGATATTGAAGAGGAATCGGATGGATTGTTGTTCTTATTCCGGTAGTTTTCTCTAGGAGAATATAATAACATCAAGTAATTTAGTTGTTATGAATAGTTATCCATCTCATTTAACTTTTATTCTCTATTCTGCTTCTTACATATATGTATGATTTTTTTTTCTCTTATGTATGTATCTGACTGTGATCTTCATTTACTGTAGTAATATATTGAAACAATTGGCTTTACAAAAAAAAACATGATTCATCTAAATATTTTGTTGTTTTCATCTGGTTTTTATTATGTAACAAAAATAACAAACAAACAAATCAATTTTACATGTGTTGCGATAGTAGTAGAAAAACTGATCTCTTGAAGGGAAACCAAGGTTATTTTATTAATAGCAACTTGCTTTTTTGCGGTTCGGCAAGTTGCTAAAGAGACATAACCTTGGAAATCCAATCCAAGTTTTTTAATGATCTTGTACAGATCTGTAATTTTGTGAAGTCTTGGGCTGTTTTTGATTTCACAAAATTGTATACAAGGTTCTCTTTTGTATAATAGAAGCAGTTAATAATACATTTATGCAATTTTTTTATTCTCTTCTTCTAGCTTTACCATCTGTTATCGTGAACATGACAGGGCCCCGAAACTGAATGATGTCTTCAGTTCTTGACTATCTTCTTTAGAACGGGAAAACATGATTATGGCGTACTGATTGAAAAAATAGAAGTGCTTGGATGAAAAAAAAAAAGGGGGAAGGTGAAATGATCTAAAATGCCACTTTATAAATACATATAATGACAAAATCTTTTTTCACGGGCTTGAAATGTAGTAAAAGAGTACCAGAGAAATTTTTCTTGGGCAGAAAAAAAAGTAGGACATTCTACAAGGTCACTATATAAATTAGCATACCTTTCTTAAATTATATATATATATTTTTTTTTATTTAAATATCTTATTTTCAAAATATAAGGACCGAACAGTAAAAAAAAAAAAAAAAAATTTTTTGGCACATTAAAGTACAGGGAAAGGCTTTTTACAGGCGGAAATTGATGAACCGGAAATGTTTCTGGGGCAAAAAAAAACACGGTAAAAAGAAAGTAAAATTATCTAACTAAGGCTGCATCATAAAATAATATACTTTTCTATTTTAATAATGCACTTTTCTATTTAAAAATAAAATTTCTATTAAATATCTTATTTTTAAATTGAGAGAGTTTCAGTCAAAAAGTATGTACAAATTTAAAAATGAATGAAAAGTACAGAGAGAAATGTTCTTGGGCAGAGAAAAAAAGTTGGATGTACGGTAAAAAGGATGTTTGAAAAAAAAAGTAAAACTATCTACTAAGTCGACTTCGTAAAATAATATCCTTTTCTAGTTATTTAAATATCTTGTTTTTAAAATGAGAATGTTATGGACAAAGGGTACACACTTAAAAGTTGAAAGAAGTACCTAGGTATAGGGATATGATGATTTAGCATTATAGTGAATAATACAGTAATGTCATATCCAGACTCCGGGATTCAATATCAAATAAAATAGGAAGCGCATGAAATTATAATAATAATAATAAAAAGATAAAGAGGTGGTGTCCCACACTAAACATTAAAATGATAAAGATATTAATTTCTCACATTAAACTTATGAGAAATATATAAATCTTAATAACGTGCTGATATCTTTCTTCTATTATGATATCACATCAATGATAACTCGCTAACTAGTCTGTAAAATAAAGATATACATACCCTCTCAAATAACAAAATAGATACAAAATCCTCTTACCCTTTTTACTCTAATAAAAATACAGTAACTAAACAGTCTCAAAATACTTTATTAGTTTTTATCTTTTATTCCTTACTATCAATTTATTCTACATCACAACATGACAAGAGCTATTTTTTATCATATGTACGTCGACCTGATCAATCTTTTTCTTGGATTGATATTATGTTTTCCCAATTTCTGGATAGAATTGATAGTTCGTTGTTGGGATAATCTTTATTCCAACAGGTTTATTATTTTATTTTTTGTTTACAGACTACATATAATATTACTACTTAATATTGATAGATAAGTAATCTAACAAAAACTGTAATTTGAGTTTTTCACAATAACTATTGATATTTACTATTATATTACTTTGAATTTTACATGATTTGAAAGAGCTTTAAATTCTATATTAGAAAACACTAAACAGCTAAGCTTTAAAACCTTTATAATATAAAGATAATATAAAGATATATCTACATTTCTGATTTTTCCCTAAAAATGTATTTTTGCACTTTTTGGATGATTTTGATTGAGTGAAGTTTTTTACGCTATAAAAAAAACCTTGGCTATTATGGTACCTATTTTTTTTTTCTTTATAAAAGAAACTAATTAAGGTCAGTAAACGTGTAGCTTAAAGTGGGGGCTTTGTTACCGTAATGCAATGGTAGTTTCAAAAGGGCTTAGTTTTTTTTTTTTTAAAAAAAAAAAAGGGTGATTTGGGTAAATTAAACGGATGAATAATGGAATTCCTGTATTAGAAAATCGAGGCGAGTGACGTTAATGACTTTTCTCAAAAAAGAAACTTTGAAAGCGAATACAAAAGATGCTTTTTTTAAAGCAGAGCTTATATAATAAAATATATATGTATGAGTCCTGTCAATTTTTATATGGCTTTAGTTAAAAGAATAATGACATTCGTTTTTGCAGCATAGTCTTAATATCCCCAATAATAGATTATGCAATATGATCATTCATCAAGTATTAACCTTGTATTTGTAGAACTAAGTTGAGTCATGTCTTACAAACAGATGAAGATTTTCGGCGCGCATTGAATAGTTACACACAAATGCCAAGTGCTCTTTGATTATTTATTTTAGGAACACGGGTAATAGTTTCATGTAAGTATAAGAAATGCAGTATGAGAACTGGCCGTTATACAGATCCATCAGTTTGACCGTAGCAATAAAAAAAATATAAATATAGCCGTGAATTTCTTAATTTTTTTCTATTTATATTTGACTTTTTAAAGCTTTTAATCAAGCTATGTACATTAGATATTTTACTCTTTCCTTGGTGGTTAGTTCCTTGGTGTCTGCGGATCTTTCAAATTACTGGCAATCGTTTTCCTCTCAAATCGATCCAAGAAATATTACTATACCTTCCATTCCTCAAACTACAAGCAATGACCCGGTTACTGAATGTACTTACTACAATACTGATCCTGCACTGGTTCTCATTAATAATTCAGAATGGCCTAATATCTGGGAAACTGCGACGAGCAACAACATACAAAAAAGTGAAGAGTTTACCTCCCTTTATAACTCAATTAACTGGACTGGCGCGCCAAATATTCCTGTCCGTAAACTAACTGCTAATGGTGGGCTAGACTTCTCAGGTTACTCTTCTGAATCTGATCCTGATTGTTGGTGGTCTTCTTCACTTTGTACTCAATCTAAATTAACTGATTTGAATGAAGATATTGTTCAATGTCCAGAACCTGAAACTTATGGACTTACTTATGATGATGGGCCTAACTGCTCTCAAAATGCATTCTACAATTACTTGGAAGAGCAACAATTGAAGGCTACCATGTTCTATATTGGATCTAATGTAATTGGATGGCCTTACGGTGCTTTAAGAGGCGTTAAGGATGGACATCATGTTGCAGGTCATACTTGGTCTCACCAATATACAACTTCTTTAAGTAATGAAGAGGTACTTGCAGAATTATATTATACTCAAAAGGCCATCAAACTTGCTACTGGTTTAACACCTCGATACTGGCGTCCTCCTTATGGTGATGTTGATGATCGTGTACGTTGGATTGCTTCGCAATTAGGTCTTACGGCAGTCATGTGGAACTTGGATACTAATGATTGGGAAGCAGGGTTTTCAGCCACAATAGAAGAAGTACAAAATATTTATGATGAAATTGAGGCGATGGGTTCAAATGGTACTTTTAGCTCCTCTGGTAATATTGTATTGTCGCATGAAATTAATAATACTACCATGACTTTGGCGATCGATAATTTACCAAAGATCGTATCTGCTTATAAACAAGTCTTGGATGTTGCCACTTGTTATAATATATCTCAGCCTTATTTTGAGGATTTTGAATGGACTAGAACTTTGAATAACTCTATTACGCCTGCTGGAAATAGTTCTTTACCTACTACAAATAGTTCTTCTACCAGTGATACTGCTTCTGAATCAGTAACAGCAACGGCAGTAAATGGATTCGAAACGACCAAGACTACAACAAACAGTGCTAATGAATCTATTACATCCGGGGCTTATCGATTTGTTTCTAATTCAATTTTTGAGATCAGTGTATTTACAGCTGCATTGCTTTATTTATAATTTATCTAAATAAAGTTTTTATTATCTGATTGTTACATCAGATGGTGCAGATTTTTTTCTATTTTAAAATTATTTTATCCTAATATGGAGCTTTTTAATTCATTGCAAGGTACTCTCGGGGTATCTTCTTCCCGGGTATGAACCCTCCCCGCCTTGTCTGTTTCTAATCAAGATATACATAGTAGTTATTTATTAGTTATATCTATAATTTAAGAACTTGTTTAATCTACGGTTATTACTTCCCGTTTAACCATATACATCATAAAGTAATGAATTAGATAAGCCTATGTTTGTTGGAGCATGAAACGCTTTTTTTTAAGAGAGTTTGTATCACTTGAATACTACAGAAAAAAAAACTGACATAACTTACGTATGTATGTACATAACAAATTTAATGTTTATTGAGGTATTAAATAATAAATACATCTGAGGACAAGAATGATCTGTTGTATCACTATATATGATAAGTATTGTATTCGATAAATTTCCAAAAAACAAGTTGTATGAAATTGCAGCAATTGATTTAAAATGATATCATAAAACGTTTATAGTATTTTCTGTCAGCCAAATTAAAAAATTTAGTGTTATTTTTAGTCTTCAAAACAAATCAAATATCAAAAAGGTAAACGTGGCTCGGTTATAGTATTCCGTATCATGTAGTTTTGAATATGTAAGTAACCTGTTTTTCAGCTTCAAATATCACTAAAGGCTCTGTTTCTGTCTCTCAACCTTTGGTATATATAGATTACAATATTAAATAAAATCAAAGTATTTATAAAAATGGAGAGAAATATGTTAACTATTCAGGGCAAGAATTACATATTGAAACTCCCCAAAATGTCAATTGCACAAATCAAGTGTGAAAAATTGAGTTTAATTGCCAATAGTTTCTAATTTTTTTTTCTCACTTTTAATAAAAATGAAGGTTAGTTTTTGCTTATTCGAAAGAGAAGGAAAGCACAGAAGCTTATTTAGACTGACAAAAAAAAAAAAAAAAAAAAACTTAGTTCGGAAAAAGAATACAAAGTCAAAAGTTTCCGGAATGGAGCTCGCACTACTTGGATTACAAAGGACTCAAGAAGTTTATAGGTTCACTTTCAGGTTCGGAAGAAACTAAAAAAGCTTCTTTCTTTTTTAAGCTTGAAAGAGAACTTGAAAAGGTAAGTTTGTATTTATATATTTCTTATAAAAAAAGTCATTGACCTCTTGTAGATCAACACATTCTATCTTCAAAAAGAAAATGATGCTCAAGTCCGGTTAAAAACGTTGTTGAATAAAAAAAAGTTACTTCAGCTTGACCCTAATAGGTTAAAGCACTCTTCAGCTCAGTTAGACGCTTTAAACGAAGCTTTTACACAGTATGAACGAGACCTAAACAAACTTCAGGTAATTGAAATAAAAAAAAAAAAAAAAAAAAAAAAAAAAAAAAAAAAAAAAAAAAAAAAAAAAAAAAAAAAAAAAAAAAAACTTGACAAATAACAATCAAGCGGGGACAGCTAAAAAGCATTGCAAATAGAAATACGTTCAACTAAACAATGAAGGGATTCAAAAGATATTAAAGAAATGGGATAAACGATCCAAATCACAAACCAAGGAACTTTATTTATCTCGACAAGTAGACATCCAACCATGCTTTAACCCTCAAGTGCTTTTTGAATTGGGTGCACTTTCTTCTTCGAGTCGAATGGAAGTATTAGATATGATCAAGACAGCCAATAAATCACCTTCTGCACCAAATTCTAGTAATAAACAAAATATACAATCGGATGATATAGAATTAAATCTTTTAAAGGCGGTTGCTTCGAATACGCCAGAGCTTGTGAAATATGAATTAAGTCGTATGACCTCTACTTTGGATGAAAATCGTATCTCAAGAGCATTCTTTCAAGCTTGCTCAACCGCTTGTATTGAAATTGTGCGACTACTGATTGAAACCGGTATGGTTCACTTCGACTATATTGATGATATTAATGAAAGATCTTGTCTACATGTAGCTGCCATGAATGGCAGATTAGATATTTTACAGCTTGTAGGATCACAACAGGTGAATCGAAGGGATATTTATGGAAGAACACCGTTACATTATGCAACTATAAAAGGGTTTAACGATTGCATTTCATATTTGATAGAGAAAAACGCAGATATTGAAGCTAGAGATCTAGACGAGTTCAGCCCTTTGCTCTGTGCTATTTCGAACGGACATGCCAAGTCTGTCGAAATTTTGTTAAATGCTGGTGCCAATATTGAGCCCAAGAACGAAACAGATCATATTCCTCTTTCTGTCGCTTGTTATTATGGACATACAGATATTGCATTGATGTTATATCGACGAGGTGCAAAGAATTTACCAAATACTGAGTTTTTATATCCTCTTCATCTTGTAGCACAACAAGGACATGCAGAACTATGTCGTATTCTTGCGAAAGACCATGAATTTTTGGATAAACCAGACGTATATTATAACTGGACACCTTTATTTTGGGCAGCCAATTATGGACATACCAAATGTGTTCGTATCTTGATTGAAGAAGGTTGTAAATTAAATCTAAAGGACGAGAATGGGAAGACGGCACTTCATTATGCAGCTTGGGAAGGACATACAGAATGTACACAGTTATTGATTGATGCTGGATGCTGTGTTGATACGGATGTACTAGTACAACCCACAGATAATAGTGATAATATGTTGGTAGATGAGGATGAATTGGATCAAATACCTTCATTAGAGTTGCCACCACCTATTATTCCGTTCCGCATTTATGGACATAACTATCTTGACAAGAAATATCAAATCCATGTTATTCTCAAACAAACGCCTATTCGACTTTACGATAATACTCCCATCTCTTCATTAAAACTTGTTATTTCGGTGAAACCAGATACTGGAATCATTCCTCATGGCATTATATTACCAACATCTCGTCAAAGAGAAATATTTCATTTTCAACTTGATTCATTAGACGGGTTCTTGTTGGAGTTTGACGTTTTACCTACGTTTGGCACACATATTTTAGGTCGTGCTGTGGTACCCATTTCACTTCTCAAGAAATCCACAGAAGGACATCGTACTATACCACTGATGGATAACCATCTTACTACAGTTGGAGAATTAGATTTTGATTATTTCTTAGTCAGGCCGTTTTTAGGTGTACAGTTAAAGATCGGAGGTCGTATTGAAACATATTGGAAATCGAAAATAACAGGTTCAACTGTACTGACAGGCGTAACAGAAAATCATTTACCAGCAACAGTTGTTTCTTCTTTTATCACAGCGTCTTCTTTGTCTGGTGATTATTTACGACTTGTGGTTCAATTGACAAGAGATGGAGTACCTGTTATTTTTGCTAATTGGATGATTCCATTTAATGGGCTGGATCTGGCCGTCTCAGACTTGACTTTTCATCAGCTTTCTCAATTGGTAAAAAAAACAGCAGCTCAAAACGGGTCCTTTGAGTTCACAGGAAATATTGATTTAGTAAATCAATTACAAAATGACGATGCTGTTCTCACATTATCTCAAATCCTTGAAAGGTTACCCAACTCCATGGGTGTCTTACTCGATATGAAATACCCAAATGTAGACGAATTAGATATACATCCATTTCCCAATATTCTTGATAAAAATGAATTTGTGGATACGATTTTGTCATGTATATACGGTCATGTGCGCTCTTTACCCTCAGATGTACCAAATACTCGTATTGTATTTACTTCTTTTAACCCTACAGTGTGTACTGTTGTAAACTGGAAGCAACCAAATTGTAAGTAGAGATGATAATGGATATCACTCGAGCTCTAATATATTTATTTATTTATTCAAATAGATCCTGTGTTCTTTAGCACTTGTTGTATGATTGATAAGGGTGAACCTAAATATAAATCAATCGGAAATCCTGAAATTAATGTATCGTTGAGGCCTTATTCTAATGCTCTTCGAACCTCATTAAAGGAAGCTGTCAAATTTGCCAAACGAAATAATTTATTAGGTGTCATATCAGATGCAGCTACATTAGTACGTATTCCTTCTCTCATCTCAAATATCAAAGAAAGTGGACTTGTTTTGGTGACATTTGGTGATATGAATCAAGATCCGAAATGTGTAGAAATACAAAAGAGACAAGGAGTAGATGCTTTTATGATAAATGGACTTGTGCATTATAACATTGAAATGGCAGGGTCAATAAAATAATTTAGTTCAAGTTATGCAGTTATTCAAATAACTGTCTTCTTACTTGCGATTGTAACAAGGAAATATACCCATATACATTTTTATTTATTATAAAAAAATGGCTTTTTTTTTTCTTTTCAATAATTTATTGTTGTGTTTGTACATTATGAATATCTTAAGCTACAACAGGAGCAGCTTCCAGATTGAGCTTGGTAATTTTGTTCCTCCAAGCTATATCAAGGCACAATGTACTATTCCTCCTATTAGATTCCAAAGGATTATCGTAATCAGACCACATAATTCCTTGTTTACCTTCTTTCCAAGAGAATGTGTAATATTGAATGCCCTTCACATTAACCGAGACTTCTTTTAATTGTTCTTGGTGAGGAAAGTGGAGTTGCAATAAACCGCAACTACGATTTGAAAAGTCAGCACTAAGCCTAAATTCTTCCAAACGTGGGCAAGATTGCAATGAAAACATTAAGACATGGTTTATTTTATCTATCTCAATATCACCTTCACAAGTGAGTTCGATCTCCAAGCATTTAATGTTTGATTTGGTGATTGGCATTATATCCACTACTTCGTTGGCGTCCACTTTAATTGATTGTAAAGTAAGGACCGCTAATAAAGGCAAAGTTTTTAAGACTTGTACCAAAGTTTTATAATGCATTAGTAAATCAAGGTGAAGACTGGTCAAGCTTAGGAAATCGAGTGAGAGTTTTGTCAAGACAGTATGGAATGAACCAATCGTATCTTCATCAAGTTCTAAATCCCAAGTATACAATGTTAATTCATTTAAGGTCTTTGCTTGTGTTGAAGCACTGATATAGTCCGCTTGTATCTCCATGTCATCCATTTTATCGGCAAAGAGATATATTTCTTTTAATTTTGCATGACTGTCATCAATTGTTTCCATAATGGAGTTTGTGATTGGATATAGCTGTCCACTGTAATAACTTAGGTCAGAGGTATTTCGAATTATTGTAGTGATGGATTCTTCGAATTCTGGAATGATTGGAACACCATCGTAATTCGATAGCTCTAAAACCATGTCTACTAATTTGGTATATTTGACACTAATGTAGGTTAACCAGTTTGCCATGGCCCTTTGTGACTTTTGAATGGTATGTAACTCTGAACTTGAATTAATGTAAAAAGTGAAATCTATTCTTCTTACAAAAGCAGCAGGAGATTTGTTGGCAATGGCTAAGTTAGGAATCGCAGACCTTGATTGACAGCTGGGTGACATACATACAAAGTTCAGTTGCAACTCTTCCAATTTTGGTATGTTTTGATGTATTTGCTCCATATCATCTAATGCAAGTACAGGTTTCTCAAAATGAAGGTACTTTAATGACTGTACGTATTTCAAGTTCTTTATTATTTCTTTAACTATAGGAATGACGCGCTGCATGGTTGAGGCTCCGTAGTGCTGATCCAAATGCAAACGTTGAAAGGAAACAGAGAGCTTGGTTAAGTTTGTCAGTTTAGATGACCTAAGAATCAGAGTCACAAATGGCAATCGCTCAAGAATCACTCGAATATACTCAAGTTTGTCCCATTTTTTAAACTCGTGTTGATAAACTTGTAATGATGGAATACTAGTAATGGATTTACGTAAAGATTGTCTTTCTTCCCATGGCCGATCTTCTTCAGACCACTCAAGCCCCTTTATGTTCACAAAGTATTGAGGCATCAGCAGTATAGAATATATATCTAGCTGAAAGTTATTTATAATCAATGTTTTGACTTGTTTCTTTAGATGTGGGTGGTTGTCAAATGTCTCAATCGTTCTGTCGAATCGATCAACGCTATCCAACTTGAGTTCTTGATATAAACAATGATCACGTATAATGGTGTACCATCTCTTACAAACCAAAGCAAGACGCACCCTGTCAGATTTCCTTAAAAGTAGAAATGTAGTAACAAAATGTTCTGTAGGTAACCTATCCATAGAAGTATACTTTATAAATCCGTAATAAAAAAAAGAAGGAAAAGTAAAAAAAAAAAAAAAAATTGGTTTGTTATTTTTCTGAAATATTTATATTCTTAAAAAAAAATCATTCGCTCTTTAACTTTTTCTTTGTACTCCAAACAAACTGTTAAATAATGATGGTTGGCAAAAAATAGTGGTAACTATGCAATTTACATTAAAACGATTGGCTGTTGATAAAACAAATTCAGGACAACAAACTGTTACGTTTTTTTTTTTTTTTTTTTTTTTTTTTTTTTTAAAGAAAGTCATCTTCAAATTTATTAAAACATCTCGTATCCATTATTTGTTATTTACACGACAGTTATGGGAGGGAGGGAAGGGAAAAGGATGCAATAACTATTTTTTTTTCAATTTTTTTGGCGAAGGGGTTGATCTATATTATTTCCTGTCTTTTTTCTTGTTATTTTTTAAATGTATTTCTAAAGTATATAATTTACTCCATATCCATCTCAACATCTTCCTTCTATATATTAAAAAAATAAGTTAGTAAACAAATAATTATACAGAGTAAACTCTTAGTAACGAACCTCAACACGACGGTCACCAAAGACAACTTCAGTAGCAGGCATAGGCTTAGCTTGTCTGATTTCCTTGGGTGCAGGTGTCTTCAAAACGTTGGCAGCGGTGGTGAATTCGGGTATGCAGTATTGAGAATGAACATAAGGAAGTTGTAAGTTACGAGTGTTACGGACGGGACCTTCAGCGGTAACTAAAACGGTACCCTTGAATTGGGCAGCAATATCAGAAGGAAGCTTGGTACGCATAACGGGGTAAGCAGTGATAAGTTCATGGTACAATAAAGAGGTAAGACCAAGACGAGCTACGTTTCCAGATAAAGAACGAGTAGCGAAAGGGAAGACTGTGTGGTTAGCGTTGACTTCAGCATAAGCTTGACGAGCAGATTTCATCTTGAGTTGGTATGATTTGTTGACATCTCTTTGATAGACAAAAGGCTTATATTCAGTGTTCTTAACTTCACCAGAACCGGTAGATAAAATAACGTTTAATTGATAAACTTGGCCAGCCTCAACTTCAAAATCAAACTTATCCAAATCTTGAACAATCAATTCATCAAGGAAACGGTTCTCGATATCCTTTCCTGCACGTAAAACGAAACGCTTCATAGGAGAAGAAAATGTACCTTCAACGGGTTGACAACGGAAATAAGCAGCGATTTCAGTAATAACGCGAGTAATTTCAGAAGCCTATATTTTAATAGATCAGTATCACTTTTCCTTTTTATCTTTCTCTTTCTTAATCTCCATGGCAACTCAAATTTACCTTGACACCGGGACGGAGCATACGTAAAGCAGCTTCATATGCAAAATAAGTAGCAGCAACAACATCAGCAGCTCTACCAGTAGCAGGCTCTTGAGTGCTGCTAGCGACAATAGTGGTGTGTGCGGCGGTAGCAATATAACCATCAATATGAACACCCAATTCACTATAAAATTTCTATCTGTCAGCGCATTGAAAAAATAATTACTCTAAATACAAAAAAAAAACTTACATCTTGACAACATCACCGGCCTTTAAAGTTTGATCGTTTTCGGCAAGAGGGGAAAAGTATTGAATATAGTTGTTGACGGAAACACAAGTGGGTACAGCAATACCTCTCTCAGTAGACTTGTACATATTCTTGGTCTATTATTTTTTTAAGGGCGAAAATTAATAATTTTTTTTTTTTTTTAGATCTCGAAATATTCTGAAGACTTACTTGAGCCTTAATGAGATCATCACCGAATTGACAAAGATCGCAAACGGAAACACCAGCAGAAACCTTGCTAACAACAACAGGGAGAACACCTGTCAAGAAAATAAAAGTTAGTCCAAGTTGATCTACTGAAACAAAAAAAAAAGGAGAGTTTTTGCTTACCGTTGACAATATCAGCAGCAAGTTGATACTTTTCCAAAACAGCAGGGTTGGTTAAGGAGTTATCGCTCTCAAACTTGGAGGCGGGGTAACTTAAAGACATCTCCATATTGGTAGCCATTTTTTTTTATGTATAAAGTATTTTAAAAAAAAAGTTTATTTTAAAGAGTTTTCGATTTTTTTTTCTTTTTTATTTTATTCATGTCAAGTTTTTTTTTTGGGTTCAGAAGAAAAAAGCCACCCGTAATTAAAATGCCGTTTTATTGTTGAGCACGGATACCAACTACGTTTAATGCACAAAGATGTGTATCAGATTGATAGGTTTTTCGTCTGGTACTGATGTCTTCACCTCTAAACACATCAGGGTCATAATCACATCGTTGCTCTGATTTTCCTGCCCGAATGTTACAGATCGCATTCTTCTTACATTCGCCTATACATTCTTTAGTCATTGGAGCAGATTTAGTAGTAAATAGATGGTAATTATTGAATGTTTCTTCATCGTTTTCCATATCTACAGTAACATTATGCCACCATGCTGCAGATAGTGGAGATGTAGGTGATGATAATACGGCAAGACTGGAGTTATATGTTTCTCTTGCTGAATATTCTATGTGCCAATTCTATTATAAAAATGTTAAAAATCAAACCATAATGATATTTGTATAATATACACACTTACAGGTCCATTTTCCCAGGTATCAGACTGATCTAAATCAGCCGTATATGTAATTGAATCAACCACTTCAAAGGTCTCAGTATCTATTTTGTAAACACTATATTTATAGAGCGTTAGATCACGTTATGGCATACAAAATGATCATGTGTTTACTCACCGGAAGCCAGGGTTAAGGTTCTGGAAAGGTGTAATGGAAGGAGCAATATAGCCAACAGAAATGGCTTCATCTGCTGTTTGGTTTTTGTTGTGTCCGTAAAAGATGGTCATTTCATCTCTAAACAAAGACGGTTAGCGTATCTAAAAATAAATAAATAAAAAAAAATACATACTTGTGGGTATGACCAAAGAACTGAGCAGCAATAACATGCGAATATCTATCGACAATCTGATTATAGTAGTTAGCGTAATCGTGGAAACAAGTACTATCGCCAGGTGCTATATGGCCAATAATCCAAACACGTTCTAATCTATCCTCAGCATCTTGTAATTCCTCAATAAGCCAGGATAAGACGCCATTAGGATCTTTTTGAATAGGATGTTCATATAACCACCAATTTAAAATGTAACAAAAGTTTGTGTTTAAACTAATCAATTTCAATCCTTTTCTAGGTCTAGCAGTATAACTACCCGTATTTTCTTCTACTTGAGGGTTTGTCTTTAAGGATAACCAACCTCTCCAACTATGTGCCAGACTCTTGTAAAGCCATTTCATATCAAGGTAGTCCTTTTCGATCTCAATTGGGATATTGGAGGTTTTTAAAGGAAAATTATTAGTTGGTGCAGCTTCATGGTTTCCTACAGCAGGGTATAACATGGAATTTAACAAGTTGGGAGAATCAAAGTGGTTGTGAAGTAGTTCGTACGTTTCATCTTGAATGAGTTGGGTCTTTAAAATTGGTAAAGTAGCCCAGACCTCGTGAGGTGGTACATCACCTGTCATGATACCAAACGCAATATCTGGTTCCGCATTTGGAATGTATTCCAATAATGACTGAATCAATGTCAAGGGTGTATCACAGCTGTACTCGCCTACAAAGTAAAATAATAATAAAAAAAAAAGAGGTTAATTTATTTTGTTAACATGATCCGTTTTTTTTTCTTCCTTATATTTACCCCATACAGATGCTGATTTTGTAATGTTGGTATAATCAGTATATGCAGGTCTACAACAAAATGGCTTATCACAGATAGCTTCGGAACCAGCCTATAAATTTAAACGTATTTTTAGTTCTTAATTTTATGCATGTATTCTGTCTAAAAATCTATCACTTTACAATGTATTCGGGATCAATATGCCAATCACTTAATTGTAATACAGTCATGGTCTGGCCTTTTGATTTCGTCGCTTCAGGTAAATTTCTAGGCTTCGGTTTAGGAAATGGAACATTCCAATGGTCGACCTCTACTTTTTGAATTAGTATCTCTCGTTATCAATTTATTGGTGATATGTAATGTTTACCAGGATAAGGACACGAATTTAAGATTGCAGCGCACATAAGATGACCATCTCTTCCAGATATAGTCATTGACTATAATAAAGAGAGTACAAAAAAAAAATTAAAATGTTTTCTTGATTATACTAATTAAAAATGAACGTACCGGTAAAACTTTACGGATAATTGGTGCTTGTTCTCTGATCACACCTTCACACTAAATAAAGTAAAACAATGAATATATACCGAACTGGAGGAATATTACTTATGATCTTACAACTTCCTGATCTACTTTATCAATTTTTTTGCAAACTTTCATTAAAGTATTGATAAGAAAAGCTTCGGACATATAAGACATTTTTTTGACAACATGAAGTAAAGATATACAGCTACTACAAGAGCTTTTTATGGATTCTACTTCTAATAAGTCGTCTGTTAACTGATTTAGCTCATTCTGAAGTTGTATTTCAGGTTGACTAAAAGAGGTTTGCTGTTCTCTTGCTAATGCTAAAGAAGCAATAGACAATAGTCCCAAGATAAAAGAATATTTCATAACTAAAATAAAAGGTAGAGGAGAAAAAAGAAGAATTAGTCGTTATCTCTTCTTTTTTTCTTTTTTATATTTTGCGTATGTCAAGTCAGATGATGATCGAGTCATTATGCAATAATTATTGCTTAATTAGTAAAAGGTCATTTTGATTCTCAGTGTGTGTACATACTTTTTTTTTGATTTTGCCTCGATGTCAATAACTAATCAATGTCGACTTGATCACGTCTTTTCTTATAGTCATCTCTTGGTGTCTAGAACAAAAGTAACGGGTAAAAGAGAGAAAAAAATGCACTTGTAACTTATTATATCACTCTAAAAGTATGTACTTACTTTAGACTTGCAGAAAACCAGTTTATACATTGCGACACCTTGTAATCCAGAAACCACTCAACTATACAAAGGTCGTAAACCTTCTTTTTCGCGACCCAACTTGTGTGGTATTATCACTTGCTATGATTTTATTTCTATTGAGTTTATTAAACGTCAACTTCAGTCATCTCCCAAAGACGCCTTAACTTTGTTATTGGGTGTATTCGACCGTCAAGTAGATATTTTATTTATTTTACTTGGTGTTAAGAATTATGTTACCCGATCTATCACTGTAAATATGTCCTGGTGTAAGCGATTGTGGAGCATTTCTTCTCGAGCTCATTTTATTGCTATTACCGGTGTTTATTTTTCTGTATTAGGAGGTGCATATTGTTCTTTAGGCAAGAGTAATACTAAATATGTAAGTGATTTTTTTTTTTTAGGTAATATATCATTCTTAATAACACTAATAATATTAGGCGTATAAAGCGGGTGCCTTAGCAATAGAACAGATTAAATTAGCACAAAGATTAAAAGACTCTGTACTAGAGTGTAAGTGCTGGTTGTATTATGCAGAGGATTTGATTCAAATTGGAAAGTTAAAAAAAGCAAATAAAATCATTTCACGTCAAGCTAAATTTGTAGAATCAATACATGATCCAGCAGTAAGTTCTACGTGTAAAATAAAGCTGAATATCATTTGCATTCTAAACTCACAACATAATATTTTCTAGTTAACAAGTATGCTTGACGCAGTCTTAGAAAAGGTAGACGTTGCTATAGCGCATAAGCAAAAAAACATTTTATAAATTGACAGATTGAAGTATATATTTATATTTTGTTAATAATAATAATAATAATAATAAAAAAAGGTATTTTACATAATTGTACATTTATCATTTGAAGTCTCTCTTGGATTATAGACAGATTTATGCCTTCTCACTTTCGGTGCCTCTTCTTCTTCTTTCTGGTAAGCTTGAGATTGTGGTACCATCATATTTGGCATATTTGGCATACAATAGTAGCCATTGCCGCCTGGCATCATACCGTATGACTGTTGAGGTGGTACCATCATCATGGGTTGCTGATAGAAAGGTTGGTACATTCGTTGAGGCATGACGTAAACTGGTTGTGTAGCAGTGCCGGCATCATCAGTCTTTTCTTTACTATTTGATGGCTTCTTTCCATTTACTTTGTTCTTTTTTGTAGGTGTCTTAAATGCCATAGGACGCTTTGGGTGAATTACCTTTAAAGAACTTACTTTTTTTGGAGGTACTGCTACTCGTTTTACTACTACTTGTTTTTTACTCTTTTTAGATGGAGCTAAAACAACTGGTTCTTGCTCTAACTGCTCTTCTTCTTCCTCTTCTTCGGTATCTACATTTATTTCTTCTTGATGACGATATTCTTGCTGGTAATCTTCTTGTTGAAGTTGATTTCGCTGTCCTTTCCACCAACCTTTTGGCTTCTCCTCTCGTGGTTTCCAAAAGCTAGGCCTTCTATCAATAACAGGCGGTGGTAAATTCTCTTTTGCTTCTATAGGTGCGGTTACTCTTTCTTTCTTTTTTCTTTGCTGCTCTTGCTTTTTTGCCATTTGCTCTTGTTTTTTTGCCATTTGTTGCTCTTGTTTTTTTGCTAATTTCTCTAGCTTTTTATCCTTGTATTGGTGATGTGCTGATGAAGCCAAGGTTGCAGCAATTGCCACAGCGGGAGAAACATCTTGATTTTTAACTGCTCGTGAAGATAAAGAACGTAAAAAGCTCCTCTTTTTTTTTAATTGCAGCTGAGAATTTGCATTAGGCAAATGGTATACTGGTTCTTCAATTGGCTTAGGATCAGGCAGTGATGGAACTGGTACGCGAGCAATTTTTTTAGGGGGAGCTACTGGTTCGTCGACTACAATGAAATCAGCATCAGGAGTAGTGGTATTGGATGTAGTTATAGCAGGATCTGTTAAAGTGGCAGTGGGGGCTATATTAGCAAGGAACTCAGCCAGAGGGGATGACTGTAACGGCGATAGATTATTCGGTGACATGAGCTGTCTTTCTAGTAACATCTGTTGTTGCTGTTGTTGCAACTGTTTCATTAAAAGCCAATCATTATTAAAGGGTTGAGGAGAAGACATGTTTGAATATCTTGCATTTTGAAGTAATTGGTTAAATAATTGATCTTCGTGCAATGCAGGAATTGAATTTGTACTTTGCTTTACATTTTGAAAGACGCTATCGAGTAATTGATCAGCGTATTGATCGTAAGAACCTGGTGAATTCATAGTAATTAAAATAGTTAAATAAATAAAAAAAGAAAGAACTGGATGATAAAAGAAAAACAAACATTCTTATATTAAAGATAATCTTATTTTAGAAAACTGTAAACATCTTGGCACTTGTGTTGTACAGAACTTCTCCGTTTGTGTACAGTCTGCAAACATTTCCTATAATGGAGCGGAAATATGAATAAGACATGTAGTATTTTTTTTTATTAAGCTTTTTGTTCTTTTAATTCTTCAATTTGATAATGAAGAAAAGATAATGTATTTAATAATTCTTCAACTAAATCTTGCTTTTGTTTAACTGATTCAGCACTTGATGCATTCTCTTCTATTGGTGTAATAATAGCGAGTAATTCCATTTTTAATTCTTCTTGTTCCTTAATGTCTTCTTTTAATTTATGTATACGTGATTTGGCGGTAGCTCTAGTACGATTAATGGCTTGTTTCTTTTGTCTAATCTCTTGTAACTTATTTTCCTTTATTTCCTTTTGTTGCTTTAAATGATTTAATTGTTTAATAAGAATATCGGCGTTTGTTGTTTCGACAGTAGCTTCTGGTACGTGTAATGGTTTAATAACCTTGTGATGCAAAGTGACCTCAGATCTATATCTTGATACAGACGTAGGTTCAACCAAGACAGCCTCGGATCTTAATTGCTCTGTTTCGATTTGGAAGTCGGCTTTTTTTGTGCCTTTGGTCAAGATAGGTCCTGTCGTAGGTGAAGTGGATCTATTTAAGTCTGCAAACGTTTTTTGTACTGTACTTTCTGGTTTTGTGCTCTTATTCTTTTCGTTCTTATCTTTATTGTTCTTATGTTTAGTATTCTTTTCTTTAGAGACATTCTCTTTTGCGTTCTCTTTGGTGTCAATCTATTTTCTTTGTTAATATCGTTGAAAAAAACAAAAAAAAAAAAACAAAAAACTTCCTTGTGGAAACTATTAGAGTTACCTTTACATAATTTGACTTTGATCTGGTTTGTTGACTAGTTACATTGCCTTTGACTGAACCCTATAATGTCCTAAATTTAATAACCACGAAATGTATGAAAGTAGTTTTTTTTTTTACCTTGAGAGATTCCTGGCTTTTGACAGAACTCTACAAGAAATACGTTAATAACCATCTTTATTCACTAGTATTTTAATGTACATTTTCGTTATGTCTTCCTGTTCGTGATGCAGATAAAGTATTCTCTTTGTTGTTCATTAGAATGTTTGAAGACGTGTAAAAAAAAAAGAGAAAAAAAAATTATTGTTTTAGAACCAGACATTTTATTTTTCAATTTTTAAAAAATATAACGTGTTTTTAAAAATCATCATCAACGTATGCACAACGACGATATCAACGCCTTAATTCCATGTCTAAAAGGAATTCTTCAAAATCAAAACCTTCATCTTCTTCTTCTTCCTCATCCGAATCAGAATCATCTTCATCTATCTCTTCGTAGCCATCACTGCCATAATCCGTTGTTTTTATTTTATTAATTTCCTTAAAGAAAGTTCTATTCCGATAGCTGTATTCCGTAACAAATCTTTTCATTTTCAGAGCATATAGCTTAATAGCCTTTAATATCTTGTGTGATCCTTCTTTTGATAGCTTAGTGTCTGGTGTTATTGACTTGACAATAAAGTCCAAACGATCAATATTTATCAAGTTTGAGGTGATGGATTTTATTGACTTAATATTTATTTCAGCTGCTGTCAGCCTGAGCGTAGTTAGTTTTGAATCTTGCAAAGCACCTTTTAAGTCTTTATCTTGCGAGCCAGTTGTGATTATTTCATTCATTTTGTACAATTTGAGCGTTTGTAATTGAGGAACCACATTTAACAATTGATTTAAATTTACAGTGGCCATAGAAAATCCACCTTCAAAGTTTCCCTTAAGGTATTTCAAGTCGGGAAATCTTCCAATAAAGCTGTGTAAATCGTCTTCTTTTACCCCAAATGAATTATCCCGTTCAAAAGTACATATATCTAATGCTGTAATAGTACGGCAATATTTAAGGTCCAGTCGTAGATATAAAGTTCGAACTTCTTCACTATAAACTTTATCTATGTTGGTTACATGAATCTTTGTAGTATCTTATCTAGTTTCGCTTCACTTGAATTCAAATCCTCCAGGAAATATTTTCGTTTTAAACAATCCAAAATTAACGAAACTAAGTTGGGTCATATTTCGACAATATTTCGAAAACAGATGGAGTCTTCTTTAATAGTGTTTCCGCATTCTTTGCGCTTTATGGCCGTTACTTTTTGGGAAAAGAGTGGGATATCCTTCAAAAGATTTGACAGTAAATCAGCAGTAACAGTGATTGATATATCTTTACTAAAAAATGCATATGCTACAAGAGACCAAATATCATTTATAGCACCTCACGTGTCAAGTAGGTATTATTTAACTGATATACCATTTTGTTTATTATGTTAAGAAAAAGAAAGACAGGGGAAAAGATGGATGAGAGAAAAAAAAAGAAGACCTTTTTTATTGTGCCGCCATAAATATATTGTTTTACTGAGTAACCACTATTTTACTTTTATAATATGAGAAAAAAAATCATGTAGTGCCTTCAATAGTCGATATATAATGTATCCAATAACGTTGCATGGCCCTCTTCATCAGGCTCATTACATTCGTATATAAATTCATAATCATATGGATTATCAGATTCAAATTCAAATTCATCGAGTTCATACGTATCTAATTCATCCAGTTCATATTCATATAGTTCATCAAGTTTATATTCAACAAGTTCATCAGGTTCACATTCAACAATATCATCAGATTCATACTCGTCGTGTTCATTAGACTCATATTCATCAAATTCATCAGACCCATATTCATCAAATTCATCAGACCCATATTCATCAAATTCATCAGGTTCATATTCATCAACATATCCAACCTCGTTATCCTCCCAGCTTTCATAACATGCATTAGAATCACACGTAATACTAGACTCTTCTTGATCCGTTGATAAATCGGCTGAAAAGATCATATCAGTTGACCAACTTGACATATTTATTTTTCAATGAAAAGGAAAAAAAAAAAAAGAAGTAGTAGAAGCATTTTTTTTGTAAAGAAAAAAGTGCCAACATAATAATTGAGTCACGCATTTGTTTATGTTGGTTATTTATACTTTCTCCAGAAAGTGAGAGCAAGATAGAATAGTTACGCTTATCAAATATAAATAATCTGGATCAATTAAATAGTTATACGGAACATTTTTATTAAGATTTAATTGGCTTAAATAAAATTCTTATCGTGTCTAATTAAAGTAATCTTGGTATGTTTTGATATGTAAACGCTCTATACAACAATAATAAAAACAAAATTGAAAAACAGTATAAATAGGTACACACTTTAAGCATTCCAGTTGATTTTCAAGTTATCTTCCTCTTTTCTCTTTTTTTTTATTGTTAATATGGGATACGGTCAAAGTAATCAAGATGATGATTCAAAGTCTCCTTTAATGTCTTATACAGTAAACACAGGTAACAATGGCTTAGAGTTACCTACAAGTAGTTCACTTGTTGCATCGAAAAAGGTTTCCCTACCCCCTGCTCTCAAGACTGCATTGCCTATTGCTACTTATTGTATTGCTAGTATTGTGATGACCGTAACGAATAAGTACGTCGTGAGTGGTAATTTCAATATGGTGTTCTTCTTGTTGACTATACAGGTAAGTTTATAGAAAAAATGAACAAAGATCCTCGGAACTCATTGATACTATAGAGTTTGGTGACGATTGGGTTTTTAAGGATATTTAAATTCTTGAACTTGATTAAATTCAGAGAATTTGATAGCGAAATAGCTAAGAAATGGTATCCTATTGTAGTCTTCTTGGTAGCCATGATTTATACAGGATCTAAAGCGTTACAATATTTACCTATTCCTGTATACACCATCTTTAAAAATTTAACAATCATCTTGATTGCCTATGGAGAAGTACTTTGGTTTGGAGGCAGTGTGACAACGATGATGTTGGTTTCATTTTCATTAATGGTAAATGTTTTTTATTTATTTATTTGTGTATGTTTGTGTGTGTGCTTATTTGTTTATTAATTTCATCTTATATCGAAGACTTTATCGTCCGTGATTGCAGGTTGGAATGATGTTGCCAATGCACTTCAATCTATGCTGGATGTAACTATAGTATTCACTAATGATACGACTATGATTGGGTATTTATGGATGGGTATCAATTGTATTTCTTCTGCTGCTTTTGTATTATATATGCGTAAACGTATCAAGCTGACTAATTTCAAGGATTTTGATACGGTTTATTATAACAATTTATTATCTATTCCTTTGCTTTTGATTCCGAGTTTATTATTAGAAGACTGGTCTGCTAGTAATTTATTAACTAATTTGTAAAGTATTATATGGTATATATACACGCAGGTAGACAGCGGCTAATTATCTCTTTTATTTTAGCCCTTCTGAAGAACGTCAGGCACGTATTTGGGCTATGATTTTCTCGGGTGTATCAGCATTTGGTATGTCATATGCATCAGCCTGGTGTGTACGTACGACATCTTCTACTACATATTCTATGGTTGGATCACTTAATAAGTTACCTATTGCCATTTCCGGACTCGTGTTCTTTGGTGATGTAGCAACGATTAGTAATGTTTCAGCTATTTTCATTGGTAAGTTTTTGATTAAAGAAAAAGGAACTATTTCTAATTGAACAAAAATAGGATTCGTTGCGGGATTAGTTTATTCATATGCAAAAGCATTTCCTAAAACTAAAAAAGAATCGACATTTACCATCTCATCGGCTTCAAGTCAAAGTTATTCAGATGCAACAAATGTTAATGAAAAAATTAATCTTGATAAAATCATCACTCATAAATAATAAACACTTGATAAAATAATTCAAATTTTTATTTTTATTTATACACAAAAATGTTCTATATTCTCTCTATACATACAATAT
This sequence comes from Pilaira anomala, assembly GCA_025716855.1. Taxonomy (NCBI): domain Eukaryota; kingdom Fungi; phylum Mucoromycota; class Mucoromycetes; order Mucorales; family Mucoraceae; genus Pilaira; species Pilaira anomala. Next base: position 294,615 of record JAIXMQ010000008.1, read on the forward strand.
TATCTACTTTCTATTCGTGCGAGGAAGTTGGGGGAGGGTATTTTAATTCTTGTACTTTAAAGCCAAGTTAACAAAGAATTCATGAAGACGGTTATCGTTTGTTAATTCAGGATGAAAAGCTGTAGCAAAGAGATGATCTTGAAGTACAGCAACAGCTGTTTCGGCTTCAGTTTGACCATGCTTATGTTCTAATTTACCTACAATCTTAACTTTAGGAGACTTGATTTCTGAAATAACAGGAGCACGAATAAAGACAGCAGCAAATGGTTCATCACCCAAGATCTCGGGTAAATGTAACATGGTTTGAAAGCTCTCCTTTTGAGTACCGAATTGATTACGGTTAACAACGACATCTAATCCATTGAATAATTGTTGTCCTCCTTTCTTGGCACCAGTGGCCTCTTTTGCCAACATGATCATACCGGCACAAGTGCCCCAGGTAGGTTTCTTTTGAACAAAGGCACGCAAAGGTTCCAACATGTTGCAACGTTCAGCAATAAGTGCCATAGCTGTGGATTCACCACCGGGAATAATCAAACAGTCGACTGAATTCAATTGTTCTTCGGTACGAACTGGGATAGCTTCCTTGACCTGAGGGATTTTGTTCAACATGTGAATGTGTTCGATAAAGGCACCTTGCAAGGCTGATTTATCGGTTAGTAATAATATTCCCCTTAATCATATCCCTATTTTTAAAAGTACTCACCAAGGACACCAACAGTGAGAGTAGCAGGAGACATAATTTTTCTTTGTTTTGTAAAGTTTAAGAGGAAAAAAAAGAAAAAAGAATCTATGTAATTGATGAGTCGAAATTAGAGATCTCTGGCAAGTCACTTATTGTCTCCTATTCAAAACGATCGCTTTCTTTTTTTTCGCACGGCAAAGAGGCTATAAGATGATGATCCCTTCTTCAATGGCTCCAGTACTCTTAAATTGCTTTAATTTTGACGGTAATTCCAGTACTTTTTTTCGAAGGGTTGGCATCAATATAATTCTTTCAACTTTTATGTTACATCAGAGTATTTTATACCGCTGAATGCACAGACTTTGGTCAATAATATGGTTATTAAAAGATATCACTGTGACTGTGTAAGCGACGTCATGGAAAAAGAGGAAAAGGTTTTCTCTCAATTTTGGCGTGCCGGCTAATAAAAGAAAAAGAAAAAAAAAGGTTTTTAAACCATCTTGAAATATAATCTATAACAATGTCGTTCGATCATTCCAATGATGATAAGCTCGCCTTCGAGACTTCTGAAAGTGTAAATAAACAACAAGACGATACATACAATAAAACGATGATATTGATTGGACATTTATTTTGTAGGTTAAAGTTGTCCCCACTTTTGATTCTATCGGTTTAAAAGAAGATTTACTTCGTGGTATTTACGCTTATAACTTTGAAAAGCCTTCAGCTATCCAACAAAGAGGTACAATATATAGAATAGAGAAAGAGAGAGAGATATATATAGATGAAAAAAATGGGTATATGTGCGTTGGGTTACTGATAATTTGTTTTTTATAATATTAGCTATTGTTCCTATTATCAAAGGACGTGATGTTATTGCACAAGCCCAGTCTGGTACTGGTAAAACAGCTACATTCTCAATTTCAACTTTACAAGCGATTGATACAACAATGAAGGAAACACAAGCATTGATTTTATCACCTACTCGTGAATTAGCTACACAAATTCAAAGTGTTGTATTAGCACTTGGTGATTATATGAATGTTCAATGTCACGCTTGTATTGGTGGTACCAGTGTTGGAGAAGATATCCGTAAATTAGAAGCAGGCGTACAAGTTGTATCTGGTACACCTGGTCGTGTTTATGATATGATTCGTCGTCGTACTTTACGCACACGTAATATTAAAATGCTTGTACTTGATGAAGCAGATGAACTTTTAAACCGCGGTTTCAAAGATCAAATTTATGATGTCTATCGTTACCTTCCTCCTGGAACTCAAGTTGTACTTTTATCTGCTACACTTCCTAATGATGTTTTAGAAATGACCAGTAACTTTATGACAGATCCTATTCGTATTCTTGTGAAGCGTGATGAGTTGACTTTGGAAGGTATTAAACAATTCTTTGTTGCAGTTGAACGTGAGGAATGGAAATTCGATACTTTATGTGATCTTTATGATACTTTGACAATTACACAAGCTGTTATCTTTTGTAATACAAGAAGAAAGGTAGATTTTATTTGTAGAAGTGAGAGAAAAAATCAAGAATATTTATACTTTATGTTATAGGTTGATTGGTTAACTGAAAAGATGAGAGAAGCGAACTTTACAGTCTCTGCTATGCACGGTGAGATGCCTCAAAAGGAACGTGATGCTATTATGCAAGAATTCCGTCAAGGTGCTAGGTAAGGAGGGTTTTTTTTTTTTTTTTTTTTTTTTTTTTTTGACAGGTCAATTTCGAAAAAAGATTTATGCTAACGTAAAATAGTCGTGTTTTGATCACAACTGATGTTTGGGCTCGTGGTATCGATGTTCAACAAGTTTCATTAGTTATCAAGTAAGTATTTATAGGTTTAGGAAAAGGAAAAGAATTATATATTTACCTTGTTTTTCTTATAGTTACGATTTACCTGCCAACCGTGAAAACTATATTCATCGTATTGGTAGATCAGGTCGTTTCGGCCGTAAGGGTGTTGCAATCAACTTTGTGAAGAATGACGATCTTAAAATTTTGCGTGATATCGAACAATATTATAGTACGCAAATTGATGAAATGCCAATGAATGGTAAAGTGGTTTTTTTTTTTAAAAAAAAAAAATAGGTTAAATATCTTTTTCCTTTTTACTGACTTACCTTGTTTATTTTTGTAGTTACCGATTTGATTTAAAGAAAGAAAGAAAAAAAGCCCTATTTGTTTTGATGCAATAGAAATCCTATAAAAAAATAAAATAATAATATTGTACAAAAAAACAAAAAATAAAAGAGCTGTTATTTATTTACACTTTAATTCTCTGTCAGACAATATATGACAATCATTCTGTGTATGATTTGCATAATGTGCCATTGCTCTAGTAAACTATTATATCAGAAATATCCAATCTGAAGGAGCAAGTAAAAGTCATACTTGCGCTCCTTCATCGTGTATTTCCTGATGTTCCTCGTTCCTCTATAAACCCCATGCTCTGCCAGCCTCGCTGATGAACTGCAAAGATATTTATGCAATTTAAAGCACCTTCAATCATAAAAAATATGATGATGCATCTGCTAACTATAACCAGTAATAAATTGGCAATGGCCTTAAATAGAACGCTATTTGGTTGACACCTTTTTCAAGCTATTTTTTCCGAAATGACTCACTCAAAAATTATCCCAAACATCTCATGTTCCTAGTATATATCTTATACTTCACATGTTCTCCATCTGAACTTTTAACGCGTGCTTTTTTCTTCGTATTGCGACTACGTACGTTCTAAGCTCGATAGTCTCTTTTCCTATTCAAAATAAAATAGATATGTCCTGTGTTTGTTATTTCTATTGCCCCAACTTACTGGTAAAATATAAACTAACAATTATACACATTAAATAAAGAAAGCCTCAAATACTTAATTTTTACACGATATTTTTTTGCTAAAGAAGCAGTAAATTGGGTGTTTTTTTTTATTCATTTTTAAAAAAGAAGATGCGTTTAGACGACGGTACCGGAAGCGGAAGCAATACGGGGCCAGAGATCAGCACATTCCTTGGCAACGGGACCAGTGATAGCAGAACCTAAAAAATGTATACATGTCAGGAAGGTTCAAACCTAAGCTATAAACATAAACTTACCCTTCATTTCACCCTTGGGGTTGACAATGACACCAGCGTTATCCTCGAAGTAAAGGAAGACACCGTCTCTACGACGCCAGGCCTTACGTTGACGAATGACAACAGCAGCCATGACTAAATTAAGAAAAGTAAATCGTCTGTTGCTTGTATTTTTTCCACAAAAAGTTGCTCAATTCAAAAAAAAAACTTACCCTTCTTTCTTAATTCGGGCTTACCCTTCTTGACGGTAGCGACAATCATGTCACCACAACCGGCAGCAGGAAGTCTGTTCAAACGACCCTTGATGTTACGGACAGCAATGACGTACAAATTCTTAGCACCAGAGTTATCGGCGCAATTCATAACAGCACCAACGGGGAGACCGAGGGTCATACGGAACTTTGTGCCGGAAACGCTAACTAATGACCACAAGTAAAAAAATGCGTTAGTTTCCACGTGTACGTATATAAAGTTTCATTAATAGAATGCTTTGGGTATAATCAAAAGGTCCAGAAGCTGTTTGTAAATATCCACAAGTCTAAACTAGATTGTTGGGCGACGTCTATATCAAAATCCATTCAATTTTTAAGGTAATGACTAATAATCTGTTTATAAATGATGTTCTAATGGTACTGTTGAATTGATTGATATAAAATTGATTGATATTTGGTAATGGATGGATGCATTTTGATCTCTTTTCACTCATACATCCTACTTTTTTTTGATGATTTTACCATCCCGTCCAGTACTAAAACATCCATCCATCCATCGTACTATGTTCCTCTTATTGATTATACCCTAAACATTCTTATCATTCATTCTAGCTGTACACACCTTTAGGCATTGCGTGTGGAGATACGGATGAGAGAGGGAGACTTCTAGGACTTTTGGTCAATTGCTCTCTCTTTGTGTGAATTGATTTCCCATAATAGGTGATTAAAGGTCCGGTATACTTTGTGACGGGCTTTCGATGTAGATAAGAAGCAGGTTCAACATTACGTAAACCATCTCGTTAATAAATTATCAAGAAGTAAAATAATTACGATAGAAACGAACAAAAACAAGAAGAAACTTATATAAATATTGACGATGATTTTTTTTACAGTGACATTTTATTGGAATAGTAACCTTCTACATTTATAAGTGCAGCTTTACTGTCTCCTTCGCAAGCTAGTTCCTTATTACATAACATGACTTGTCTATATACACGTTCCATTGCTGGCATTTCTGGCCGGTTGAGGAAAGCTAATTTAAAATAAGTAACTTGAGCTAGAATTGTATAAGACTGACTATACCTAAAATTGTAGCATTTACTTCAGTAGCTAAAGCGTCCCTCCTAGAGATATCCATTAGATAAGCTACAGGACTATGATCAGGGTCTTGATAAGCTAAAAGAGAGGATATTTCCTAATGGTATCAATTTTTTCTTTAGTGAATTAGGAATTAATCTTTTTTATAAATGACTTCTTACCGTGATACTTGATCTCGTTTTTTCTTGGATATCGTCACGATACTCTTCTTTTAATTTCTGTCCATATAGCATGATTCGTTTCAAGAATTCAGTTGATTCATTATGTATATCTCTTGAGTCACCATTAGAAGTGCGGCCGTTATCATTACTTTGGAGACGATTTGCTGGGTTCGAGATACTTGGCCTTCGTTCCCAAACATTTCCACAGAGCGAGTTGGTAGGAGCACTGTCAATATCCATCATTTCAGAATTATCGTTTGTTTTTCGCAGCTCTATACCATTTGTAGTTGGTAAAGAGACCGCAATAGTGGAATAACTTGAGCGACGTCTTCGAATAGGGGCAATTTTACGATTTGATGTATTTGTACAACATGTTTCTGGTACAGACGATTTAGTCTCACCATTCGTTCTTGTATGATTCCCATTTTCTGTCTTCGGTTTCGCTTTTTTACTATTCATATACTCACAATATTCACGAATCATTTCAATAAATTTAGTACATTTTAGCCACAAGTGTAGATCTTGTCCTCTACCTTCTTCTTGTAGTACACCGGGAAAATACTTGTCTATTAGTTTAATTGCATCCTCAATTTTCCCCTTTAAAATAGAAGAGCGAATCACTTTTTTTTTTTGTTAATGATATCCAAATATATAGAGTTGGCATGTCTCATATACTTACGTTGCCTTTCCTCCATATCTTTTTCACTAATTTTAGAAATATCGTTATTATTAAATAAAAAGAAGTCCTGAGTAGAATCATAGCCAGCATTTTGTACGACAGCTTTTGCTGTTCCTGTATAACCATGATGAATTAAATACGATAGAATCAGATTATTTGTCACTTCCTTTGAGTATGTGTCTTCATCTTGTGATGTTGGTACTATTGTTAATTTATTGTTTGGATTATGTACAATATCCTCAATTAAATGTAATCTTTGCTTCTATATAGGTTATATGAGTATGATGAAAAGGTACGTTTTTATATATAATTAATTTTACCCTAACATATTTTTCGATATCAAAAACAAAGGGTTCATTTCCAAAGTTTGTAGTAACCTTTTCTCGTTGGGTGCGCAATCCAATTGCAGGATAGATTGGCTTTTTAAAGATTAAATCTTTGAATGCAGTACCTAAGTGCCAGCCGTTTTTTGTATAGAAAGCAGAACGATCTGAAAAATTCACACCACAACCAATGGTATCACCAGTTGTAAAACGAGGACCATAATCTTTACCAGTACCAGACCCAGCAAAGGAATGTCCGTCATCTCCATGATATCCCCAAGAGTTCGTATTCCATCCTAGAAAAGTAAAAAAAAAAAAAAAAAAAAAAAAAAAAAAAAAAAAAAAAAGGCATATGTAGGTACTCAATTTATTATGCAATTGCAATTTTTATTTTTCCTACCTGGTAATCTTTCTAGGTTATTTTCTCCATAACAAAACCCGATGCCTATAAATCCATGAGCTCCTTTTGAGATAACTTTCATTTCGAAATAAAATATGCCAGTTTGAGATCGCATTGGAAAATTGGATCGAACGAGTGCTGCGTCTGCTTCTTCTAATCCTGGACCTTTATTGCAAAAAAATAAATAAAGTTGTCGGCACTTTTTTAGAAAAAAATTATGCATTGTTTCTAAAAAGGGTTTTTTCTTTTACCTGTGTAGGATAAATCAAGTCCGTTACTGCCGACCTCTATGTTTGACGATTTATCTTTGGGGTTCCAAGCAGTAGGTAAACGCAAGTCCAGTTCAATCAGTTGCTCTTCCTCCAAGTTAGAAGTATCTGATAAAGGCTGTAAAGTTATAGGAATTGGTTTTAAATGTTGTTTATGCAGATGAAGGTTATACTGAGTTAAAGCCAAGTTTTCATAAAGCGTTTGCCTTAAGTAACTAGGATATGTGGGAGATACAAGTGAGCGATGAGTAGCTGTTAAGTAAGAAGATGAGCTTCGTTTCACGCTATGTTTATTTTGACCATTCATTGCTTTTTGTCGTTTACAGTCATTCAAAAAAAAAAGAGGTTTGAAATTCCTTTTGGCTCACTTGATTTTACGTTATCTTTTTTGGTTTACCGCCTGGATTGGCAATACCTAAAACGTCTGACGTAGTGAAGTCATTGCTGCATTGGGAGTGTGAGAAACTTTTTTGTTGAGGCAACTTGGGCTTCTCAAGGTTTTTAATTTATCGAGTATTATTTTTGCATGCAAATAAAATATTTTTTTTTGAACAATTGAAACTATTCTTCTCTTTTTCTTTTCATTTTTTTCTTCAATTCTAACATATATATATATATATATATATAATGTATGTACCTATTTGTGTCGTACTTTATTTAAGTCTCATCTCTTTACTCTCTGAATGTTATTAATTCTTTCTTTGCAAAAAAGGACACATCCGACGTAAATTCACATACTTTTTATTGGATGAGATATTATGCGAATCGAGGAATTACGATTGGTAGTTTTTGAAAATCTTCGAGTGAGATATTTCACAAATGGATCACATTTTTTCTTTTTAGCACGCTGAAGAATATAGTCTTATAACTCAAGGTCGAGTAAATTATTTAATGGACTACATTCAGTAGAAACTTCGTTTCCTTTCAGATTCTTTTTTTTTTCTGTATAAAGACACACTATGAAGAATAATATATTATAAACAGGTACATAAGTAAACAAATAAACAAAAAAAACAAAAAAAAACAAAAAAAAACAAAAAAAAACAAAAAAAAACAAAAAAAACAAAAAAAAAACAAAAAAAACAAAAAAACGGCGCAGAAAGGCTCCCACCAATTCAAGCAAGCGTACCCCAAAAGGGACTGTCACTGGACATTATTTGCAATTTATCCATAAAACTTTGAACGAAATGGATTTATTTGAAGAAATGAAAGGATTTTATTTGATCATGGACAATGCTCCCATTCATACAGCCGATGAAATAAGTGAAATGATCACAGAGAGAGGGTATAGGTGCGCTTATCTTCCTCCCTACTCCCCCGAACTCAACCCAATTGAAAATTTTTGGTCCGTAGTCAAAAACAAAGTCAAGCGAAGCACATTCGACGACACCAGTGATTTAATCACAAGAATAACGGAGGCTTGCAACTCCGTTCCTCCTAACCATCTCAGAGCATTTGTTCAGCACTCTGCAGATACTTTTGAAAAGTGTAAAAGAAATGAACCTATTTAAATACTTCACTTATCTATTAAAAAAAATAATAATAAAAGCGCCTTTTGATATTACTCTTTGAAAATAAAAAAACTACCTTTTGACAATTTAAAGACGTCCATTGGCACTGTCTTCACTGTATATTTTTTTTTTTTTTGAGACAACACAGGAACATTTTGAGACGTTTTGAAAAACTTTTACAGACCCTTTTGTAAGAAAAAAGAATGTATTGGATTTTAACAAAGTTTATTTTAAACCCGCCTCTTTTTAAAGCATCTATCCCAATGAGATTCAGAATGGTTAACCCAATTTAAACAATACTTCGGCGTTACTGGGGTACCGACATTTGATCATGCACGACTTCTCATCACTTGAGAATTGAAGTCAGCCTTGTCAATAAAAAACACAATTCTTTTAAAACCCAATACCTGTTGCTTTCCACCAACTGCTAATATCAAAAGGCAAATTTAAGATCAGAAGTTGGATACAAAAGCATCATTTATGATTAACAATCGATTCTGTTAGAAGTTAAGCATTCTATATTGTAATGATATAATATACAAGATGACGAAATACATTAGCAATAATAAATTAATAAAAAGAAAAAAAAAAGCACTAATTAAATAAAATATAGCATAAAGAACATAAACCGTAAATTAAAAAAAGGGCATAAAGAACTTTAGTCATAAATTAAGAAATGAGCACAAAGGGTATATACAGCATGAATATTAAAGGAAAGGCAATAATAAATACAAATACATATATATACAAACATATCAAAAGAATGGATAGCGCATATAGGCAAAATAGTTAAATGAATGGAATAGATTAAAAAAGAACAAAAGAAAACAATGGAGTCCCTACTGCCATTTTCTTTTGATTCTTTCTTTTGAATTATAATGTATGAGTTTCGATAGTTGGTAGTGACAGTAGAGAAATGAAGGGCTTAATTTGAACGATTGACTGCTTTGACGCGACAGCGGAACAACTGAAGAATCTGATCATCTTTTAGGAGTCGCTTTCTTGAAATCACCTCCACACGATGACCTTTGTCGATAATAATTTCTTTGATACACTTGTGTTTACTACAGGGAAATATTAACGATAAATAATAAGATACGAATAAGATAAATTTATTCATTTATTTTACCTCACAAATGATCGCAAGTCCTCCAAATTGGTAGTAAGCCCGGCATAGTCAATTGCTACTAAGCGGACCATCCTTGACTCCGAGGCTAAGTATAGAAACAAATCTTACATAAAGCTGGTTAATATTTCATGAAAAAAAAATAATATTTATAATTTGGTTACCTTCCGTTGTGCCATCACATTTGAGTGATTCTATAAATTTGGAAGCTTGCGCATTCCTGTCTCTTTTTTCAAATTCAGTATCTGAATTCGAAAAAGGCGAAACGAATACTTTACGATGGTGCTGGGTAAAAGAGTAGTAAAATCACGGATGAAATTTGATCCAACTAACCGTTAAGCCACCAAAATACTTTACAGTTTTTTTTAAGAAAAGACTAGTATAATTCTTGTTTTTTTTTAAAAAAAGAACAGGTAATTTTTTCTTTTTTTACCTGTAATTTGGACAAAAAAGAAAAAAGGATTATTTTCTATTTGAGATTTATTAGACAAAATGAATCATTTATTTTTTGATAAAATTATTAGACTTACCATTGATAACAACATGTTTTATGCACAGGTTTTTTTTTTCTTGGAACAATCTCTTCTCTAGATAAGGAGTGTGGCAAAAGAAGAGATTAAAAATGGAGCGGTAAGGAAGGTTCATTTTGAAATATATATAAAAAGAAGAAAGTGAAAGAAAAGAACAAAATAAAAAAAAAGGATTATTTAGAATGAAAAAAAAAAAACCCCCCCTGTTTGTCTGGCGTATAAGAAAAAAAACCTGCCTGTATGCCATGTGAAAAAAAAATTTGATGTAATGGTGTATTTCATGCAAAAGTTATAAAAAACCTTATTCACGTGACGATGTGCCTGGTTATACTTTTTATAAATCCGGATAAAAGTCATCCGTGATTTTACTACCTTTTTTTTTACTACTCTTTTCCCCGACTTCTATATAATAAAATGATTTTTTTTCTGTTTTTTTTTTTAAAAAAAAGAATGTATGATTAAAAAGCCCAATCTACTTTTTAGCATTGTAAAGTTCCTGTGTGTTGTAAATGTGCATAATATGCAAAATAGTAAAAATGAAAACGTCTTTCTCTTCTCCTTTTACCTATTGAACTCCGAATATACTAGAACCCTCCGGTATGGTGCCACAGAATCTTGCAAAAACGGCCTTGTCATTTCAAACCGCTATGGGTATGACAATCATTGGAACTTTCGATTTACTCTCGCTTTTAATTATACTATATATAACTCTGGGCTCTGCTCATATACACCATCGCACTCAAATCTATTTAATCAATCAGTAAGGTATATATGTATTTGGTACTGTCATCTTAACTGTAAATATTTAGTAGTTCCAACACGGGGGTTGTTTATGACATAAAAAACTTACTGGTGAACTATACATGGGCAGTGAAACTTGTATAAAAATAGAAGGGAGCGAATTTATTTACTGTATGTACCCGCGCTGTATCCTCTCCCTCTTCCTTTGGAGCCGGGTAAAGTACAGAAAAAAAATATTCGTGATCTTATACGATTAAGGTATAATAAACTGGGCCAGGTACCATGAGCATTTAGATAGATTGAAAATTATAATAATATTAAGTTTAAAGAATACTAGGTTGTGTAATAACTTATATTAGTTACTATAGCTGTAGCATATATTATAACACAGCCGGTTCGAATTAAAGGTCATTATGTTGTAAACATCTGTTTCAAGTCTTAAATTTCTCTGAATTAAGCACTTACTTCTTTTTTTTTTCTGGTACTGTACACAACAAACTTCTACTTAGTAGCAATAAAAAATATATTCCTATTTTGGAAATGTATATATGTTCAAGACTAGATTTTGATGTGAAACAACAATTTATTACATACTATTCAAATTTTAATAAACAATCCTTGTATATCATCATAATAATTGCGCCTTTGACAGTACCTTAAAAGATATCTTGTTAAGATCCTGGTATTAAATTACATGAACACCATGATGTCTTTTTTTAGTTACAATTATGAATTGAAACCAGAAGATCAGAACTGAATATAAAATGTTAGATTGAATGTATTTCTTTTCAAAACAGGTTTTACCTAGTGAATAGAAATTTCCCTTCGTTCTTATTTTCATTATGATATGTATGCTATGCTACGGAAAAAGATTGACGGCATAAAAGTATACCTTTTTTTATATGCACCCTGATAATTTGAAAGAAAAAACATTTCCTTATAGCACAAGTAAGCAATTATATCTCTGAACACTAATATGGTGTAAGCTTAAGATAGAAGAAGATACTATATGTGCAAGATAAAACATACACTGTATACATTTAGTTTCCTTTTGATACTCTCGAAAAAAATTATAAGATATATTCCACAAGAGGTCTCCCAGTTTTTGTTTTAAAGCGCCGTAACTTTATATCTCTTTTGGCAGTAGAGCAACTATTGATTTAAGAGTGTGATAAACATATGTATGCAAATGAAGCGATATATTCTATTAAAAAAATCAGGAAATATTGTTCTATTTAAAAATAAACAAGTATTATTATTTTAAAGCCTTCTCCCTTAACTCAACAAAACAACAATCTGTTAATGAGGCAACAAACCGATTAATTGTTTAACAAACAAAATAGCGTAGAGAGGCAAGAAAGGGCCATGTGCATGGTTTTAAACTCAGTTTTTTTGTGTTTGGCACGCTACATATGGACGGAGCATAAACTAATTTTACACAGGAAAGCTTCTGTGAGTTCTTTTCCCAAATTATATCATTCTAGACATCGTTTTGTTCATTGTTTCCTTCTAGACAAGTTTATTAATATGAGATGTTACAGTTGTTTCATATCTTCATTATAAACAATTAAATCTATATTAGAAGGGACAAGGGTCTATTTTTTTTTATCTACCGCTATCTAGATTACAGAAAAAACTCAATTAGAAAAGGTGGGTATACAGTCCTTTATTACAACATGAAGATTTGAGCTATATCAGTTATATATGGAGTTAGTCATTGGCGCTTCTTTATAGGAATTGCGCTGTATGAGTCACTCCAGTAGCAAATGTAAAAGTACGTATAATGACAAATTTCTGTCTTTCTCGTTTCGTAACACAAACATATTCTTTCAAGTAACACATACAAATAAATGAAAATTTTAATTATAGAAGGTTTATTATTTAAGAATATGAATTGGGGGAAGGGTAAAGTGTATACGAATAATTTGTAATTAAATAAAATATACGAAAAATTAATTTTATAAAGATGAAGTAAGGGTGGTGATATTTTTTTCGATAGCTTTAGTTTTAGGATGATTTTTACCAAAGACAATGCAACGGACATGCAAAGCGGTAGTGAAAGCCGAACGAGCCTTTTTTAACCATTTCTTTTCCAAGACATGACTACGCTTCTTTGCTTCTTGAGCCATTTCAGTACAAAGTTCACCCAAGTTTTGCCAAAAATCTGAAATTTCAGAAGTATTTCCAGGTAAAAGACCAATAGTTGAGTATTCTTCCATCATGGCCAAGATAGATTCATTGACTTCAATAGCGCCCTTCAAGTTCCCGGTACGACGTTTGGAGTTCATTAATGGTATAAGGGAATTGAATCGAATTGAATTTAATGTATGCAATTCACCACTGTGAGTACTTCCACTCTTGGTCAATGTTTCTAATTTTTTGGCACCACGATCATAATCACGGTGTTGACGAATGGCAACCATACCATCAGCATACAGGTTATCGGCATTTTCCAAAAGTTGACGTACTTCATCACAAGCAGTTTCGTGACCACAAGAAGCACATTTAAATGGTTTGGAACTAGTGTGTAAGTTACTTTTTCCCTTTATCAAGTGTTCCATAGGTGTAGGAGGAATAACATAAACATCGCTTGTACATTGTTTACAAATAATACCATGAAGGAAACGATCGACGGATTTTTCAATGGGATGGGTACACCGTCTACATTTACACCAAAAGTGCTTGGTAGATAAAAGTTCTTGTCTTCTTTCATCACGATCTGAATAAAGATCAATATAGCTCACAACTAATTCTTCATCCTTACTTACGGGTCGGATAGTACGAATGGATAATTCACCGTTAGGCAGACCAACAAATGTAGCATTAGGATTACAGCTATGGTTGAAGAATAAGGCACAAAGTGGGAAAAGACCAAGAGCAGCGTCTGTGTTTCTAGATTGATTGTCACCTAAACCATGAGCGTTGGAATTAATTCTATTTAGGAAAAAAAGATGAATTAGGAAAAAATAAAAAAATTTATGAATATAGTTAAAAACTTACCGACAAGCAAGTGTGACCATATCTTCCACAGGGATATGAATAGATTCCGGCATTTCCATTAATAATCTTTGAGCTATAATATATAACAAAAGCAACAAAAAAAAAAAAAAAAAAAAAGGAGTTATGGTTAGTGAAACGGTATAATAGAGCGGGGGTATATAAATATATATATATATATATATATTTTTTTTAAAAAAAAAACTTACAAGCATCGGTTAAAACGTTAATGAAAGCAGGTTCAGTAAGTTCTCTATGACTAACCAAATCATCTACACACCAAAAAGGAGTATGTTGCATAGCATTATCACCCACCCACAAGTCTTTATTTTTGCTATCACGATTCTTGACGGCCATAAGAAAAGTTATTAAACGTAACAAGTCAGGATCAACGTCGGTAGAGCGACCAATTGCGTCTACTTGAGAAAGAGGACCACAGATCAAAGGATGCAAGTCATCCTTTTCCAAACATGCTTGAGAACAATAAAATGATTTATGACAATCAGAACACATCAACTTTTGAGCTTCTAAATCTGCTAAACATACATGACATTGTTGGTCAATATACTCGGAACGGACAACAAAGGCAGTAGCTTGTTCTAGACAAAGAGTGACACCTTCCTCTAAATTCTCGGCAGCAACAGCATGGCGACCCTTTGCTTTAGAGTTTTTCAAGATAACTGGGTATTGATCTAACGCCTTGAGATAGAATTGATTCAGAGGTTCAACTTCGGTGTTGCTATTACTCTTCTTCTTGTTCTTCTTCTTTTTGGAAGAAGAGGATTTCTTGGGAGCAGTAGGATCAGTATCAATTTGACAAGATTGATTCAATTTGTCGGCTAAATCAGGTTGGCTAGTATATTTTACTTCCAAGTTGACCATGATATGTAGAATAGGTTTTTTCTCAAAAAAATAAAATGTAATAACAACCCGACTTCTTTTTGCTTCTTTGCTTTTATAGACAATCGAGAAATATGGGAAAAAAAAAAAGTGACTGCTGGAGTTAGCACATTTGAATCAAAAAATGATCAATCTTATTTGTCAGGAAGTAACAGCTTTTCTGATTAGATCTCAGTTTATAAAGCTTTCGTGTTTACAAAGGTTGGAAACTCTCTAACCTTCTCTTTCTCACCCTGAATTATACTTTGAAAGTCAGTTCATTTTGATCTGAACTACAAAAAAAGTGTGTACAAGGATGGTGCGATGTTTGTAAAATGACGTATAAATAGATTTCACTTTTAACATATTTTGTTCCTTGTTGTTCCAAAATATGCTGGAGTTTTAATATAATTATAAAAAAACTTTATTGGGAAAAAAATATTTGAGTGACTGATAAAACCCTTTTTTATACAAAATAAATAATTCATGGTTTTGAACAAATGAGTAGTTCCATTTCATTTACAAGTAAAGTCTTGTTTTTATTATAAATAATATATTCTAATTTCTCTCTCTCTCTCTCTCCCTCTAAACAACTACAACAACATTTTTTTTTAAAAAAAAAAGACGACACGAGTACTTCAATAAATTTTTCTGTTTGTTAAAAACCTCCTCAATATCTTTAAGCTTGTATATTTAATAATTTTAATACTTAGCTACGCTCAACATGTGTCGGTCTTTTGATAGGCAGCCTCATGTGCTTTTCAAACATGTATTTTGGATTACAAACAGGTTGGATATCTATGATGTCCTTACAAGCTTCCTTATTAGGATTTGCTGTTTTTAAACCCTTTCAAGATACCCTTATACATAAGTTTGGTCCAAGAGAAAATGTCTATCTACAAACAGTAGCTGTCGCTACTGCCACAATGCCTTTAGCTGCTGGTAAAAATGTTTTTTTTTTGGTTTCTTTAAGCGTAATTTAAAATTTTAAAACGTCGTATACATATGTTCATAGGATTTGTTGGTATTATACCCGCATTAGGACAACTTACTATAGACGATCATCCTAGTGGACCTATTATTCTATCACCATGGCAATTAATGCTTTGGTCATCAGGATTATCTTTTATTGGCGTGTTCTTTGCCGTACCATTAAGAAAACAAACGATTATTAAGGAGCAGCTTAAATTCCCTTCTGGTACTGCTACGGCACAAATGATTACTCTTTTACATGATCTTCCTGACGTGACAACATCGCCTAATACTACTTTGAGAAGAAGAAGAGTGTTCCTGGAGCCAGATGAAAGCCATGAATTATCTGATATTCAAGATATGTCGCCTATTGAGTCCAGTGATGAGGTATCGCGTAATAAAGCATGGTCTTTAAAACTTGGTGCTTTGTTAGCATCTTTCTCTGTGTCTTCTGTTTATACATTAGCCTCTTATTTCTTTCCTATCATTTATGCTTTACCTATATTTAATTGGATGACTTTGAATTATGTTGATTTCAAAGCTTGGGAATGGTATTTTACACCAAGTCTTAGTTATATCGGTCAGGGTATTATCATGGTAAGATACTATAATTGCTTTTTTTTATGTGGTTTAAATTTAGTTTATTGTATTGAATAGGGACTTCCTACTACACTTTCAATGCTTCTTGGAGCTATTGTTGGATGGGGTATACTATCGCCAATAGCACATTACTCAGGTTGGGCACCGGGACCTATTGGTGATTGGAAAACAGGGTCTAAGGGATGGATATTATGGATCTCACTTGGTGTCATGATATCCGAATCAATTGTTTCTCTCATAGTTGTCTTAGTGAAGCAACTCATTTCAATGACTAGAAAAAGAACACAGACATTAGATACGATCGAAAACAATATACTTCAGCGAGAGTCTTTACTCGGAGAAGTAGGAAGCGATGATGATATTCTCTCTCTCCCAATTAAATTAGTACAAGACGATGTACCTAAAGAACAACAAGTACCTCACTATATGACAGTTATTGGGATGATTGCATCTATTGTATTGTGTGTTATCATGGTCCACATTGTATTTGGAAGTGAAGTGATGCCTATTTGGATGACATTACTTTCGATCTTGTTTGCCATGTTCTTGAGTATATTAGGTGTACGTGCATTAGGTGAAACGGATTTAAATCCTGTATCTGGTATTGGGAAAGTAAGCCAAATTCTAGCAGGAGCAATTATGCCGGGAGCAATTGTAGCTAATTTAATTGCAGGTGGTATTGCGGAAGCAGGAGCGCAACAGGCAGGAGACCTGATGCAAGATTTGAAAACAGGATATTTACTGGATGCATCACCCAAGGCCCAATTCTATGGGCAGTTGATAGGATCACTTTTTAGTTCTTTTGTAGCGACCGGTGCTTATTTATTGTATAGTACAGTGTATACGATACCTGGACCTGAGTTTCCAGTACCTACTGCACAAGTATGGTTAGATATGTCAAGACTGGTGAATGGACATGATTTACCTGCTCATGTGTTTGAATTTATTATCGCATTTGCAGTATTGTTCGGGGTGTTGGTACTGATAAAAGAAACAGGACCTGAAAAGGGATGGTGTCAGTTTATTCCTCAAGGTATTGCGTTTGCTATTGGTATTTATAATCCACCTAGTTTTACGTTGGCAAGAGTGATTGGTGGGTTAATTGGATTTTATTGGGAAAAGTATTGTGACTCAGATACAAATGAAATGAATACACCTTATAAGAAAATTGGAAAAGTGTTTATTGTGATTGTTGCAAGTGGATTTGTGCTTGGAGAAGGGACTTTTGCGATTGTTAATATGTTATTACATGCTATGAATGTTCCTCATTTTTAATAATAGTATAAATAAAATAGTTAGATTGCTTTTTCAAAAAAAAAAAAGCTTTAACAAAAGTATAATAACGCAAATTGACAGATTGCTGTCAAAATCGAATGGAACTCAATTTTACAAATAAAATTAGCTGGTATTAATAGCTGGGATAAAATTTATTCAATAATATGAATTTGTATATACAAATCAGGCATCATCTGCAAATTCAGCTTCAACCATATTATAGAAATCATTGATAACCATTCTTTGTTGCTTAAAAGGCCTTTTTTCTTCGATGGGATTTGAAGAAGTTCTTTTTTTAGTGCTTGCCAAAGAAGCTCGCTTGAATGCAAGACGTTCAATATCAATTGATTTTGAGTGATTGGTTTGAAAAACTTTTCTATTAATTGTCGGTACAGAATCCATAAAAGAAACATAAGTAATAAGCTCTTCTAGCTTTATGTTACTTACAATAGGGCCGCCTGGCAATGGCCAGTGCGATACTAACAGAGGCGTAAACTGGAATCCCTGAGATACTAAATAAGCTTTTGCAACATCGGCAGTGACCTGAGTACCTGATAAAAAGAGGCAAGAAATATATTTCATCTTTCCGAAAAACTTTAAACTTTTATCGGTAATTCCTTTGACATGATTGAAATTAAGTTCCTCAAGGTATGGAAGTCCTCTTCCGTTTGAAATGTTCAAGGTCATGGTGGCAATATAAGAGACAGTTCTATCTGTGATGTTCTGATTGAATTCGAAGCAAAGTGCTTTGAGGTTCGTGCAGCCACTTAATAGATATATATCGTCGTCGCAAAGGTCGGTAGCACCTATATTGAGATGCGTAATAAACCTTGGCATGTCACGCTTTATGGTTTTAAGAACAGAAAACATGATGAGATCCGGAGTGTTGAAAGAAAGCCGGGTCCAAATTAAATTTGCTGTTCGCAGCGCTTTAGAATGAGAATGTGGTATTACTGATAGAATGGATTGATTTAATTGGATTTTAGAAGTAAATAAATATTCAATAAGGTTCTCAATAATGGGGTTAAATGGTATTCCTTCTAGGGATGTAATTTCTCCAGTATGTGTCCTTATGTAATCAAAACATATTGAATATAAAGTAGGTACAGTTGACATTAAGACAAGAAAAGAAAAAGGGGAAGAAGTAATTTTTGATTTTTTATTTGAAAGGAGAAAAGAGAGACGAGTTTAAAGTCACATGACTGTCCGGTAAAAGTGGGTCGGAATGAAGCTATCATGATGTTTCCAAGAAGTAAAGTCCCGCCTGAGAGCAATCCTCTAATAAGCAAAAGAAACGCACCCATAGTTTTGCTCCTTCTCTCAACCTAAAGGTATCCATCCATCCAAATTGATAAAGTTGTGATCAACGAAATGAAACGTATCATCTAATCATTCATTATAATAGTACCGAAAAAATGGAAGCTGTACAGACATTCGGCCGTAAGGTTAGTTTGGATATTTCCTCTTTTTTTTTTTTACTTTTTTTTTTATCTGATATTTTTGAATGGTGAAAACTAAAATTAAAAAAATAATAATAAATAGAAAACCGCTACTGCTGTTGCTCACTGCAAGCGTGGTCATGGTCTCATCCGTATTAACGGTTCCCCCATTGAACTCCTCGAACCCGAGATCTTGAAGTTCAAGGTCTACGAAGTCATCCTCCTTTTGGGTGAAGAGCGTTTCGCCAACACTGATATCAGAATTCGTGTCAACGGTGGTGGTATGTATTACTAAAAAATAGAGAGCTTTGAAAAAAAAGAAGGAGAAAAAATTCTAATTCTTTTGTTTTCTAGGTCACACTTCTCAAGTTTATGCTATCCGTCAAGCTCTTGCTAAGGCTATCGTCGCTTTCTACCAAAAGTTCGTCGATGAGGCTGCCAAGAAGGAGATCAAGGAAATCCTCGTTCAATATGACCGTACTCTCCTCGTTGCCGATCCCCGTCGTTGTGAACCCAAGAAGGTAATTATTTAGATTGTGTTTTAGAGTAAAGACAAAAGACATTAACCCACATCATTTTCCTATAGTTCGGTGGTCCCGGTGCTCGTGCCCGTTTCCAAAAGTCTTACCGTTAAAGAAAGAACAAAAGTTGTATTTTCCAATTCGGAAGATATACTTTATATGGCTACATTTTGTCTGTACCCGTATTTTATCTCTCTTTTTTTTTGGTAGATTCTTTTTCTCAATAAAAACATAACGCATTAAAAAAAACATAATTGTGTATATATATATATGTGTGCGTGTGTGTGTGTATGTGTGTGTGTATAGAGTGTACGTATTTTTGTTACTCGTAGATCCACTTTTGTTCCGTAATAAATAACGGAATGAATTAAGAAAGAGATAGAGACGAAGCGTAGGTTGAATAGAGACGGGTCTGAAAAGTAAAAAGTTTAAGTGATAACAGTGGGAGCCTATTTAAAAGGTTCAATAGAATCATTTTTTTTTCTTGGTTACTCGTATGTCTTCATAAGACCAGGGAGTATGTATTTGTAACAAAAAAAAATGAATAGAGACATTTGCCATCAAATCGGAAGCTGCTACATAGATATACCTAAAAAAAAAATATTTGCCACAGATATAGTGGTTATGACAGGAGACAGTTAGATACCCAGCTTTTGTTATCATTAAACAGGGCGTGAATATAGATGAAAATCCAGGGACTCATTGTTTCCGTTTAAAGCTACTATAGTCACGAGTAATTGAATTTTATTTGGTAAAGGCAAACTGACATGACAATAGTATATTCCTGTAAAATCAATATATAGTCTTTTTTAAACGGTTTCTAAAATTATTTACTATCTCCGTTTAATAGAGAAAGCGAGAGAGATAGATGTTATTCACTATGTATGCATTCATTTGTTCTAAGACTCTCTTTACTTTAGAAAGAAAGGGTAATAATATTATACTTTTTGGACAAGAAAAGCATACAGATAACGATTTGCCTAAAATAAAAGATAGATTTTTTTTTGTGCAGGAAGTACAACGTATGTCTTTGATTGGATTCCAACGCGTCAAATCAAGAAAAATGAGTGAGCGCTCTAACTTATTTCAGAGCCAAGGAAAATAAAGTAAAGTTTCACAAAGAAGATTGAAGAGAAGTGTCAGATTTGTTATTTATTTTACACGTGTAGTAGTGACTTGGTAAAGTAAATTACGAAATGTAAAATAAACGGCTTTCTTTTTCATCCTAGCCATTACTTAAAAAATCTTCGATTGTTCTTAAAAAGGGGCGAACGGGTAAAGCATTTTTTTGTAATAAATAAAAATGGGGGTTCTTTCAAGGATACAATGTGTCTTTTTTTTTTTATATCTTACTTAGAATTCCGCCTCAAAATTTCCATTTGTTTCCATGGTTATGAAAAGACAGAAAATGAATAAAAATTCAAGTAAGAAAAAAGGCTAGATAAAAAAGAAGTTGTAAAATGAAAAAAGACGCGGCTTTTTTTATTCAATAAAAGAAAGAGTATATCCATCATCTAATGTGATAAAAAGATATATAGAAACAAACAAAAAGTTTTGTAAATCCCGTGTCTTTTTATGACGTCTTTTTTTTTTTTTTTTTTTTTTTTTTTTTTAAGCCAAACCCGACTTATTTTTTTTTCTCTTTTTTTTTTTGTTATTATTAAACAATCTCTTTTTTTTTGTTAATCTTATTATAAAAAATGGCTACTGTAAGTATTTTGTTGGTATTTTAATAGATGAAAAAGAAAAAAGATCTTGTTTTGTCACCTTTCTTTTTTTATTTAAAAAGAGAAACATATTATTATTTTTTTTTTCATCTAAAAAAAACAAGATGACAACATTTTTAACAAGTTGTTTTTGTTTAGGAACGCGAAAATAATGTCTATATGGCCAAGCTTGCCGAGCAAGCCGAGCGTTACGATGGTAAATATAATACTCAAGTGACCCAGTATCTATCTGTACCTTTATTCACAAGTGTTTTAATATAGAAATGGTTCAATTCACCAAGGAAGTTGCCAAGGTAACAAATTTAAATATTTTTTTTTTTTTTGCGAAAGAGAAAAAGAGAGAGAGATAGAGAAAGAGAGAGAGAGAGAAAGTGTGCTTGTGTGTGAGTGAAAGAGAGTGAAAAGAAAGAGTGAAAAGAGAGAGAAAGTACATATGTGCAAGAGACGGCTAACAAATAATATTTTATAGATGGGTATTGAATTAACTGTTGAAGAACGTAACCTTTTGTCTGTTGCTTACAAGAACGTTATTGGTGCCCGTCGTGCTTCTTGGAGAATTGTTTCATCTATTGAACAAAAGGAAGAGAGCAAGGGTAACTCTAGCCAAGTTGATAAGATTAAGGCATACCGTCAAAAGATCGAAAACGAACTCCAAGATGTTTGTCAAGATATCTTGAATGTTTTGACTGATGATTTGATCCCTAATGCTCAAGGAGGAGAATCCAGAGTATTCTATTACAAGATGAAGGGTGATTATCACCGTTATCTTGCCGAGTTCCTTACTGGTGATGCTCGTAAGAACGCTGCCACTGAAGCTCATGATGCTTACAAGAATGCTACTGAAGTTGCTCAAACTGAATTGGCTCCTACTCATCCCATTCGTCTCGGTCTTGCCTTGAACTTCTCTGTCTTCTACTACGAAATTCTTAACTCCCCTGATCGTGCCTGTCATCTCGCTAAGCAAGCTTTCGATGATGCTATTGCTGAACTTGATACCCTCTCTGAAGAATCTTACAAGGACTCTACTCTTATCATGCAATTGTTAAGAGATAACTTGACTTTGTGGACTTCTGACTTGCAGGATGGTAAGTGATAATTGATTTGTTATTTTACTTTATGTATACTAATTTATTATATATAGAATCTGACAAGGCCGAAAACAAGCCTGAAGATGCTGAGGAATCAAAGTAAACAAAAAAACGTTTTGAATTACGATACTATAAAAAATCCCCCTCACAAAAAAAATAAAGAATTTAAAAAAAAAAAACTGATTATTCGAAAAATAATACATATATAAACCTTTTTTTTTTTTTTTTTTTTTTTTTTTTTGTACATATACATATAAACTCTTTTTCTTTCTCTCTCTTTTCTTTTTTCTGCTCTGCATGTCTTTTTTTACTATGAACCAAGATGCACAGATATTTAACGAAAACCAAGAGAGTTTAAACGAGCAATATTTAGCTTCTAAAATCTCTACAAAAGAAACGCCAGTAGAAAGTTATGCTACTCCAACACCCGAGATAAAAGAAGAAAAGGCTAAAAAGGAATCTTTAAACTATGCCCATCCTCGTTTTACCATGAGCATCTTTCAACTCTATGAAACCAAGACGGTAAAAATAACTTATTTTATGCAAAAAATCAGATTTACTGATATCACTAGAAAATAGCGTTACTATCTTGTGGGTACGAACCAAGCTAAAAAGCGATACAGAGTACTTCAAATACATCGTACGAACCCTAATGACCTAGTAGTCATTGAAGACGATGTACTTTATACAGAACAAGAAAAGACACGATTGCTCAAGATGATTGAGGATGGTAATTTGAGTGTAGGTGGGTTACAACTCTCACCTATGCGTATTTATGGCGTTGTTGGATTTATTCGATTCACACAAGGCTGGTACATGATATTCATTACAAAGAGAAGGCAAGTAGCTCTATTGGGTGGACATTATATCTATCATATTGATGAAACACGATTGGTACCTATTGGTCTATCGACGAAAATTGACAAGAATTCAGATGAAGCAAGATATATAGCTACATTTCAAAATATTGATTTAGGAAAGAATTTTTATTTTTCTTATACGTATGACATTACAAATTCCTTACAGAACAATTTGACGCAACCTCCTTTAGCGAAACAAGGAGAAGAAGGTAATGGTGGTGGATTGAAACATAATGATATGTTTGTTTGGAATCATTATTTGTTAAGCTCTGGATTTAAAAATCTCGATAGTCAGTCTGGATGGATCTTACCTCTTATTTATGGATTTGTAGATCAAGCAAGTAAGAAAAATAGATATATCTTGTTGTTTTTTTTTCTTAATATTCAATTTTCTTTACTGTAGAAATCTCGATATTTGGTAGAAGTATTGTAGTGACTTTAATTGCAAGAAGATCACGTTATTTTGCAGGTGCTCGATTTCTTAAACGTGGTGTGAATGATAAAGTACAGTGCTTATATATCTTGGATCGTGGATTTCTTTCTAAATTCTATTAAATAGGGTTTTGTAGCAAATGATGTAGAAACAGAACAAATTGTGACAGATATGGCAACGACATCATTTCATTCTACAGATTATTTATTTGGAAATCCTAGATACACATCGTATGTTCAACACAGAGGTTCTATTCCATTGATTTGGTCACAAGATACCACCAACATGTCACCTAAACCACCTATTGAGCGTAAGTACTATGTATGTTATATTTAAATCATTCTGATAGCTAATATATATATATATTTGATATAGTAAATGTGGTAGATCCTTTCTTTTCAGCAGCTGCACTTCATTTTGAAAATATCTTTCAAAGATATGGAACACCCGTAATCGTTTTAAACTTGATTAAACAAAAAGAAAAGACCAAACGAGAATCTATTCTAGGAAAAGAATTTGCAGAAGCGATTCATTATTTGAATCAATTCTTGCCGGATGATAAACAGATAAAATATATTGCCTGGGATATGTCAAGAGCGTCAAAAAGGTATAAATGAAATCTTAGTGTTAGGTTTATTGGTAACTCAATTATGTATAGTCATGATCAAGATGTCATTGGTTATTTAGAAAAGATTGCGGATGATACGATGGAAGCTACTGGGTTCTTTCAAAGCGGTATTAATGCAGATCCAGCACAAGAGTAAAGCATGACATAAAGGTTTAAATAACACTAAATTAATTAACACTCCTTTTTTTTTATTAGTGTCAAGTACTCTAGGCAGGAAGGTGTGTTAAGAACCAACTGCATTGATTGCTTGGATCGTACAAATGCAGCACAGTTCCTAATGGGAAAATGTGCATTAGGACATCAATTGTATGCTTTAGGTGTGGTTGAATCACCTAAAATTGACTTTGATTCAGATGCAGTAAATATCTTTACGGAAATGTATCATGATCATGGTGACACAATTGCTTTACAGTATGGTGGGTCACATTTAGTGAATACAATGGAGACGTATCGAAAGATCAATCAATGGACTAGTCATCCAAGAGATATGATTGAATCTATTCGTAGATTTTATGCCAATGCATTTTCGGATGCAGATAAACAAGATGCTATCAATCTCTTTTTGGGAAACTTTGTTACCAAGGATGGACAGCCAATGCTTTGGGAGTTGAATTCTGATTATCATTTACATAATCAACATCCATTAAAAAAGGCTTTACGTCGAGAGTAAGTTATACATATATACGCAAAAGTTGAAAGGTTTGCTAAAAAAAAATTATATGTAGCTATCGAAATTGGTATGCAAAAGAAGTATTAGAAAAAAAGACACATGCACTTGATCCTACTTTGTTTGAAATCCCACGTCAGTTTAGAGTACCAGCGGTCAACCCAGATGAAAGTGATACTTATCAAGGGTACTGGGTAGAATATTATAATCATAAAGAATTGATAAGTTTAAAGAGTTTGTTTACTCTGAATATGAATGGTACCTTAAAATATAGGCCTTTAAAGGTCTCCTCAGGCTCACTAGAAAAAGAGTAAGTAAAAGATTATCACTCTCTAATGCTTACAGACGATTGACAAAATTCTCTGTAGATTGACAAGAGCTGAAGCACTTGAATTAAGCCCATTTACTGTTCGAGCCGGCAAAAATGTGACAAACTTAAACCCGATAGCGTTTAAAGAAAAGAACGAACCCGAGAATGAAGATGCAAATAAGGTTGTAGAGAAATCGCCTATTTGGACAATTGAAGGTATTACACAACGAAACCTTGAGCCAAGTATTACACAAGGCGAACATAAAGAGTATAAAAGGTAAAAAAAAAAATACTCTTTTGTTTTTGTCAGATGTATGTCTGTAAATTAAAGAAAATATTTAATTGTAGATACACAGAACAATTTAAAAGCATCGAAAAATTGACAGTAACACATGATGAGCAATTAGGCTATGCAAACGTAGAAAGCTTTCCAGAGTACCAACAGTATCAAAACTATATTCATAGAAACGCATTAGAACAACATCCAAGCGCAATTAAAACAACAAGTATTGATGAACAAGTATATCATACATATGTAGATATACCACGAAGAGCTGCTTCTGTACAGGTGAGTCGTGAGTTGAGTGGAAATACAAGAAAAAGGTATGAAGCATACGCTAGCTATTTGAGGCATGGAAAGTATCCGTCTCAGTTACAACAGCAATCACAACATCCGTCCAGACAAGCAAGTAACAATGTTTCTTAATTGCTTGTTGTACGGTATACTTTGTTCCTTCATTTTTATTACTGGATATGTAGTTATTAGTACTATTCCAAAATAATAAACATATAGCATTTAAAAAGAAAACGGCAAAAAATAATTCTTCCTTAAGAGAAAAAGATGACGTTAGTGCTTATCAAGAGCTCGGGCTTTAAGAGGTGTTTAAAATTGAAAGAAAGCTACTGGCATTAGTGTGCTATTGTAAAGCTGGCTTGCTTTGTTTCCACATCATTGATTTTAGATTCCTTAATGATATTTGAACAACTTAGACTGTAGGTAGATATTTTAATTAAAGTAAAAATTTGTAACACTTTTTCCATATATACTAGTCGTATAACGAATGAAGAATATACTTTTACACCATTGTTAGAACCTGCCAAGGAAGGACTTGGTTTAGATCGTATTGAAACACTTACAGTGTATCGAGATTCAGGACAACTTCAACTTAACGGTACAAACACAGAAAATGATTAAATAGCGCCTTTCAGATATTTATTCATTCTTTTAAATATAGCACCACCTATACAAAATGCACATATTGAAGGAGAGTTACTGGTATGTGGTATCATGGGATTCATTCAACTTCAAGCAGGTAATATAAGAGATTAATTGGATTGGATAAATGATGTACTAAACGATAGGGTATAAAGGAGAATACATGATTGTGATAACGGGATATCAAAGGGTAGGCACACTTATGCAAAACCATGATATTCTACGCGCTACCTCGTTTCAAATACTGCCCATCGCGCGTGACACGAACGGACTTTCAAGTCAACAACTCGAGGATGAACAAGCATATGTTCATTTGATTGAAAGCCATTTGAAGAAGAACGGGTTTTATTTTTCTTATAGGTATAATTTAACATTGTCGGTTCAAAGACAGGCACAAGTGCAAGGGGATCCTAATAACTGGAGAGAGGTAAGGAAGAGAGAAAGATGAAACGTATCTATACATATACTAAGGTATATACTTACGACCAGGCGGATACAAGGTTCTTTTGGAATTATTTCTTGAGTCAAAAACTGATTTCTGCGACATTAAATTCTAGAACACATCAAGACGTAAGTTTTTTTTTTCTTTTTTTTTTTATTCGAACTTATTTCTTAATTGATTAAGCTTACTTTTAATAGTTTAGCTCTTTTATATTACCCGTCATACAAGGATGTAAGTGTATTCGACTATGAAAATATAGGCAATTTTTAAATTCTATAAATTAGTTGTGTCAATTAGTCCAGCAGTGATCAACCATAGAGCAGTGACATTTGCCTTAATTAGTCGGCGTAGTCAGGAACGGGCAGGTACTCGTTACTTTTCTCGAGGACTTGACGAAGAAGGAAATGCATCAAATTTTGTAGAAACTGAGCAAATTTTACTTTGTGATCCATCCAAATCTTTAGTGCAAGATAACTCCATACGACTTTCGTACGTGCAAACTCGTGGTAGTGTACCTGCACTATGGGGTCAAATTCCTAATACACGATATACTCCTAAATTGTGGTTGAACGCAAACTTGTCAGATGAAAAAGTAATTGGTGCTTCAAGAGCGCATTTTAATCAACAAAAGAAGTTGTATGGTCCTCAGATACTGGTTAATTTAGTAAACACAAAAGGTTATGAATTACCTGTAGGGCAGTTGTATGCGGCTATTGTCAAGGAATTAAATGATCCAGAACTCAAGTATGTTCATTTCGATTTTCATCATGAGTGTAGAAAGATGAAGTGGCATCGTGTGCAGTTGTTGGTAGATCAATTAGAGCAGGACTTGCGTAATCAAAAGTAATGTATATTTAGATTCCTATTCGTTTAAAATATATGCTCATGTATTACTCGTAGATATTGTGTATATGATGTAACAGATCCTCATTCACCGATTTTACGTAAATTGCAGACATCTGTCGTACGGTCTAATTGTATGGATTGCTTAGATAGAACCAATGTAGTCCAAAGTACGTTGAGTCGCTGGGTGTTAAACAGACAGCTCCGTGAAGTAGGGATACTCCAGTCTACTGAAGTCATTGAAAATGATGAACAATTTATGCAAATATTTAGAAATAGTAAGGCGAAATTTAATAATTAAAAGAAACATGAAATAATTAAATTTATACTTTTTAGTGTGGGCAGATAATGCAGATGGGCTTAGTATTCCTTACTCCGGTACAGGTGCTTTAAAAACAGATTTTACTCGTACTGGACATCGTACACGTATAGGTCTTGTACATGATTTCAACAATTCTGCGATTCGTTACCTCAAGAACAATTATTCGGATGGTTCTAGGCAAGATGGTATTGATTTAATACTTGGCAAATACCAAGTACATGCTGGTACAAGCAATAGTCCATTTAAAGCAACACCAACTACAATGATGATTAAGTCAGTCCCACTTGTTTGCGTATCTGCAATTTCCGTGTTTTTTTTAGTGTTGATCTCACCGGAGCTCTTTGGGATTGAATCATCTCTTTTACAAACATTTTGTATCTCTGTAATATTGACAGTTATTGTGGTTTGTTGGTTGTTTATTCAACAAAACGGAACAGAGTTTGTGGATTGGCCAAAGCTCTTGCCGGCAGCACAAAAGCATCATGTGGATGGTGAAGCTAAAAGTAACGTTTTCCAAATAGATACTGTACATCATAAAGCTACAGATCTAGTTCGTAAATGGGCAAATAGACGTGATAGTACATCACAATTGAATGAAGCAGAAGAAGGATACGAATTATTACCTACCACATTAAAAAAGACAACCTAAATAGAGTTAATAGTTTTACTTATCAAGTTAAATAAAACAACAAATAAACAAATAAATTTGATTTGTAAAGAAACTATAATCTTCTATTTTATCTTTTTATATATTTCTTTTTGAAACACATAAAATATGAAGATTCTTAAACCAGGCATCACGTCTCATGGTACAGAAAGTGTATGGTTTCTTACAACAGAAAATACGTCGTATGTTATTGGAGTTGTACCTAATTGCAAAATATTATTGAATCTTCACTGGGGATCGAGGCTAACTACTATGAAAGATATTGAGCTACCACCTCAGCTACCAAAAGAAAGAAGTTCACAGGACCCGGCTATTACAGCAGCATGTGAAGAATTTCCTGTATTTGGAGGACTAAGATATGGACCTGATCTATTGCGAGTTAAATTTGAAAATGGAACTCGCGAATTAGATTTAATGTATGCAAGTGGCCAAGTTTCATGCAACGAATTAATTATTCATTTGGTAGATAGAGTACATCAGGATTTCAAAGTAGTACTTTTGTATGATATTGATATTGAAAATGATATGATTATAAGAAGAGCGTATGTGACTGGATCTACAGCAGCTATCTCATATCATCTTTCCAAAGCTCAAACAGCTGCTTGGCATATACCACCTGCAGCTACCAATGTTCAACGTGAATTGATTACCTTGGCAGGCGCTTGGGCAGCAGAAACTCAATTACAAAGACATTCGCTTCAACCCGGCACATCGCATGTCTTACAATCAACACGTGGTACTCCCTCACTTCAAGCATACCCTTATTTCGCTATCAAGGATACGACTAATGATGGAGAACATAATACATGTGAAGTGTATTTTGGAACACTTGGATGGAGTGGAAATTGGAAGATTGAAATACACACAGACATTGAGGGCAAAATAACAATCATTGGCGGTATGAATAGTCGTGATTTTGGTTACATGTTACAAAATAAAGCGTTTATGTTACCGGTATTTATAGCAGGGTATACACAAGATGGATTATTTGGGGCAAGGAGATCACTTACAAATCATATTCGAACAAGCAAGATATCAAAGACTATCACGCCACACAATGAAACATATTCACCCGTACTTTACAATGGCTGGGAAGCATATGGATTTGATGTAAATATTACAAATCAAATGGCTATTGCTAAAAAAGCGGCAGCTTTAGGGATAGAGTTGTTTGTTTTAGATGATGGATGGTTTCATAATCGAAATTCGGATAAAGCAGGACTTGGAGATTGGTACACGGATCCAAATAAGTTTCCTGATGGGTTAAAACCATTAGCGGATTATGTTCATAGACTAGGAATGAGGTTTGGGTTATGGTTTGAACCTGAAATGGTTAACCCAGATTCCGAATTGTATCGTCAACATCCTGATTGGGTTTATCATTATCCTGATAGAACGAGGCATTTGGAACGAAATCAGTTGGTGCTAGATATCACAAAACATGAAGTATTAAGCTATCTCTATGGACGTATCATGACATTGATTCGTGAAGTAGGTGTAGATTTTATTAAATGGGATATGAATCGTCCAATCTCGGAAGCTGGATCAGAAATTAATGAAAAGGTTTGGATATCGCATGCGCAATGCTTTCATTATTTGATATCGACAATCCAAGCAGAGACAAAAGGACTACAGATCGAGACTTGCTGTAGTGGGGGAGGAAGAGCAGATCTTTCCATTCTAAGAAGAGTCCAATCGTGCTGGCCAAGCGATAATACAAGACCGGATGCAAGATTAATGATACAGTACGGTGCTTCACTTGTGATTCCACCCGATATGATGAGTTGCTGGGTCACAGACTCGCCTACAAATGATAGCTTTACAAAGTTTCCAATCTCGTATCGATTTCATGTATCGTTTATGGGAGCACTTGGGATTGGATCAGACTTAAATAAATTGACACTTGCAGAGATAGAAGAATATAAGGAATGGATCAAAATGTACAAAAAGATTCGACATGTCATGCAAAAGGGAAACTTGGATTGGCTAGTTTCACCAACATCTTCTGCTACTACTGTTGGTTATACAGCTGTAACACAAACAAATACTAAAAAGAAAGATGAATCCGTTGTTTTGGCGTTTCGACAATCGAGTCCGTTTTGGTTACCACTTCAACCAATTAGGTTACGTAATTTACTTCCCACTGAATTATATAGTGCTACTATTTGGTATCGTGATCCTTGTACACCTGTTTATGAAGGCATTGTCTCGGGTGGATCTTTGATGAGTATTGGGCTCAATTTACCTTATTTAACATCAGAAGCTTACAGCAGTGTGATAGTTTATTTAAAGCAAATGCTTGATAATTAGGAGATCATTACAGGAGTGAAGAATTTTTTTTTGAATTAGTAACTTAGGAAAAAAAAAATAAAAAAAAGCATATAGTTTAATATAAACTTGTATTTTTATTTATAATGTTATTGTGCTGATGATTATAATCATCTGATTCTTGGTTATGTGCGTCCAGCAAGTTGTCGTTGGTGTGGTTCTCAAAATATCTAGAAGATTCTCTCCCTACAGGAGGTGGTGTTATTTGTTTATAACTAGACGTTAGCATAGGAGGAGGGGGTGTTTTAGGTCGATGCGTTAGTGGTGAATGTGAATGACTACTTGACCATAAGAAACTTGAAGGGGATAATAATGGTGAAGACTGTTGTGACTGTTGTTGATGCTGATAAGTAGGAGAGGCTAAATTTGAATATCTGATATTATTTAATAGGGGAGGTGAAACAGATATGGTTGCGTTTGGATAGTTGGCGGTGGTGCTATTTGAATAACGACGACGACGATGTTGCTCGGAGTCAGCAATGTCGTAATTAAGTGCAGAGTTGGTTAAATTTGATGGAGGCATATTATTTACATCTGAATTTGTTTCATAAACATAATCATCTGTAGTGGGAGACGATCTACATAGTTTTTGGCATTTTTATAAAATAATAAACACATTAGTAAACTTATAAAAATTAATTACCGAGGCATGCGTATGTGTACCTGAAGTTGATTGTGGTGTTCCTTTCTTCGTGGTAACGTGAATTAGAATGGTAGAATTCAGTATTTGCAGCACCATACGAATTATTTAACGAGTGTTCCTCTAGATAAGATGCAGAGCGGCATGTGCTTGTGCTGTCAACGCTTGTACGAGTAGATTTTCTTGAGCTAGAAGGAGGGGTATCAGATGCGAGTCTTCGAGAATGATCTATGCAAATCAAAAAAGGAAATTTGTTTAATGCATTTTCAAAACTTTAAAAAAAAACTTACATAACAAGTGATCGTCTTGTTCTTCTTCTGGACGCGAAGAAGATAGCTTTCTAGCAGTGACAGAATAAGATGTTGAAGAGCTTGTAGTTGAAGATGGAGAGAGACTAGGTCGTTTCAAGACGAGCTCAGCAAATTCGACAGAAGGTGGGACACGAAAACTTTGTTTTAATATCAAATCAGGGGAGATGTGAAGACGAGATAACTCAGTGATGGAGGAAGGTGTTGATAATCTGTTGTTCAAAACGTCTTCTTTTGTATAATAACTAATTAAATGTTGCGTGTTTCCATTGAGTTGAATACTCAATGTCTTTTTAATAAGTCCACCTTTTCGAAACTTGTAAGTATCTGTGAGAGAACCAACCAAATTACGCTCTCGATTACGTTCTTCAAATGTCATTTCATCTATGACTTGTTGTTCATCATGGCAATTGGTTGAATAGATCTTTTCGTTTAATGATTCACGACCACCGAGCTCTCGATATATTAAAAAATTCCCTAGGATTCGAGAAGGACTCCAAATTAAGCCATCGGTCCACCTTTTAATTCCTAAAATATGTTAATTTTTTTTTTTCGTTGGTTTAATTTTTTTTTGTTTTGTATTACCAGATTCTTTTTCGTCAAAAATGAAAATGGTACCTGATTTTACTGAACCTCGTTCTCTTTCTTGTAATCGACGACTTATCTTTGGTAAAACCCCTCGACGACATGCTTCAAATAGTAAAAGTGAATCCGTAGTTGTTTCAATAAATCCATGAAAGGTTGCACTGATAGGCATGATAATTTTGTTAAAAATTCAAATCGAAGAAAAAAGTCTGTACAAAAATTAATTTTTTTTTTTTTTGCCAAGAACTAATAAATAAAAAGAAAGAAAGAAGAGAAAATAGTAAAGGCTTTTAATAGTTGTTTGTTATATATCTCAAATGGGAGGAAAAAAAAGAATTAAATAGTGTCTCAGTTTATTTTGTATTACTCGTTAATACCATGCAGGGGACAAAAAATAGAGCAAAAACCAGAGTTCTTAATTACCTATTTTATCGATAAGCCGTTCATATAAGCTTTTTTTTTTAAAAAAAACAAGTTGTTAGTTTTAACCATTTTTGTTAAATGAAAAAACTTAATTATACGTATGCAAAATTAGTTTATCATTGTGTGAATACACTTGTAATAACATTGACACTAGTTGTATACATTCGAAATCAGTAAGATACATAAATACTCTCAATAATTATAAAACTAATTTAGGAGAGATGATGATATACTTCTAGGATATTTATATAGTTTTATATATTTTTATGCACATTGTATATTAACACTTTTGACAGTAATACATCTATATATTAACACTTTTGACAATAGTACATCTGTGCGTCGAAAAGTCATTTACATTTTTACTATAAAAAATTTAAAGGAATTTTTTTAGAATTAAATGTCCCTACTCTTTTTTCTCTTTAACTTGCTCATTTACGGTTGAAAAAAAAAGGTTTATTTTGTAACTCTATTATATTTAACTCCTTTTTATAAATATATAGACACTCTCCTATATTCTTCTAGCAGATTTTTTCTCTTTTTTTTTTTTGTCAAGCCTTGTTATTAGTTATGTTGCCTCCTGAGTATTTCTTTTTTTCTTTTTTTCCAGAAAAAGCTATCAAACCTATGCAATATACATCTAGATTATATATTTTTGGTATTAGTAATGTCCCTTAAAAGAGTCCATGTATAGATAGACATATAACTGTGTCTAATGTCACATTTACTATATATACCTTGTATGTACATTCTAAAAGCATCGGGGTGAAGCAACTAAACTCTATTTATCATTAAACTTGATACTTACAATGCTTTTTTGTAGGCCCATAGTTATACATTTTTGTACTTCCTTCCTGTTTCATTTTTATAGGCAATATATAGTTATGTGGGAATAAGTACGTATGCTTCTCCCTAACCGAGTTTCACAGTATTTAGATCTCTTTCTCTTTCCCTTCAAGAAGATATTTGACCCATGTAAAGAATTACACCTGCAATAAGTGTGTGAAACACATGTAACTTAAGCAGTCTCTCTACAATAAAGAAGTTTGAATAAGTTAAAAATAAACATAAAGATCCCGTTATTACCCCGGCCATAACCATTGTAAAATTATTACACTGTTAAATGTCACGTACAGCTTGGCCACATTTATACAAAATGGGTTAGTTGAATCATTAATGTTCCAGTGTTGAAACATATCACAAGATTTTAATAGTTGATATTTTTGGATATTAAAGCAATATAGCTCATATGTATTATGCAGTTGCATTTTGAAATAAAAGGTACCAGGAGAATGATGATGATGCAAAAAATAGAATAATTAAAGAAAACGGCAGAATATTTGTTACAAAAAAAGT
This sequence comes from Pilaira anomala, assembly GCA_025716855.1. Classification (NCBI taxonomy): domain Eukaryota; kingdom Fungi; phylum Mucoromycota; class Mucoromycetes; order Mucorales; family Mucoraceae; genus Pilaira; species Pilaira anomala. Next base: position 328,959 of record JAIXMQ010000008.1, read on the forward strand.
AACTGCTTATATCAAATTAAAAAAAAAAACAGATCAAATAATTTTTTCTATCTAAAATGACAATTTAATTTTGTAATAATAGTTATAATGAGCGTCCCTCAACAATTTTCTTTAAACCAAAACATTTTTAATTTATATTGTTAAATCAAGTAAGGCTTAATTCTTCAAAGAGTACGACAAGCTGATTATTTAAAATTAGATAATCTTTATAAAGGTACATTTTAGTTTTATTTATTTGAAAGTGAGAGGTTAATGGCAGAAAGAAAAAGCCAAAGATGGTACAACATTTGAATTATCGGAGGTTTTTCTTTTTCTGTCATTCATAGTTGTATGAACCATCTTAATTGCTTGTTTAGCTTTCCACGTAATCTTCAGAAGAGACAAGAAGCCAACAGTCATACGATACATAATATCAATTAAAGATGGGAGCTCAAACCTGGCAGTTTTTGTTATTCGTGTTATGTGTTGACCAATAGGAATATCCATGGCCACAAGCTCTAAGCGTCAATCAGTTTTTAATACTGAGACGGGGAGGGGGGTTATCTTCTGAATTTACAAAGACCTAAATAAAAAAGAATTACTAAATGTACCTTTATTTATGTAGTATGTTTAGCTTACTAATAAGAAGAAACCCAACAATTAAAAGGATCTTTATCTTTCTAGGGTTCTTTTGCACACAAAAATAACCATCATATCTCAGAGAGTTTTGGGAAGTTTTATGAGGCCACCATCAAGATATTTGTCATCAGCTACGGTAATGTCATCTTTGCCAGCTTCACAAGAACCATGTTCATTATAAAATATTTTAAAAACAATGTCAAGCCTGGCACCAACAACCTTTCTTGACCTTCAATTTCTTGCTTCCAATCCTCTATACCCATTTTTGGTCAAAGCAACGGCCCCACTTGCTTTTCCCCTGAGTGATGCCTTAATTTCTTTATTATTAAACGCTCTGTATAGAAAGGGCCATACATCATGTAGTAAATCAGTCTCTTTGAATTCACCAAGTTGAGTTCGTCATTTTCAAGGAACATCTCTGACATCCTGATGATACTTTCTCTGATCTACCTCTTGTCAAATTCGTCTATAGGATCATGTTTTAGACTATCGGCAAAGAAGTATAACTCTTTGGCAGATATTCATTTTTTTTTTTTTTGTAGAATTAATTTTTATTTAAATTAAATTTTTTTTGTAAAAGTTTCACATCGCGGAGAGGTGAAGCTGGATAATATATGAATAACGAGGAGAAAAGGAAAATTGGGTGAAATAAGACTGTAGAGTTTTGATTGAGATGGATAAGAGAAGTTAGTCGCTATCGATAGGGTTCAAGAGAATATCAATGTTTCTATTGATGGTCTGTTGAACATTGTTTAGGTTGAAAGGAACTCCATCAATGGTATGTTTCCAAAAGTGAGTCCAGATAAAGTATTGAATGGTCGAAATAATAGTGTAATATTTTGACTTGGCAGCATTGGTTTTGATAAAATTGGGAAATTTGAGACTACACAGGCTTGAGAGTAAGGCTTCAAGAGGGATGTTATCTACTGGATATTGTTTGTGGAGGACGCTGTACCAGATGTCTAGTTTAACAGGACATGAAACTAGATATCCATTTTTCATCGTAGCCGTTCACGTATTCTCCAAGGAGAAAGATACGCGCACCACATCCGCGCCCCATTTTTCTTTTTTTTTTCACTTTCTGACAGCCAGATCACCACTAATGGGTTTGGACGGAATACACTCTTTATTAAATACATGCAATCTGCAAAAAAAAAAAAAAGGTTTATAATAAAGCTAGAAAAAAATCTGTTTGTGTGGCGTGTGAAAAAATTAGAAGCCAATAACAATCGAGTGAGTGGTCAATGGAAATACAGTAACATTCAGCCCTTAATCAGATGCTGTAGCATAAGACCTAACGTTTTTGCTTTAGTTAGGATTAAAAATGCTGCGCGTATCTCTCTCCTTTTTAAATCCTGTTCTAATTGACCACTGCTAACAACTGCACGAAATGGCACCTCATCTGTCTACACTCATGATGAAAATCAAAATGAAAATACTCGGGTTTCGGATCACTTAATTTCTTTATGGTAGCCTCGTACAACTGTCTAACAGGTAAATCTTACTGCATGAGACGGATGAAAATGCTAATAAAAATGTTAAGCATAGTCGCACAAAATAGGGAGATATGCTCTCGAAAGAGACGTGCGAGTAAGACCTATTGATATTTTTTTTCCTACTTGATAACAATTGTAAATAGTTTAACAAAAAATGATTTCTCTTCTTCAGAACTGACTCGAGTTATTACAAGTAAATTTTGGTGTGTAAACGTTCCATTTTATCTGATTACAGGGTTTCCCACTATTTTTGGGAATTAATATGGAAATTATTGGGAAAAACTTTAAAAGTTAATAAAACCAAGTTTGAAAGTTGATGGAATAAATTTTGAAGATTAATTAAATAAAGTTTGAAAAAGTTGGCTAGTAATGTGATTCTTACATAGACGTTTTAAGGCTTTAACTGTATCAAGGTTCTCCAAAGCGATAACTAAGGAGGATAATTACTGTTGAAGACGAGTGTTTTTCCTCCCAGTTTGATTGGTTCAGAGTTTTTTCTTTTGATTGAGTCTTTTTGACTTCTCGAGAATATCGCAGGTTTCTGGGATGTAGTCCTAAAGCTAATTACGATCTTCCTAAAATTTAATACAGCAGCAAGATCCCTGTTCCATAGTCGATACTTTATATTATCTTGATCCTTTTCAGTTAATGCCTGTTTCTCCAAACAGTTTTGATTTAAGCATCTAAAACACAAGTTATTAAAACCTTTCATTGATATAAAATATGTAAGAAATACCTTAAAAGCCCATGGCATGTTACTTTTGGATTAGTCGAACATCGGTATAGCCTTGGATTAATACATTCTTTAAAAGCTGATAGCTTGTTTTCACAAGAAGGACAGATACTAGAAGTTTTGAACTCATCCAAAAGATAAACTTTAAACCCTTCTTTTTGTAAGCTATTTCTTAATCCGTTTCCTTTAATGGGTTCGTGAAACCTTGTGCGGGAAACAGACCAGTTTCCCAAAATTAAGATACAATCCTTTCCAAACTTTTTTCTGATGTTTTTTGATAAACGTTTGGTTGATTGAATTTCATTGATATCGGCACTGAGCTTCATCTTTCTAAAGGGGATTAATTCTTTCTTTCTCTTATCCTTCTCTACACCTTCATTTGAATAGTACTCTTGCATCTTAGAAGTAACTTCAGCTCTAATCTTAAGTATTCAACAAATGCTTCCTTCTTTACTGTGAGTGGCGAGCACTTGCCGAGTTTGTCCTCGCAATCTTGAATGTCTTTTGGTTTCAACTGTTGCCGCAGCTTTTTAAATTTTGTTGATTTTGTTTCCTTTGCTTTTTGATTCTCGTGTACCTGTAAATTTTTTTGTTACTGACTGTGCTATCTTCGTGCATACAATAAATTAGATCACGTCGACCAGGATCAATGAATACACATTTTCCATCTGTAGATCGTAGTTCCTCGTTGGGGATTTGTTCAATATATTTGAGTTCTTCATCTTCCACTAAGCTGGCCTTGGAATTACTTGTACCACCTTTAGACGTGTCGAAATTTTGTTTTATTACAGAAATACCTATGCCATCTGTCATTATAGTTCCTCTGAACTTCATGGAGCTGTTTAGGCCTTGATCTTTGAAGGTTTTGAAGATAAATTTAGGACTTTTCCCCAGATATACCCTTTATCCAATTTGCTTCTTTGGGAATTTTTTAATATATGATTGTTCAATATCATAGTATCAATAGTCATATATGACGGAATAAAAGTCTTTCTTACAGGAAAACATTGGAATAATTTGAACTTGTTAGCCTCGCATATCTCTGCTAGTTTAAAATAAGCAAGTAAGTGTTTTCCTGGATTTTCAACAGCATCATAATAAATGGAATCTTTTTTAAACTTGTAAGTTTCAGGATAAGCAGAAAATATGTCCTTAATACAGTTGATAATAGCCTTTTGATCTTGGAATTCTTTTGGGATTCGGCTGATATCTCTTGATGAAATAGCCAGTTTAAGTTGTGTAGCAGGTTCCAGAATGTTACTTTTAATTTTGGCTTTAGTTTCCTCTTCTGAGTAGCTTTGCTTTTTCAAATCGCTAGTCAATTGTGAGATACGTTGTTTTAGTCCAATCAGTTGATTGACAGCCATTCTCAGCTTATTTCCAAAATCTTTAGTGATTGCATTAGTACAAGCAGTTTGTATTTTTGTAGCTTCATATGAGGCTATTTGTTGAGCAGAGGGTAGTTTGATTGGCGTGAATGATGAATCTCTACAATACCTACGATGCCTTATACTTGTTTATCATCTCTCTATATGCCTTTACTTTTCCCGATAGTCTATTAACATTCACAGTTTTACTGTCTAAAAGTGATAAAAACACTTCCTTGTAAAAACCTTGGACTGCATACTCTTCTAAATTAAGATTAAGCTCTTGGATAAATATGTATCTTGTAAACGAATACGTATGGGTAACAATAACATGAACGTCATGAACGAGTTTCTTCAAAATAGAAAGATATTGAGGTTTCCATCCTATTCCAGTAATTGAAGACTTTACAGTCATAACCTTTTTATCATTACCATCAGTGTTTATTGATAATGTATTCACCTGTAAAAATAAATGTGAGCAAAATAATACATTTAAACCCGTTAAAAATACTTACAGAGGTATATTGTTCAACGGATCCCTCCATTTTTACTCAGGGGAGAAATTGTTAAAAAAGAGGAAAGAACAAAGAAGAAAAAAAAAAAAGAAAGGGTTTTGACAGCATTTATCAAACTGGTTATTGGTTTTTGGGACTGGTAAAAAAAAAACTTGCTTGTATTTTATAACGTAAGCAATTACACTAATTAACCAGTGCATGATGATGCATCTCGTATCTCATTTTTGAATACCATACTTTTTCAATTATTTTATAAAAATAAGAGAAAGAAGGACTTGATCCCCTTTAGAAAAATGAAGCTCAGTGCCCATATCAATGAAATTCAATCAACCAAACGTTTATCAAAAAACATCAGAAAAAAATTTGGAAAGGATTGTATCTTAATTTTGGGAAACTGATCTGAAACCTGCGATATTCTTGAGTAGTCAAAAAAACTCAATCAAAAGAAAAAACTATGACCCGATTAAACTGGGGAAAAAAACAATAATTATCCTCCTTAGTTATCGCTTTGGAGAACCTTGATACAGTTAAAGCCTTAAAACGTCTATGTAAGAATCACATTACTAACTAACTTTTTCAAACTTTATTTAATTAATCTTCAAAATTTATTCCATCAACTTTCAAACTTGGTTTTATTAACTTTTAAAGTTTTTCCCAATAATTTCCATATTAATTCCCAAAATAGTGGGAAACTCTGTATTAAGGTGTTCGCTGCTTGTGACTGTATCTAAAAATATTCTAAAATCACTATAAAAAATAGGAAGAAAAAAAAAAGATCTTCAAGATCCAAACCAACTGTATAAAATACAATATGGAAGTACTCAAGTCTGATTTCGAAGTAAACTTGCCACTTATTGAAGAAGCATTGATCGGTGCAGATTTCATCGCGATTGACACTGAATTTACAGGTAGGATGATTAAGTTTATTTTGACAAAATAAGATCAACTAAACTTGTATATAACGATAGGACTTGTAACGCCAGACGTTCAGTTCCAGAACACAGACGAGCTTTCAACTAGATACAGTAAACTTAAAAGTTGTGTACAAGAGTTTACTATTATCCAGTATGGTGTATGTGCCTTTAAAAAGAATAAAGCAACTGGCGATTACGTTGCAAAACCATTCAACTTTTACATATTTGGTGCCGATACACACGACATTCAAAGTAGACGTATCTTTTCTGCAACACCAAGTAGTTTAAGTTTCTTGAGATCAAACAAGTTCGATTTCAACAAGTTGATCGAACAAGGTATTCCTTTTTACAACTATTCAGAAGAAAGTACCATGTTTCAGTCAACTCAAGGCACTAATATTGTGAATAGACGTTCTGCTATTTTAGGTACAATTTTTATTATTATTTTTAACGCTTAATAGGGTTATTAAGCATTTCTTCTTTTTCTACTTATGAATTATAGAATCCAGTCTTACAAAATCCGGTAAAAGTTTCTTAGACTATAACCGAAAGACTATCAGTAAATGGTTACAAGGGAATACAGAAAAACCTCTTGTCATTCAAGTAAATAGTTCTTTCTACAAGAAACTTATTTATCAAGAAATTCAAGATCCCAAGTATAATAGTTTTCTTAAAGCAACACAAAGAGACAGTAAACATTTAGAGATCTCCCGCTTAAAAGAAGAAGATAAAAGACAAAATACTGTGAACGTAGGTTATTTTTTTTTCTATTTAAAAAAATTGGAGTTCTTATTGACATATGTCTGTATTAATTAGACACCAAAACTAAACTTCCGTGCAGTAATTGAGTTGATTAAAAAAGCAGATTGTCCAGTAGTCGCTCATAATGCAGCTTACGATATCTTCCATACAGTTGATCAATTCTGGCAATACTTACCTAACGATGTAGCAGAATTTAAAAAAGTAGCTAATAGCATGTGGGATAATATTGTCGATACTAAATACATGGCAGAATACCATCCTACATTAAAGGTAAAGTCTCATGTTTGATAATAAATGGTTTGCTGTATGTCTAATTTATGGAATAGTCATGTTTTCAAACTTCGGTATTAGGTTCATTATATAACACTGTCAGTGACGAATTAAAAGCAGCCGGTTTAAATATTGGTAAGTATTATTGTATTGACAATTATAATGGGATCAATACCTAACATGTATATTTAGCTATGGGTAAAGGATTCGAAAGATATACTGGTACAGGAAATGACGTTGAGCATGAAGCAGGTTATGATGCTTATATGACTGGTGTAATTTATCTTGCGTTTATCAAGTTTATTCATGAAAAACAAGACCCAAAGGTTAAGGAAAATGGCAGTTTAAAACGAAAGAGAAGTGTATCAGACGAAGTTGAAGAAGGAGAAGAATCTGCATCCGAGTCTGAATCCGAATCCGAATCTGATTCTGATTCAACTGATAATGATGAAGAAGACGATGATGAATCCACAAATATTTTTATGGATAAATCAGTTTTACCTTATTATGGAAAAATCTACTTAATGCGCAGTGATATACCTTATATTAACTTGAAGGGTGAAGAAGAAGTTGGTAAGATTTTTTATTATTATTTAAAATCAGAAATCATTTTATTAACTCATTATTTTAGAGCTTATCACATATCCTAACAAATTCTTCCTTCATAATATCCCTGTTGGTTTAACTAACGCTGCTATTGAAAAATTGTATCCTACTATCTTACCTATCGCCGTTTCTTGGGTGAATGATAACAATGCTTGGATTATCCTTAGAGATGAAACTAAAATTCCTAATGTCCCACTTGGCGTTCTTGGATTCGCGACTGTTCAAAGTTTTTTACCTGGATTTTCTCGTTATGATGAAGGTAAAGATTATGGCATTACAAATGAAGCCAGTAGAATGGAGCTTATCACACATGAACAATGGAGAACATTATATGGTCCCAAGAAGACAGTAAATTACGATAATATCGCCTCTGCACTCGCATCTGCCACTAGCAACGATCATGCCACTACTACTTTAGAAACCGCTAGTGATTTAAATAATGCTAATGTGTCTGGAGATTCCGCTATTCCCACCGGTGGAGCAGGTTATGACGGTTAGTGCTTTTTTTTAGTGGATGCAATTTGTTCTTGTACTAACCTTTTCTTTAGATTTCGAAATTCCATTGCCTCCTAGCTTTGCCGCTTCCCTTAAGAGAGGTAGAGAGAACGATAACAATGAAGATAGTGAACGCGATAACAAAAATCGAAAAACTAGCGCGTAATAATTATCAATCTCTCTTGTAAAATAAAAAAAATCATCATCATCACTTATTAATAAAATGTAATTTAATAAAGTAATTGTTTACCTACCACCGCGTTTTAAAAGCATGACATATTATTTATTGGCTGTCTTTTTTTTTTTTTTTTAATTTGGCCTTTTTGTTTACTTACACAACTACACTACATGCATTAATTCGCTTTCGTGATTCTCTCTTTCTTTCCTGTCGTACATGTTTATTTGTGACTAAAAATAAAAAGAAATATATGTCTCTTTTTTTTTAATTAAAGTAGTTAACTAACTGTTCAATTGTTGGTAAAATAACATTATATTGGTCATTATATTTTGTAGTAGTTACTCTTATGGACCTAATTGTGCTTTTGGATCATTCAAAAACTAAAATCCCATTTTTTTTAATAAAGTTACGATTGGCTGGATTATGCTTGGAGCAAAAACTGTCCTATATGAAACTAAAATTATAACTCTAGAAAATAGAGGTGTTTGAAACTCCTCGCTCAATCTTTTTCTCGTTTTCGGTTTAAGTTTGAGGGATTTTTTTTGTTAGCATGAGCCTGACAGATGTATTGGTATTGTTCACCATTGCTCAAATTTACAATAAAAAAGTTCTCACAGTTTCTCCATGCTATTCAGGCTTCTTATCCTATAGAAATTTATAGAACATAATAAATAGTCTCTTAGTAAAAACTTAGACCCGCATTATTATGATTCGTCATCAACGTCATAATAAAATTTAGTATTTTCTTACATTTACTTTTACAGAAAAGTAGGGATAAAAAAATAATGAATGCATTGTATGTGCCGTTGAACATATACTTTGATTTTTTAATTATTCTTTCAATCAAAAGTACTATAGAAACATTTAGCTATCATAAAAATAAAATAAAATATTAGCGCTTGAGTCAAATGTGAAATAGAACATTAAGGAAAAACTTTAGCACTAGTTTAGAATTCAGAAAATTTTAAATACGTCAGAATGATATGGTTTCATAACCACTGTCAAAAGTATATAAAGGAAAAAAATCGCATCAACAGAGAGCTTTATTATAATTCAAACTATCAATCAATTTAAATTTAATATGTCTGCCCAAGCCGATGCCTCCAAAGCCCAAAATGTCCAAGACAAGACCAACAAGGACTTGAACTCCAATGCCAAGAAAACCACTGCTGAAATCTTAAAGGATCCTACTGCTAAGGGATTCTCTACTACCTCCAACTATGATGAAGAAACTACCAAGCCTGACCCTGATTATACCAAGAAGATCAGAGGTGACTAAATCCCAAGGATAAAACCTTATTGTTTCTATTAAGAAATGATACATGTAAATATGTAGTTTCACCCTTCTTGTAATTTTTTTTTATTTCATGAGTACCTCGTGTATATATTTCATAATAAAATAAAAACCTCTTATGATATACTCTATTTGTTTGTTTTGTTTATATTTCTTTTCTATCGATTCATTTTGTGACAGATATATCAATTATAGTTATTAAAAAATAGGTATAATTTTTTAATATATGTCTCGTAAAGAAAGTCTGTACAAGTCGAAATCTGCCCCCTTTGAAAATTGGTTATGACGGAAAGCCCTTTTTTTTAGGGATCCTAGGTATGGCGATACATGAGATCTACAGTAGCGTATACTTTTCAAAAAAAAAAAGACCGAACTCGTAATAATTAAACATGGATGGGTGTCTCTTTTTAGTTAAAGGGTGCATATTTTAATATCGTGTGGGCGGTTGATCATTATTCAGTACAAAAAAAGAGAGAAAGATAGGGGACAAACATGGAAGGTATGGAAAAAAAAGTATTTTACCCAAGGGGTACTCAAGTATTACCAAAAGAAAAGAAAAAACCTGGGAGTAAACTTTCTTTCACCCAATTGACATATCAATTTGCTAAATTATACGAAATTAGGGTTTATTTCCCTATGTACTTTTTTTTTACCCCTCACCTTCTTATTTTTTTTATTTCGATATCCCTTTTCTATGTGAATGGAAAATAGTATAAAAGACGGATGTTTTTTGTCCGGTTCTTAGTTTTTTTATCAATACATCTTTTCTTTCTTATCAACATGTTTATCAGATTTGCTACTTTAACTTTGCTCGCTGCTGTTGTTATGACATCTGTTTCTGCTGTCAGTACTAATAGTGCTGCCTTGGTTGAAACTGCTTCCGGTCCTTCTGGAGCCGAGTTAGCTGCTCCAATGTTGCGCACTTCTTTGTCTCGTAGAAAGGTTGCCGCTTTGTTGGAACGCAGAAGAAGCCAATGTGATCATCACAACCATAGAAACTATAACAGTGGTGATGATGTTAGACACTACCACCGTCCTCGTCGCCATTCTTGTTCCAACAACAACTTCAATGACTTCTGTGGTGATTCCGATGATCATGATGAATATGAACATGAACACAACGACTACGATGATGATGATTACTATGAGTGTGATGAATGTGATGAATGCGATGATGATGAACGCTACATGAGCTGGGAAGATTATGAAGATGAAACCACCTAAATTTGATCCACAAGAAATCTACATTTTTATTTTAACATCATCTTCATTATTATTTTATTCATCTTATCATTTTACACATCTTATTGATTCAATATCATTCATTTTCATAATAAACTTAAACATTTTCAAACTACACATCTTTTTTTTTTTACATTTTGGTTGGGTATTAATTTTTAATTAATGCCTCCTATGCTTTTAATATATTTTGTAATTATTTTAACGGTCGCGTTGTATTAAATGTAATAACTTTTAGTTATATATGAGCTCATATGTGTCAAGATGTAGACCTATGTATGATAGAAAAAAACATAACTACATTTGGTAATAGCCCGCTTTTTTCTTAGTTTAACATACCACCCCTTACATGTAAAAGTTTAACTGTACTTTTTTTTTCAAGCTAGTTTTTAATTATCGAAAAAATAACAGCCAAATATTAAAGAAATTATTTCGTTATATGACTTCAGTTGATATATATGTACAAATTTTATTCGTACAAGAATTTTATTGATATACTAGTTTTTATGGTTTTTTTTTTTTAAAAAAAAAAAAAAAAAGCTTCAGAAGCAGAGTATTTGGTTTATTTATTTGCCTTGTTGACCTGTGTTTCCTTGGGAAGCCTTAGCATCTCTGGTATCAGCAGTGGATTGGACACGAGCAGAGAAGGAACCTTTACCAGTGTCTCTACTATTCTTTGCTTGAGAAGATTGGATTTTGGAAGAAGCTTCTTTAGTCATGGGATTTCCGGGCATGTTGAGATTTATATATTTTTAAACGAAAAAAATAAATTTGTGAAGAATTACTTTTTAACGATACATAGCGTATTTATATGATTTTTCCACTTTATCAAAAAAAAAAAAAAAAAAAAAAAAAAAAAAAAGCCTGGGTACAAAAGCTTGATTATTTCTTGTAGTACATGTATTTTTATTAAAAACTTTTGTCATTTTTCACAGATAGCTTGAGGAGAACCTGTCTTTACTTAGAAAAAAAAACGTTAAAAGCGTTAGATTCTTCCCACGCTTATTAAGGAGACAATCAACATTTTAAGCAAACCGGGAAGATTCCAGCATTAATATTAACTTCATCAAGAATAAATAAAAAGTGTATAACATGTTCATAATAATTGGGAATTTAAAAAAAAAAAAACTACAAATAGATAAATGTTTATATCAATCGAGTTATTTAAACCATGTATGCACGAAGACACGTAAAAAACGCCTGTTAACATTTAAAACATTTGTAAATGATCAATCAAATAAAACGCCTAACACTTCGAAATGTTTGCCTGCAATTATGTCAAAAAACGCCATATAAACATTATGTAACTTTGAAGTTTGCTTTGCTTACAATGTATTGCATATTTCAGAACCCATAAAAAACTTACATAATAATTTTTATAGTGCTTTGTTGATACATTAATTAACAACCCCAATTCTATTTTTTAGTTCTAAAAAATCAAGTATTTTCATGACCAGTAAACGCCCCAATTTATTTTTCTAAGAATATAAAAACAACAATTGAAAATTATAACTATTTACCCTAAACCCTTATTCTTTTTTAAAGATTAATATTAAACAATAATCATCATGTCTAAAGTTCCCATGGATAAAGATGCTGCCGCCCGTATTCAAGCTGCTGCTGCACGAAACAATCAGCCCTCTGATAAAGGATCATGGCCTGCTAAAGCACAAGCTGCTGCTGCTAAAAATGAAAACGCTGGTTTAGGAGGTGCTAATAAAGGAAAATAAATGAAGTTACAAGTACATGTGTACGATCTTCCTTCTCTGCTTGATGAAAGCTTTTTTTTTTTTTTTGTTGCAAATTAAAAAAATAAATATAACTGTTTCAATTAAAAAATATCTATTGTTTCTGAATTTTTCTTTTTTATGTATTCATATTGAAAGGTTCACTGTTTTTAATAACATAATACTCTGAAAAAGTTATGTGCAAAACTACTTGATTTGAACGTGTCCCTTGGCTGTGTTTATGACTGGGTTCACTGCTGAGTTCATGACTGTCTTTATATATCTTTTTATACCAAATTACGCCTGCCTTTCATGCCTTTATTTATTTTCCTGTTTCTCGAAAAAAGTAATGTCAAAGTTGTTTCGAATTGCCATCGATGGTCCAGGTGCCTCGGGAAAAAGTAAAAAAATAAACTAGTTCAATCCAAGCGACGTAAAAAATAACCCTGTTTTACTTTAGGTACTACAGCAAAGCTATTAGCAAAGAGACTTGGGTTCGGTTATATTGATACAGGAGCTATGTTTCGAGCTGTAAGTCGAAAAACCAAGAAAAATAAAATAACATTAATGTTAAATGTATATATGCGAATATATTATAAAAGGTTACTTTAAAGTGTCAACAAAATCATATCGATCCTAGTGATATTGTAAATAAAGACAAGGTAACTGAGATAGCCAGAAGTGCAAAAATTCGATTTCCTACCTTTGGTGAAGTTGAATTAGATGGTCAAAATATTAGTGAGCTTATTCGTAACTCAAATATCACAAGGAATATTAGTTTAGTGGCATCGAATTCAGCGGTACGTGAGATATTAGCTAACCAACAGCGTCGAATGGCCAAAGGAGAAATCCCAGGTGCTATCTCAACTGGATTTGAGAAGCATGGTAAATTGGTTAAAGGTGTAGTGATGGACGGACGAGATATTGGTACAGTTATCTTACCAGATGCTGAATTGAAAGTGTTTATTGAGGCAGATGTCCGTATTCGTGCGCAAAGACGATTTGAAGAATTAAAAAAGAGACAAGGAGATGCATTGACTGAAACAGTAGAAGATGTTGAAAGGGATTTAGAGGCAAGGGATCTAGCTGACCGTACACGTAAAATTGCACCTTTAGTAAAGGCAGATGATGCTGTGGTTTTAGATACAAGTCACTTGACAGTTGAAGATCAAGTGGCTGCTATTGAAAAAATGGTACTTGAAAGAATTTAAAATAAATCTTATTTTAATGGTTATTATGTGGAACAAACAAAAACAAATAAAACTTAAATAAAAATTACAAGACATGTATGTACAATAATAAGAAAAAGGAGAATGATATATTTTGATTTATTTAATTATTAAATGATTAATTACAGTTCAGTAATGGGATGATATGTATATAAAGCGAACGTGTGTGTGTGAAGGAATAATCTAACAAAAAAAAAAATACAATAAAAATTAAATCTGTGTTTAGTGAGAATGTGTCATGCTAAGTAAAATTGGAATGAACATGCCGGTTAAAATAATAAGCAACTGTATTTTATCAGTTTTTTCAGAATGGTCAGATGAATGTGATACTTCCTGCAAAGCGTGCATAGCTACATAGAGAAATGTACCACCTGAAAATACGAGCAAAACACCTGTCCAATATTCAAGACTGGCAGTTGTAGTCCCAGATGAAAAGAAATAAAGCACAAAAAATGTCAATAAAGCACCTACTGGTGCGGCTAGTGAGAATAAGAGTAAATGTTTACGAATTGTGGTGCGTGACAATCCAGTTGCCAAGAGAACAGATGTTAAAGCAAATGAAGAGGGTGCTTTATGAAGCATAATTGCAAGAAAAACTACCATGGATAACTGAGGATGAGTGGCACTAGCACCTAGAGCAATACCATCCGCTGCTGCATGAACAATTAATCCAACTGTAGGTGTCATAGAAGGCTGTTTGCCAACTCGATGGATATGCTGGCCCTCTTCAATGTGATCTTCTTCTCTATCAAGATTTCCTCCTCCCACTGTTCCCAATTCAGTGTATTCCGAGCTCGAAGATGGGGTTTCAAAATGAAGTGAACTTACTTGATCTATAATAAACATGAGTGCGAATCCAATTATCAAAGCCAATCCAATCGCTGTATGCTCTCCTCCTAATGTTGTTTCGTGATCATGGTCATTCGGTGAACGCTTCGATAACCTATGAAATACCTCCTTTCCATCCTGACCATCGATAGAAGACCAATTTTTTGATTGTGAAGCTGTAGCAATAGATGTCGATCGACTGTTGTATATTGTTTCAATTCCTTCGGGTATAACCACCATTAAGCTTGTGCCGATTAGCAATCCAGCACCGAGAGCATTGAATAAACGAATCTTATTTTCGGATAATTTTGTTGTTAAAGGTAATGAGCCAGCAATATAGCTACCGAACAGCATGGCTGCACTTAACATCAGTAGCAAAATAAAAGGTTCCATGATGAAGTAAATGTAACAAAAAGGAAAAGGAGAAATAATAGTAGATTGAAAAAAAAAAAGTTTATTTAAATTCAGCGCTTTCCTTTCTTGCCTTTATGCTTTTTGTTGGATTTTTTAGATGGCTTTTTCTCGGGAGTAGGTTGAATAAGTTCCCCTTTTTTATCCGTAGACTCGGTAGACGCAGGATTTTCTGGTATATTTGTATCTTGTTCAGGTAATATATTCTCCTGGACATTGTTTGTTTTAGTAGATTCTTCTAAAATAGGCTTTTCCGTGACAGGAGTTTCTTTTTCATTAGGTGTCACTTCATTCTTCTCTGACAAAGAGGTCTTCTCTACAACTTCCTCAATAAATTTTTGTGGTGTTTTTTCCGCTGTCTCCCTAGTATTTTCTTCTAAAGTTTCTGTACTGTCATTTCCTGTTATTTTTTCATTTACATCTATTATATCATCCATCTTGCTTTCTTCAATCTTTTCGGCAGATTCGTTAGCAATCTTTTCATTCGCCTCCTCTTTATCAACTTCTTCTGTCGTTTGATTTACTACTTTCTCTAACGTTTTTTCTACTGAATTTTCCACTACCTCCTCTACAACTTCGTTTACAAGCTGCTCTGTCATTTTCTCTACAATTTTTTCGGATGCTTCTTTAACTTTTTCGTTATCAGTTAGGTTTACAGCGTCTTCTGATAATTCTTTCTGAACTTCTTGAGATGCTTCCTTTAATGGATCTTCTATAACCTCTTCTGCGACTGATTCTGTAATTTCATCTATACGGGTTTCTATATTTTCCTCTGCAGGCTTCTCTACAGGCTTCTCTGCAGAATTTTCTATAGGCTCTACAGGTTCTTCTATGGTGGGTTCTATAGTTTTTTCTACCGGTTCTTTTATGATTTCGAGCGCAGAAATCTCTGGCACATCTTCGTCTTTAGTTGAATTGTCTTTTTCGGTAGTAGGTGTATTATTGTCCTTAGGTTCTAGATCCAAAGGTTCTTGTAAATCCGGAGTTGTCGATCCTTGCATGTCCGAGCTCTCATTTAATGGAATTAATTTATTGACAGCCTCCTGCGGAAAATCATCCTCAATCGATTCGTCCTCTGTACTTTCTTTTACAATAGAATTCCCCAGGTTTGATTCATTAACAATATCTTCATTATTCGTTGTATCATCTTTTTTTATAATAGGTAAATAGTTTTGTAAAAGTAGCTCAAGATCATCATCAGGTACATAAGATTCAGATAACTCGCCAAAAATACCATCGATCAAACAGGATTTCAAGTAGGGAACACAGCATCTGACATAGGCAGCAGAAAAGGATTGTAAATAAGTAATTTCATCAGGGATATGAGAAACGGCTTGATCAGCGTATTGCTTCAGGTCATTACCAATTTCCAAGAAGCAAGCCTCTAAATGATTTAAGATCGGCGAGAATAAGCTTAGGGCAGGTAAAAGACGGAGTGCATTGAATGCAGATAATATGCCATTGGTAAAAATGGCGAGTGATGGATAGCCAACTAAGATCATAGGTGGTTGATATGCGTGACGACGTGCTTCTGTTTCATTTGTGGATTGACCGCCTGATTGAGAAACAATCTTGGAAGACATCCAAGTACTAGGAGCAGAGGCTTCTTCTGTTGATTTAATAATTTGTTTAACTAAGTCTTCAGTAGCTGCATCTATCCACTTCAAAATCATAGGTTGTACAGCTTCTTCAAATGAATGTACAAAAATGTGTCTAAAGTCTAGGCCAATTCTTCCTAATGACATACCACAATATTGAAGTTGTGCTAATAAAGACGCAAGGGCAGATGTATCTTCAATCATGGGTAAATGCGTGTTTAAAGCAGTTTTAATTAATCCAATTGTATGAGCCATATAATCGGAAAGTAATGAATCTTGTGCTTTAGAAAATATAGAAATATACTGTGTACCGATTTCAAACATTTGCTCACGCATGACATCCACATATCGCTTCAGATATTCAAATGCATCTACACTTCTCTGTCTCACATCTTCAGACATGTCGCGTTTGATACGAATTAATCTTTGCTGTAAGAAATCATCTCTGCATCTTAAAAATACCATTTGTAGCTCGAATTCAGATCCAAAAACATCCATACGACGAAGAAATCCAACCACGTTCATTGCTGCTGCTAATCGAATTGGTTTTCGCAAGTGTGAAATCAGTTGTACCAACATCAGATCAGATGACGCTTGTACTTGATCTTGAATACTCTTGATTACCGAAAGTGGATATCTCACTTGTAATAAACGAACGTGCGACGCTAAATCCATTGCTTCTGAATAATAACCGTTCCATACACAAGTCTCCATAAGTTGTGGAATTTCTAATAAATCGGTCAAGACGTTTTGATGTTCTAATACACTTGTTATCTTTCCTCGCTCTTCTTTTAAATCTTTTGCATGCTCTGCAAATTCTTGACAGGCTTGTTGTAGTTCAGGTACAGATAATAAAAACTCACCAAGATGAGCATGGAGACCATCTAACGTTTCTTCTGCTTCATGACGGCAAGTTTGTGCGTGTAAAAACGAAGGGTAATCACGAAACGCTAAGTTTTGTGCATCACGCTTTGCTTTTGCTTGTTCTTCTCGAAGTGCAGAGGGTTCATGCAATAGTTCTTCGAGTGGTAACGAAGTGAGTTTGGTCAAGTAGTCGCGTGTCCATTTGGAATCACTGATGTTTGCTTTTAAAGGATTGTTCCAAGTGTCAGTTAAAAGATGAAGTAAATCATCTGTATTGTCGTCAAAAGAATTGTGTAGACCTGGAGTTGGTGGAGGAGAAACTGACATGGTTTTTATTCTTATTTTTGAAGAAAGGTAATAGATAGACTTTTTATGACCTTACTCTATTATTTGAAAGGCCGGCCATGGGCTGTGAAACAGCTCAAAGACACTAGAAGCTTTTACGAAGTGAGTCCAAGAATAGCTGAATTTCATGCAAAACTTTACTTTTTTTGATAAAAGAGACCTTGGTATAAGCATTTGTATTTCAAGAGCTTCATACCAGCGAGGCACACCAGCAATAATAAAATAAACTTTTGCCGGAGGCGTATCGCAAATAATTTTTATCAGTGCAGTTTCAAGCTTCTGAAGCATAATCACATTAATACCTATCTTACGTACATTTTGATGCAAAAAGACGCCGTCACTCCGTTCCTTATTACATATTTTGTCTATTTTTACTAAGTTGATCGTGTATCAAGTGTTCTTCTTTTTTTTTTATTTGTAATTAAGATTATGCAAAAAAGGATCAAAATTTTGAGAGACTATTTTAAAAGTGATTGAGAGTGGAAAGGCAGTATTTATATGCTTAGATAGTCTCAGTTTCGTATAATTCTTCTTTAGCATGAATCATATCCACAAGTACCTGGTTTGCGGTAGTACTTATACCCTTCTGCTTTCCTAACTTACACACGTATCCGTTTAAATAATCTATTTCGGTATGTCTATGTCCACAAATATCCTGTAACGTCGAACATTTGTTCTCTCCGGCATCTTTAGCAATTTCTAATACCATTTTCATTAAAGATTCTACATTCTCTCCCGGTAATTCGTCTTTTAAAACCTCGTACGCTTCTTCACAAATCGAAGTCATTAAGGCAATTCCACTAGGTGTAAGAACACTTTTGTTACGTTTTGACAGGACACTGGCAACTGGATTAATACAAGCATTAACGAAAAGTTTTTTCAGCATTTTAACGCGCATTTCAGGCCAAGTCAAGTATTTGGCTCGAAGCTCGGGAATACCAAGTATGTTGTTCACCAATGCCTCGTCTTGTTTTGCGAGTCGTGATGAGGGTAAAGGGAACTGACCGATATTCAAGGCATCTAAATCATCAAAACCAGAATAATGACAGACATCGTAGGGAGCTAGTCTTTCAATTGCATGACGATTGACACCAACAAAAATGCTGGGCGAATTTTTGTATCGCCAAAAAGTTTCTAACAGTTCTTCAGCTACACCCATACCGTTTTGCAGTAACAAGATGGTACTCTCACTGGATAAGCGAGAGGCGATAGGGGATAAAGCGTTCCGTGTATGATGGGCTTTTGTGGCTACAATCAAAGTAGTGATAGGAGAGGTATCTAAAGGGTCACCGACTAAAGAAGTATTAAAACCTTGAACTTTATGAACTTTGTCTTGACGACGGTAGGTGATGGTGTTGTTGCGATTAGCAAAGTCGGTGACATGAGAAGGTGAGCGTAAGAGTAAAGTCACTTTGTTCTTGTGAGCTTTTAAAACTGCACCTATATGACAGCCAATGGCACCTGTACCTAGAATATGCACGTTCATATTGAGATATGAAAGGAAAAGAGAATGAAAGAAACTTATCTGTGTGAAAAAAAATATGAGTTTTAAAAAAGATGCAATCATTTCAAAGATACAAGATTACACATAATTTTAGATTGAAGAACGGGATAAAAGATTTGGCTTCTTGTAAAAGTAAAATTGAGCATCATAAACAATTTGTGAGACAGTAAATACGTCCGTATACGTTGCACATTGCTAGTTAACAAGATAGAATTTTCTATGTAACTATAAAGCAATAATAAAAGTTTATCTGATATGTAAGGCGGCCAGATTAGTATATAGAAATGAGCAAAGTAGTATTAAAAAAATATAAACCAAATTACTTTCAAAATGGATAGCCTCATTTAAGCTTCACTGTTATCTTATCTAAATCAACGAACTGCAAGGTTCATTTCCCACGCTTAGAAGCTAGAGAAAAGGTTAGAGCTGTACATTAAATTTATATATTTACACAATGACTCCTCATTTAAAATATATTTGATTTTGTCAAAGTTTAACTCTTTTCTGTATCACACATATCTCTTAGTAGAAAGTCAAAATTGATACAAGTACACATCACAAACAAACGTTCGACTCAATTATTACGTTGGGGCCCTTTTCTTTATTTTCTACAAAAAAAAAAAAACTTATACTACATACTTCTTTTTTCTTTTAATTAAAAAAAAAATATGCAAAGTTGCTCAACTAATAAAAATTTTCTTGCCGAGATGTTAACGGATTAAGAAGAGGTTACTATGTATAATTTAGTTAAGTATAAGCTGGGAGGTAACAAGGTTGGATACAATGATGCATATTATAAACACGATGAACTTTTCGAACATGAGCCTGATGAACTGTATGAATATGAACTTAAAGAACTATATGGATATGAAATTATATACAGTTGTAATGAGCCATGAGAAGAGGACCTTGCAGCAGTATTGGATGGAACGCCTCTATATATCCACGGATCATGGCAGTCCCTCAAAAAATAAGATGCAGTGTATTGACTACATGATTTTTTTTATTCACAAGCAAAATATTGGTCGCACAGTAAGATAAAGAATTATGGCGGCGCAATAAAAAAGGTCCTTAATCCAGCTTTTTCCTTGCCTTCCTTTTCCTTTCTTTTTTTTTTTTTTTAAAAAAAAAGGTACAAAATGGTATATCAATTAAATAATAATAACAGCTTGCCACGTGAGATATTGCAGATGATATTTGAAAATCTCGCGAATAACAAGAGCAATATCAAGAATTGTATGCTTGTTTGCAAATCTTGGTCCTTTGTAGCACAGGGATTTTATAGTAGTGATATATCAATCACTCTTACTACTGATTTATTGTCAAATCTTTTGAACGATATCCCAATCTTTTCCCAAAAAGTAATGGCCATAAGCCTCAAACAATATAGTTCTAGAAAGACAATTAAAGAAGACTCTATTTATTTACGAAATATTGTTGAACTATGTCCTAACTTAGTTTCGTTAACCTTGAATTGTTTGGACCCAGCACATTTCCTAAAGGATTTGAATTCAAGTGTAGCAAAACTGGATAAAATACAAAAGATTCATTTAATTGAACAAGCTTCACATGAAGTTTATGTTCGAGTTTTACATCTAGAGCTGAACCTTAAATATTGTCGCACTATCACAACATTAGATATATGCACTCTAGAAGCGGTTGATTCATTTGGGATAAAAGAAGATGATTTAACGAGCTTAATTGCAAGATTTCCCAATTTGGAACACTTTAGGGCAAGCTATGAAGGGACATATGATGCTGTAGTTAATGTAAATTTAAAACAATTGTTAAATGCAGCACCTCAGTTACAAACGCTCAAATTGTACCAAATGAATGAAATCACAACTCACTCGCAAAATAAAGACATAAAAGATGTTTTGCAAGGTTCAAAATTGACCCAACTTAAGTTGGTAGCAGAGAAAATAGATATTAAGTCATTAAAATTTATCACATCAAACTTGATAAACGTTGATCAGTTAACCCTTATTGTCGATTCCATAATATCAGACCATACGCTAACACAAGAAGAATCACTCAAAATATTAGAAGATTTAGACTCATATTTCGATAGAATGAAGGGGCTTGTTGCACAATACAAATATGGCAATGCTTCTGTCTATGAAGACACTACTAGGGGATCAATGGAATATAATAGCGAAGGTTACAATAATGATCATTATAATGATGATGATAATGATGATGATGATGATAATGATGATGATAATGACAATGATGACAATGGTGACAATGATGATGATGATGATCAGTATCAAGACGAATATGGTTCTGAACAGAGTGATCAAGAAATTAGTTGGGAGCAATATGTTGGAGATCAAATCGAATACAATGCTTCTATACGAGAGCTGGGCGATCTTAATCAATATGACTTTCCAAATGCTTACAGTGGTCAATACTTAGATGATGATATGTACTAAAAAAAAAAACGCTATAATTATTAATTTCCTTACTGTATTAAATGTAATATTATGTATAAAATTTACTTTAAAATTTGCTGATATTCTATTACTCGTATTGCAGTCTGCACAAGTCTTTTGTTCTTTTAGTTTTAAAATATATGGTCCATCGTCCAGATCTTTCAAATTAAAACATGATAGATACGAAGCTTTTTCTCTGCAAAATGATTTTTTGACAATACAGTGCCCGCTCTATTTAAGGCCGCAATTCTCTGAAAATTTTGGCCATGATACGATTTAAGGCCACAAAAGTCTGAAATTTTTTTCAACCTTAAATAGAACGGGTACGGTAATGAATCGTCACTCATAATGTCTAGCTTTTTTTTTTAATGCTTACTTCAACTACATACAAGTTTACTTTGTAAGAACTGGACGGTGGTTATTGCGTCAAATAGTAATTGACAGTTGTTTCAGTATAACATACTTAAGACAGAGGTTCTTTACTATCGAATTAACAAGTATTCAAATGTCTCGACTCATACTGATGCAAAGAAAGACGTCTTTTTGAAAACAACTAGATCTTATTACTATTCTTTTCTTTTTCCCCTGAATCCATTCTTTTTGTAACCTAAAAAGACTTCTTTGAATGACGTCTCTTTGAAACTTCATCGGAGGTGGAAGTTTTTTTTTTTTTTTTTTTTTTTTTCTTTGACAGGTAAAAAGAAGCTCTTGGAATAATTTTTTTTCTAGTTTTTATAACTGCAACGCGTTTTATAGATCAAAAAAATGGCTTTGCGAGTA
Source organism: Pilaira anomala (assembly GCA_025716855.1). Taxonomy (NCBI): domain Eukaryota; kingdom Fungi; phylum Mucoromycota; class Mucoromycetes; order Mucorales; family Mucoraceae; genus Pilaira; species Pilaira anomala. The sequence goes on from JAIXMQ010000008.1 coordinate 351,167, forward strand.
CCAAAAAGCACCCTTCCTCAACTTTTCAAGGATGGTTATAAAGTAAGTTGATTGAATAGAGATGATGAAGATGAAGTACTTATTGCTCTATTAGTTCTCTCAAGGTGTAGAGGAAGCTGTTCTTCGTAATATTGATGCTACTCATGAACTTTCAGAAGTTGTTAGAACTTCTATGGGACCTAACGGTAAAAAAAAAAAAAAAAAAAAAAAAAAAAAAAAAAAAAAAACGATATAAATTAACAAGTGATGTTTTTGTTTTTGGTACTAAAAAATGAATTTCAGGTCGTAACAAGATGATTATCAACCATCTCGAAAAGCTTTTTGTTACCAATGATGCAGCCACTATTATTCGTGAACTCGATGTTGTTCATCCCGCTGCCAAACTTATGGTTATGGCTTCTCAACAACAAGAGAGCGAATTAGGTGATAACACCAACTTAGTCATTATTTTTGCTGGAGAACTTTTACAAAAGGCAGCCGATCTTTTAAAGCTTGGTCTTCATCCTTCAGAAGTTGTTCAAGGTTATGAATTAGCTAGAGATCGTGCTTTAGCTATTCTTGAAGGTAAAAAAAATAAAAGAAAGGAGAGAGAGAGAGTGTGTGTGTGTGTGTGTAGAGAGATGACTTAAAACTTTTTCTCGATTTAGAATTATCTGTCAACAAGATTGAATCAATGACAGATCGTAATGAACTTGAAAAGACCATCAAGGCTACGATTTCTTCCAAGCAATACGGTTATGAGGAATTTTTAGGAAAGTTAGTTGTTGATGCAGCTTTAAACATTATGCCCAAGAACCCTAAAGATTTCAACGTTGATAATGTACGTGTTGTCAAGATTATGGGATCCAGTATTCATGAATCTCGTGTTATTCGCGGTATGGTATTTGGACGTGAACCCGAGGGTATTATTCAGAACGTAAAGCATGCCAAGGTAGCAGTATTCACATGTGCTTTGGATCTTTCACAAACCGAGACAAAGGGTACAGTTTTGATTCATAACGCAAAGGAGATGTTAAACTTTAGTAAGGATGAAGAGAAGCAAGTTGAAAAGATTTTCCAAGACTTGGCAGATGCCGGTGTGAAGGTGGTTGTTACCGGTAACGGTATTGGAGAACTCGCACTTCATTATTTGAACAGATACAACATTATGGCCGTCAAGGTCCTTTCCAAGTTTGATTTACGTCGTCTTTGTCGTGTCATTGGTGCTACTGCACTTGCACGTTTAGGTACACCTATGGCAGAAGAGATGGGTGAATGTGATATTGTTGAAACGGTCGAGATCGGTTCTGATCGTGTCACCGTTTTCCGTCAAGAAGAATCCAGTAACCGTACAACTACCATTGTGATTCGTGGAGCTACACAAAACCATATGGACGATATTGAACGTGCTATTGATGATGGTGTGAATGTGATTAAGGCAGCTGCACGCGATAACCGTCTCTTGGCTGGTGCAGGTGCAGTTGAAATGGAATTAAACAAACGTCTTCAACTTGTTGCTGCAAAGACACCTGGTTTAAACCAACACGCTATCAAAAAGTTTGCTGAAGCATTAGAAATTGTTCCTCGTACACTTTGTGAGAATGCTGGTTTAGAAGCTACAGCTGTCATCTCTCGTTTGTATGCTGCTCATTACCAAGAAGGTGATGCTGGATTATGTATTGGTGTTGATGTAGAAAATAGTACAGACGGTACAATGGATGCAGCTAAAGCAACTATCTTTGATTCTCTTGCTTCCAAGTACAGTGCATATAAATTAGCTGCTGACGCAGCGATAACTATTCTTCGTGTAGATCAAATTATCATGTCTAAGCCTGCTGGTGGCCCTAAACCTCTCAAGAAGGAAGGTCATTGGGATGAAGAGGATTAGATTACTTTCTCTTTCTTTCTTTTTATTTTTTTTTTAAAAAAAAAAAAAAAAAAAAAAAAAGATATCACTTTTTTTGTTGTTAAATAAAAATCAAATTCCTTATAAAGTATGTCGTTGGAGCGCTTATTTAAATAGAGACAATGGGTTAAAAGAGAGAAGTCTGGGTCAAAGAGAAGTTGTATTTTTTTAATATTTAATCATGACAGGATTCTTACATCTTGTAGCTTATGGAGCTACTGGTCTTGCGTTTTGTTTTGTTGTTCTTAGTTTAGGTAAAAAAAAAAAAGAAAGTTATTTAACACTATTTACTGTTTGAGTTATTCATCTTGTTCAATATTTAGCATGTGGACTTTATTACCTTGCTGAATTGGTATAGTGTTGATCATTATAACCATTTATATTTTATTGTATTGACTTTTCAAACACGTTAGGTTGAGGAATATTCCGTGTATACTAAAAAAGTCATTAAAGCCATGACAGCAGTATGTATTTCTTTGATTTTTATATATCTGTAACTGACATAAAAAAAAAAAAAAAAAGGTGATCATATCTTTTCATGTACTATTTTGGATTTTTGATCGTTTGCCATTTTTCTACTTGGCTTTTTCAGTTGGATGTCACCTTGTCTATAGCTTAAATCTTCAAACATTTCCATTTATCAGTTTAACAAGTGTTCCATTTATTGGTAGTTGTAGTAAGTTCATTTAATTGAGGGTTTTTTTTTTATTGAACAAGTAATAACATTTTTTACGTGTAGTTCTTGTATTTGCCAATCATTTCTTGTGGTTTAGATACTTTACAACTCATTATAGACCCTTTATGGATATTGCAGCATTCTTTGGATTATGTGTTTGGTTGGTACCTTTTGCTTACTTTATTAGTTTGAGTGCGAACGATAATGCTTTACCTACCAGCGGTAAATAATAATAATAATAATAATAATAATAATTGTTCATTGTTATTATCTTTCTATGAAAAATTAATTTTATTATTATTATTAGATCCTGCGTTTGTTGATGCTATTCCTAATCAACAAAAACAAGGCTTAATGAAGACTGTATTAAGCTATGTTGGTATCAAAAGTCAAGATACAGCTATTCCCATCACTTCAAATGCACCTGTGAATGACTATTCATATAATAACAATACCACTGGTATGGCATCTAGCATGCATTATATGCCTGCAAGAGACATTCAAAATAGAAAAGCAGCATAAGCATGAAAAATTATACATGTAAAAACAAAAAATAAAAATAAAAATAAAAAAAAACAATAGAAATCATAACTTTAATGCACAATAAAAATAAAGCGAGAGATCACTGACAAAACGTTTGTTTAATGCAATCATTCCTCTCTCTCTCACATGCTGTAGTTTATAATTATTTTAGATAGACAACACTATTAAACAAGTGCTAACGGTTTAATGTGTACATATTTAACAAGCAAAAACTTTATTATGAAAAAAACTCAAAGATTATTTGTGCTTTAGCATTTGAAGCAAAAAGATGAAAAGCTTTTTTAAAAAAAAAAAAAATTCAAACACAATTACAACAATTTACACAAAATTAAAATTGGTAACGATAGCACCAAAAATATATATATATATATATTCATGTAATGTACATACATAGTCTTAAAGAAGGAACACAGCAGCTATAAAAGAAGACATGGTAACATAAAGCCTATCTGATACTTCCACAAATGCATCCATTACAAAAAAAAAAAGGTTGTTTATTAACCTTTATTAAAATTGCGTTTAAAAAGCATTTAAGAACTAAAAAAAATGGGGATGAAACAGAAAAAAAACGGTGAAACACAGAATGTTGTGTATTTTGAAAAAAAAAAAAAATTAGTAAGTCAGCTATTATTATTTTAGTAAAGTTCCCTCTTTTTTTTCTTTCCCTTCTTTCCCTTTTATTCATTCTGAATATATAATATATGGAGTCAGCTTATAAAGAAAGGTAAAACAAAACAAAAAAGTACAAAACGTTTAAAAAGAAAGGTGACAGATAAATAGTAAAGTATATAAAAAAATAGCTTACAAAGTAGTTTCATAGATTAAAGTACTTTCGACTGGTATTGAGTACAGAAGACAACAGTTTGGATGAACAATGGACACCTGTTATTGACATGAAGACATTTCAAGAAGCTTGTTTTCATGGTACAGACTCATCCCTTTTTTTATTTTTTATTTTTAAGACGAAATAATAATAACCGTTAAAAAAAATAATAATAATAGGCATACCTGATGAACCGGGCCTTCGTTCAACCGCTTGGAAAGTGTTACTAGGCTATTTACCACCTGATAAGAGAATGTGGGAAACTTGTTTAAGAGACAAACGATTAACTTATTATGCAAGTAATTTAAAAAAAAATTAAGCCCCAAAAAGCTTAAAAAGACAATAAGATTCTAACCTAATTTGAAAATATAGAATTGGGTAAAAGATTTATTAGAAGACCCGAATGAAGAACCACCATCAATTGATCATGTATGAAAAAAATATATATAAAAAAAAAACATGAGAAAATACTTATATAAAAATTTAGCCTTTAAATGCAGAACGAGGATCAAAATGGGCTACTTATTTTCAAGATAATGTAATTTTGGAACAAATCGATAAAGACGTTCGACGTACCTTACCAGATTTCGCATTCTTTCAACTTCATGTACCTATGAACCCATTAAACCCACTCTCACCACCACCTGCAATACCTGAATCCATGGATGAAACCACGATTGAAACCGACCCATTATCTGCCTTGATGTCAGAAGAGGTAGTACAACAGGAATCAAAAACCAGACGATTTTCATTTGGCGGTCTGATGGGTCGACCACGCTCCTCTTCTGCCGCCTCAAAAAAATCCATTAAATTAGTCGTCGGCAGTAGTTCATCTACTTTACCTACACCTACCATGAGCAACAACAGCAACAACAACAACACACGTGCTAGATCCAACTCGAGAAGTTCAGTACGATCCTTTTCATCCGGTATCCTTGAGGGTAGTACAGAGATGATTTCAACCCCTCGTAGTATCGTACGTAAATTATCTACAGCATTTAAATCCAATAATACTGTGACAGGAAGTTTTGTACCGAAATTTGATACAAACAAGAGACGTTTAGAACCGATTTGTGAATATATTCCAGCCCGTAGATCTTTATTCAGACGAATTGGACATTTAAATGAAGAGATTGGGAACCGAGAACATCAAAAGAATGGAAGTGAGTTTATCACAGGTGATAAAGCGATGGAAGCCGATACGCGTGTGATGGATTATCATTGGGAAGCAATTGAACGTATCTTGTTCATCTATGCCAAATTAAATCCCGGTGTAGGTTATGTTCAAGGCATGAACGAGATTTTAGCACCTATTTATTATGTATTTGCAGCCAAGGCAGCTGAAGAGGATCCAGAATCTCAAGCGTATGCAGAGGCAGATGCTTTTTTTGTGTTTACGACGCTCATGTCAGATGGAAGGGATCATTTTGTGAGGTCCTTGGATAGTGATGCAAGTACAGGTATTCATGCAACGCTTTGGCGCATGAGTCAAAGATTGGCTTGGTTGGATCGTGGTCTGTTTCGAGAGTTGAGTAAGAAAGATATCAAGGAGCAGTATTATGCATTCCGCTGGATTACTGTACTTTACTCACAAGAATGGGACCTACCTGATGTGATCCGTTTATGGGATTCCATTTTGGCAGATCGGGGAATGCAGGAGGAAGAAGGGCGGTTTGAATTTTTGTTGGATTTCGCGGTTGCTATGCTTATGTAAGTTTTTAAGGAGTTACAGAGAAAGAGAAAAAAAAAAAATTCAAAAAAGCGTGTGTGTATTGTGTAAATATACTGAACACACTTTTTTTTTTTTTTTTAGTTGTATTCGTCAAGAGCTTATTCAAGGAGATTTTGCTGAGAATATGCGTATTTTACAAGTAAGACAAAGGAGTTGAACAAAAAAAAAAAAAAAAAAAAAAAAAGTTTTTAATAAGCCTTTTATTTACTTATTAGAATTATCCTATTGATGATATCCAGACAGTACTTAATTCAGCGTATTCTATAAGAGAGGCACGATTACAAGCAGTAGCGATGGGAAAGATTATACCAGGAGTAAATGATCGTAGAAGTAGTGGTATGTTTAGTGGTGACTTTAGTGATGTATCCTCGATTTCATCAACTGGCTCTGGTAGTCGGTTTAAGAAATTAAGGGATACAACTGATATGGCGCGGGCCAGTCTAGATTCATTAAGAAGAGGATCAAAAGAATCGTTAGATGAATTGTTTAAACGAGGATTCTCCATTACTAGTTCACGAGGAGGAGGAGGAGGAGGAGGAGGGAATGATGAGATGAGTATAGTCGATCGAAAACGAGCTTCTACTGGCGATATGAATCGACTTTCACAAAAACTAGGGTTTGCTACAAATCATTTAGCTCAAAAAGTGAAACGAACTTCATCACTTCGGTCTCAACAACAGCCTACTATTGAAGATCAAATTCATAGAGATTGGTTACTGGCGAATCAATTAAGTGCGGCTGAAAATACCTATCATAAAAGACAGAATTCAATTTCATCTAATCATTCTACGACAAGTAGTAACCATAGGCTAAGTACGAGTACGACAACTACAGTTGCAGGTGGGTTTATGAATAGGTTCTCTCAATTGGTTTCAAGTAAACCTGTCACACCTTTTCAGTCATCACAGGGTCAATCACAAACTCATCAACCTCAACGGAATGATACGAAAGGTGCCGGTTTGAATAGGGATATTGGTAGAACAACTCAACAACAAGCCTATAGAGGATTTGTTTAAATTTATTATTATTTTTTATTTTTTCTGCACATTGTAATATATTATATATCTTTTTTTTTTTTTTTATTATTATTGTATTGTATTGTATGTATATTTGTTTATGCAGTTATTGTTCTTAATTAGTATATAAACAAATGTGTATATGTGTGTTTCGTGTGCATTTGATCTCTCTGTTTTAATTTATATACATTTGATTCTATTTGGAATCAGTAGAAAAAAAAAAAAAAGCGTATATATGTAATGCATCATTACTCTTTTTTTTTTTCTTTAAAAAAAAGTAAAAAGATCAGGGATGCTTAATGAAAAAAAGGTTTTTGTTTGGGTGGCAAAATAGTAAAAAAAAAAAAAAAAAAAGGGATCGCCCAAGCATATTTAATACCCTTTAGGGATTTTTTTTTTTTTACCTCTCTTTCTCCTAGATCTCCGCACGTTTATAACAAATCTATGTACTTGACTTTATTAAATTCATACATAATAAAAAATGTAAAGAATTATATAGAAAAGAAAAAAAAGAGTATAAATACAAGCTGGAATTACGACAGAAATATAAACTTTATCTTTTTCATCATCATCATCATCAGCCTTTTATAACAATGAAGGTAATATATACACACACACATTAGTTGTATCTACACAATACTAATTTATATCTTTATTATAGCTTTCTACATTCACTTCTACAGTTTTCGGTGCCTTATTCCTTTTCGCAACTAAAGCAGTTGCCGATATTGAATTCTTTCAATATCCTGCACCCAATGGCATTTACCGACCCGGTAAAAATGTTCAATTTGTAGTTGATGACATGCCAGATGGTGATGGTGATTATGACAGAGTGTATGCAGATTTGTTTACTGAGAATGGTAAATTTGTCAAGACAATCAAGTCATGGTCTGGTGATTACATTGATCGTTTCGGTGATAACTTTGCTTTCAGTTGGACAATTGATCCCAAGTTGAAGAGTGGTAGTTACTTTATCGAGATCTACTCTGATGATGACGATGATTATGATGATGTTAGCAGAAGTTTCATCTTTGAAGTCGCTGCACCTATTAAGCCTACTACACCACAACAACCTAACAAGAGACCTATGATGAATAATGGTAACAGAGGTGGCAATGGTGCTGGTGCTGGTAATGGTGCTGGTGGAAGAAGAATGGCTTAAAATACACTTTCTTTCTCTCTCTCTCTCTCTCATTTTGAATCATAATTTACATTTTTAATCATTTTTCATTATTTCCATATTTTCATCTTTTTCATACACAAACACAACATTTTAACTTCATACAACATTTAATAAAAATATATTTTCATATACGAAACTTTTTCATTTTTATTTAATAATTTTAAATACAAATTTTTCTTTATATCTTTTTAATGTGTGCTAGGTGATCTTCTAGTTTTATTAGTACTACGAGATTCTTCTTTTAAAGGAGAAGTAGATCTCTTTCTTGTTGTGTTATTAGAAGTTGTACCATTTGATAAAGCAGTAGTAATAGCTGTAGTCGTTTCTTTATGTTCGCCATTTGTTTTAGAGGTATCTTCTTTATTCTTTTTATTATTATCTTCGTCATGGTATCTTCTCTTTCTTTCTCTGTATTTCTTATCCTCTTCATTTTCATCCTCGTGGTATCTTCTCTTTCTATCATCTCTAGTTCTTCTATCGTCGCCTCTTGTTCTTTTATCATCTTCTCTTGGTCTTCTGTCATCCTCTCTTGTTCTTCTGTCATCATCCTTGATCTTTTTATCATCCTCTTTAATCTTTTTATCATCCTCTTTAGTCTTTTTATCATCCTCTTTAGTCTTTTTATCATCCTCTTTAGTCTTTTTATCATCCTCTTTAGTCTTTTTATCACCCTCTTTAGTCTTTTTATCGTCCTCTCTAGACTTTTTATCATCATCTCTAGAAGTAGTCTTTCTATCATCATCACGATCTCTTGTTGTCTTTCTATCGTCTTCACGATCTCTTGTTGTTTTTCTGTCGTCTTCACGATCTCTTGTTGATTTTCTGTCATGATCACGGTCTCTTGTCTTTCTATCATCATCTCTTGACTTTCTATCATGATCACGATCTCTTGTAGTCTTTCTACTACCATCCTCCTCACGATCTCTCGTCTTTCTATCCTCTCTACTCTTTCTATCTTCATCACGGTCTCGATTCCTTCTATCCTCATCCCTACTCTTTCTATCTCTACTCTTTCTATCGTCTGCGCGATCTCTACTACTTTTATCATCGGATCTTCTACTACTCTTTCTGTCATCCTCATCATGATGTCTTGACTTTCTACTTCTATCATCATCTCTTCTTCTAGACGACTTTCTATCATGTCTACTCTCATGTCTTGAAGAATGACGACGGGAAGGGCTCTCGTGTCGTCTAGAAGATCGTTTCTTTCGTTCATCTTCTTGTCTACGTTTTTTCAAAATGGATTTTAATTTATCTTTTTCGTCTTCGAGTTCAACTGCAGCAGGTGCTGCTACTGCTGCAGCAGTATGAAGGGATTCACCACGTTCATCTACCATGTCCCATTCATCTCCCTTTTCAGGTTTCTTGGGGTTTTGTGTGTGTCGGATACTGGAGAGTAAGGCTTTAGCGCCTTCATGGGTTGGGTCGAGTTTTAAGACACGTTCTAGGTGAAGTTCTGCTTCAGGTAATTTTCTTTGCTGTACAAGACTAAAATTGAAGGGTAAGTTAAAATGTGAATGATGTATTCTTTTTTTTTTTCTTTTTTTTTTTTTACCCTTCTGCTACGTGGAACCAGCCTTCAGCGTATTTTGGGTCCATGTCAAGTGCACGTTTATAAAATTCCATAGCTTCTTTAACTCTATTTTGTTTAATAAACTTGACACCTTCTGCCACACTAAAAACAAGAAATAAGACAACAAATATCAATTAAAAAAAAATACATAAACTTACGCATCTCTAGCATAATTTCTGTTCTGAATATCACGTAACTCTAAAAAGGACTCTAAAGGCCTTACATCCTTGATATCAATCCCTCTATCCTTCAATACACAATCCAACTGATCGATCCTTAACAAACTCTGTTGACGCGAAGCCTTTGAGTTCACGTTAAAGAGACTAGCGAGTTTAAGCCATTGATGAGGGTTCATCAACATGGCATCGTCGTGAATATTAGCTAACCAAGCGTTTTGTTCATTAGGCGAAAGAGAAGAGAGCTTTTGAAAGAGGATTTCAGGGTGTTGTTGAGGTGGTGGTTCGATGAATGCAGGGTTTTCTTTTTCTTTACGTGCTTTTCTATCGGCTTTTCGACGTAAGAGGTCGTGCGTGGCGTCTTGTCGAAGTTTATGAAGAGACGATTGTATTGTGTGTTTGGATATGAAGTGGTCGATACGGGTTTCGAACGATTGCGCTGATTCTAACCCGTCTTGAAGGACGTGAGGTGAGATGGCGTGTGTTGCTTTACGGTAAAAGTAATGACGTGACGGAGGTGTCTTGACTTGTATTGTTGTATCTGAATCCATTGTTGTTGTTATTGTTTTTTTTTGTTTTGGCTTGGGTTAAAAGAAAAAAAAAAAAAAAAAAAAAAAAAAAAGGTTTGTTACGTTTTTATAAAGTAGTCCCTTTCTATTTGTAAGAAGAGGGCTCTTATTGGTTAAAAGAAGGGATCAAAAAGATTTAAGGTTATTTTAAACATGAAATGAATAGAAGAAAGTAACTCTTGGAATAGTTGCTTGAGTTTCCTAATAACTATATAATTGGAAGTAATAGGCTATATAATTCGAAGTAATAGGCTATATAATCGGAAGTAATAGGCTATATAATTGGAAGTAATAGGCTATATAATTGGAAGTAATAGGTTTCATAAATGGAACTATTAAAGTTATAAATAAATAAATGAGGCTGCTCAAACATAAAAAGAAACACAAGGATACAGAAAAAGGAAACTCGAGTAATGTAAGTATACTACTAAAAGTTGAAATCATTTAACAATGCACAACACTCAATAATATAAAACAATAAAGTGATACAAGAAAGGACTCCGCACGTTTTTTCATAAATTAAAACAAATTAAACAGAAAAAAAACCCCTTTTTCTCTTTCTCTATATTACTCCCCCTCCCCCGCCCACCCCCCCTTTCCGTTCCTTTTCTTAAAACACACACACATATGCCAGCTTCAACAAAAGACACAAGACGTCTAACAGGATATAATGATAATTCACAACCACTTTATGATGACGATATGGAAGAATACCAACATTATACTCATGAGGATGTCTATGATGAATATGATGAAGATTTAGATGATGTCCTTGGAAACAAAAGTCTTCGCAATGACAATGACGATGACGACGATGATATGGACGATGATACAGGTTCTGAATTAAGTATACCAGATCCAAATATTGATTTTGATATGGTCTATGCACTTCATACCTTTGCTGCTACTGTGGAAGGACAAGCTTCGGTTGTACGTGGAGACGCATTGACTTTATTGGATGATAGTAATTCTTATTGGTGGCTTGTCAAAGTACTCAAGACAGCCGAAGTAGGATATATTCCTGCAGAAAACATCGAGGTAAATGCATTTAAAGAAGCACGATGTATATATATGTAAACTAAAAAGAAATGATATATATATATATATATATATATATATATTAGACACCGCATGAACGGTTGGCTAGGTTGAATTCACATCGTAACATTGAATTAACTCGAAAAGATATTCAGGACGCATTTCCTGTTCCACCATCCAACAAGATTAACAAGAAAAAGAAGAAACGAGTGACACTTGCAAAGGGAGTTCAATTCCAATCACAAATTATATTTGGATCAAGTGATGATGAAGATGAATTTTTTGAGAGTCAGTTTGAACAATGGGATGAACGTATGCAGTCAGATGAAACGGATAGTGATGAAGATAGTGATGATCCTTATAACTATTATGATCATGCTTCTAATATCAGACAATCTTATACAGACCATCAACCACAAGATGTTTATAATTATAAAGATGAGTATTATACTGAAGATAGATTAAGTGGTGATTCAGATATCATTAATGATAGAGAACCTAGTGCAAGAGATACGCTTGTATTGGATGAAGAAACTATCAAGATTTCATTAACTCCTTGTATTGCAAGAGATGAACATAATTCAAGTGGTAGTAGCAGTAGTAATAATAATAATAATAATAGTAGAGCTAGAAAGACAGCGAGTAAACTTGAAAAGTTATGGAGTTCAATTGAACCTGATCAACCACAACAAGATCGACAAGAACGTAATACCACGAAAAAAGAAAAGACAGGTATACGTAAATTTTTCAGTCGTAATAGTAAAATCAAGACAACCGAACAAAGATCATCTGGTGGATCTCAATTTGAGACTGCCTCCATTAGTTCACAATCTACCGGTATGAGTTCAATCCAACCAGCAGAGAGAGAAAGAACTGGCAGTCTAGATTCAACCATGATGCAAGGCACCCAATTAAAAATTCATGCAGGAAATATTAATCAATTTATTAATTCAAGCGGATTAGTTGAATCCTATAAATTCGTTACGGTCTATCCTACCACAACCGCCACTGAATTAATTCAGATATCGTTACAAGATGAACAACAAATGTATGATCAAGAAGCGACCTACAATGATTTTTACCTGATTGTAAGAACTTTAGGTGGAGATGAATTTACTTTGGTGCCTACCGATAAACCTTTAGAGATATTTCATTCATTAACAGCTCATTTGAATACGCCCATGCCATCTTTAAAGAAGGCAAGACGTATCTCACAATTGATGGGAACAGAGAATGGAACTCATATGGGTGGACCCAATAAAGATAGTCTAATTGAAGAAGATCAAGAACAAGTTCAATTCTATTTACTTTCAAAAACCAAACGTATGGATGAAGGAGAGATTCAAATCAAGGTGACATTATTTCCTTCTCATGCACAACAAATGAAACGTGTGGATAAATTAGTTAAAGTACCTTCTACTATCTTGATTCAAGACGCTATTCGATTATTGTTAGAAAAGTTTCATATCTTGAATGGTGTGGTGGCAGGTAGTGATCAACAAGATATCAAGTCACTTCGATTAGAAGAAGGATCTGAACAAGATGTTGTAAAATATCATCTTGCTGTAAATAAAGATGGACAAGGTAAAATTAAATATTTCTTTATATATATATATATATATATATATATATATACATATTAAAAAAAAAAAATACATCTTTATAGAACATTTACTGGATTTGGAAGAGAAATTAATGAATGTTTTTGATGATGATCAAATTCCACATATTCATTACCGTCGTAACAGTAATCCTGACCGAACTTCAATTACAGTCAATATCAATCCACCTGAAAAAGATGAGATTTATTTCATTTTGAAAAGTGTAGAATGTAAGAAGAGAGAAAAACCTCAAAGACAAGATACACCTATGCCACGTCAAGCCGATACACCTACACTTGGTTTTGATCAAGAAGCACAAGAAAGTTATCGTGATATAATCACTGTAGAACCTGAAGAAATAGAAGAAGATCCAGTATTAAGTCAAATCGATAAAGCGATTCAAATGAATACAGTGAATAGACAACAAAAGAGACCTGAATCAACTGAATCTAATTTGTATTGTAATGATTTTGGTATGAATGATTTAATGGTCATTATACGTGGCGCTGCAGTCGTGACAGAACAAAATAAATCGATTCGAAGTGAAATTAGTGAGGTCTTTAAAGATAGTCATACTCGATTGGATCAATTAGAAAAAGTAAGTCTTCTTTTAGGGTGAATACATATTTAAATGGCTATACTAATATTTTTGTTTCAGGAACTAGATCGTCTCATGTTTGAAGCCGTCAAAGTTTATCATTAAACTAATAAAATTGACTGGAATGTCTCTTTCTTTCTGTATCTACCTTTAATCTTTCATACAAACGAGATTGTTATTTAGCCTTATGTTGAAATATGAGTAAGAATGTTGTGGAATTAGATTCTTTACTGCTTTTTCTTTTTTATATATAAAAAGATGAAACAAGATTTGTTATTGTTATTGAATAATATATAAAATCTCGTACATATCTAAACAAGAAAGGTATTTTTGTGTGTGTTGTATTAAGTATGTTTTTTTTTATATATATAAAAAAAAACAAAAAATGAGTTGTTTTGTAAGCACGTGTGTTTGTCGCGGACAAGAGTAGAGAGTAAACTGTACATAGTTATCTCGAATCTTCATTCCAATCAAATGAAGCTGGAAAAGCTATTAGGGGCTCCCTGAATAACAATTATCACGCAATTTAAGTGTGTTTTCTTCTCTCTTCTCTCTTAGTGCGTAAATTGAGAATGCAAAAAAAAAAAAAAAAAAAAAAAAAAAAAAAAAAAAAAAAAAAGGTATATGCATTAAGGGATAAAGGATTATTTTTACGCCTTATGCAAACTATGTACCCAGTTGACGCCATTCAAGAATGTTAATCTAATTCTCGGTTTGTAATAATTGACAAAAATATGATTGGACGCAATTTTTTTAAGGGATATGCTTTCTTTTATTTTTTATAATATTTTTATTTTAATAAAAAAAAAAGGGGGGGGGGATACTACTTATATATATATATATGATTGTTGTTGTTATTTTTTTTTGTGTTATGTTTATGACATGTTTACAAATATAAAAAGAAATGAGAGTAATGAATATAATAATAATAATAAAGAAAAAAAAAAAAACTATCTATTTTTGACAGCCTCAAAATGTTGTTGAACAATTAATTTAGCTACTTGTTGAGCTTCAGTATGAGAAGTGACAGAATGATTTTTAGAAGTTAACCAACGAGCACTAAATGCTCTTTGATGATGATAAGATGGAGGAGCACCGGGAGCAGATTTAGAACGACGTCTGGCCATCAGTGAAGGATTAAAGGCAGAAAGACGATCTTTACTCTTGACCACTTCTGAACGAAAGAATTGACGCATTTGTTGATCCAAATCAATAGCATCTAATAAGATATCCATTGATAATTTCTTATTACTTGTTGAAGATTTAAAACTGGGTAAAATAGATGGTACAGAACTAGTACGGGTATGATGACGATTGGTTTTTTTCAAAAGACATTTTTGATGAGTTGGTTTTGTATGTGCTTTTTTTGTAATCATGCTATCATTAGTAGTAGTAGTAGTAGTACGAATAGAAGGAAGTGCAATACTAAGAGAAGGTGTCATTTTTATGTTATTGTTATTTTTGTTGTTGCTGTTATAATATAAAAGAGAAATTGATAATTAAGAAGAAAAAAAAAAAAAAGAGAAATAATCTATTTTGGCTTGGTATTTATATACAAAATAAATCTACAGTCCCCCTCTTCCTCTCCTCCCCCCCCCCCTCTCACCCCTTTTTACTCCTCAAATTCCAATTGATTTTGATACAGACTGGATTCTTTAACTTTTTTTTTTTTTTTTCCTATTTTGACTTCTACTCCTTTTGTTGTTGTCCCTCCTCTCATCATTACACTTTTTTTTTTTTTTTTTTTTTTTTTACGCCTTTCCCTTCTTTTTAACCTTTTTTGTGTGTGCGTGTAAATAGTTTGTAAGGTTACTCAATGATGACAGTTATTGTTGATCTCTTTATAAATTGAACTAGCCTCTTTTTCCCCCGTCATTCTCTCACTTTCTACTTTCTTATCCAATAAGGCAAATGCATAATTCTTATTTTGTCTTGCACTTGATATTCTGTATACGCGTTTCATATTATTGGTTTTGAACTGAATTTGTTTATGAACGAAATCAGAATTTTTTCTTTTTTGAATAAAGTTTTCTCTCTCTCTCTCTCTCTCTCTCTCTCTCTCTCTCTCTTAAATAACTCGGTTTTTAACACAAAGTCCAAGTGATGAAACTATTGGTATGAAGCAGAAGGAGTGAAAAAAAAAAGAGTCAGACCCTTCAGGGGGATTATTAAAAAAAAAAAATGTTGCTTTACTACTGAAGCTATTATTAGTTAGTGAAAACCCTTTTCCAAATTGTATCATGAAATGGGCCTTCATTTTATTTTTATAATAATAAAAAAAAAAAGTTGTTTCTTATTTAGAACCTTATACTGGAGAGCAGTACAGCAGTTTGAGCTTTCTTCAATTGTTTTCCAGAGTAAAGAATTCAATGTAATTCACTGTGATCGTTTGATATGCAGTTATAAGGAATTGGCTTTATGGGTGAAGTCGAAGGAACTTGGATACCCTATTATTACCAAGATGAGCTTCTCTTTTTTGTTAATAACATTGATGGTCCTATTAAACCAGTGATACCTACCTCCTTGATAACCTTTTAACGATGACATGATTTGCTTTGTTATAGGGTATAAAGAATTTCGGTTTAAGATTCTGGGCTCGTTTGGGTTGACATATGTGACATTTCAGCCCAGAAACTGTATAACATGTCAAATCATGACTTGATCTGGATTCATACCCGTTTTTTCTTTGGTGACTGTAGACATTTCTCTAGCATAACTTAATATGAATAACGCTATTGGACTTTTGCTCGCATACATATGTGCCACCAATATCTAACTATTTTTTTTTAATATACTACAAACGTTATAGCCAAACAAGACATAAAAAGACGGTATTGAAAGAAGAAAGAAAGACGAAGAAAAGAAAAGAAACAGAAAGAGTTTTAAATAAACGCGTAAACTTGTTTGTGATTTATCATGTGGCGTGTTAATGGATGCACACAAACCCTCTATTTATCTTGGGAGGCAAGGCCATCGTCCTCTTGAAGCCTGTTTCATCTAAAAATAGACAATTACATGTCTCTTGGCTGTCTTTATTATTTTTGTACTTGACTGGTACTTTTATAAATAGAGCACAATGTCTTATCTTTATATAAAGGTTGTTATAAAAGTCTGTATATGTACATATTTGCAGCGCGTCTTTTTGTATTACTCTAATCGTTGCTTTTTGTTTCAAATTCAGTTCCAAAAAAAAAAAAAACCAAGTCCCAAATAGTGTAATAGGAGAGAAGGGGGATGGAAAATCCAGTAGTACTTAACAACGCCTTCTCTCTTTCATAGCATAATATGGATCGATCGGTAAATGCTTGAATGGTTTTAAAATAATAACGATCTAACTTTTTTTAAACAGAACTTCATTCAAATGAACATAAACAAAAAAAGAACAACACAGTTTTTTGAAAAGCCAGAAAGTAAAAAAAAAAACAAAATTGACATATAAAAAAAAAAAAAAAACTCTTTTTTTAATATTTGTTATTAGGTTCTATATGGGCAGATAAATATGAACCCACTTTAGTAATAATAATAATAAAAAAAAAACTCGACACACATTATTTAGATACATAACATAAAAGATACTTACAATTATTTAGAAAGAAATAGGTGTTAGTAAACTAAAAATCACCCAAGTTCAAAAAGCCATTGAACAGTCCTCACTTGTGAACGGCCGGATAAAATTATTAATACTGGCGGGACCTACAGGAAGTGGAAAGAGCACGCTTGTCAAGTTATTATGTAGACAGTACGGATTTGAACTGACAGAATGGATCACGCCTGAACGAAACTGGAGTAGTCGAGTAGGACATATGGAAGCCTTTCGACAGTTTATGGATAAAGCGATTGGATTTCAAACACTTGATCTCCATGAACTCAACAGTAAAAGAAAAGTCATCTTGATGGACGATATACCTGATCTATTACACGATAATGGAAAAAGAGATTACTCTAACATCTTACAAAACTGTTTGAATTCAAGTAAAAGGTTTCTTATTGTGTTGATTGCTTCCGACGCTATTAGTAGTCGAGAAAGTATTGGTGTTTCAAGAATGGAAAATCATGCAAGAGTGGTTGCACCTGATGTATTAAAAAATGATCCTCGCGTAGAGTATATCGAGTAAGTAAGTAACGAAACAAGAAAAAAAAAAAAAAAAAAGTTATATAAATATGTAGATTTCTAAAAAGAGAAATAAGCTTAGATTTCAACCAATTACACAAGTGAATATGCTAAAGATTTTATCAAGTATTAAAAATGCAGAAGGTCTTTCAATACCTCAACCATATTTGAATAACTTAGTACAAGATAGTAATGGAGATATTCGATCGGCTATTAATGGATTACAATTCATATCAAATCAAGTTAAAAAAGAACGAGCTACTACAAAAGTATCTAGTTCGAAAGTTGTGGAATTTGATAAACATGTTTCTAAATTGAGCTTGTTTCATGCAGTTGGTAAAGTACTTTATGCTAAACGAAATACAGATCAAACATTAGAATCTAAACCTGATGTAAGCTATATACAAAAAAAAAAACACACTTCTCTGTTCAAATTCTAATTATTTAATACATAGCATATTATGAATAAATTACCTGTGGATCATGATATATTTATTGACTACGTTCATCAAAATTGTATTGGATTCTTTCAAGATATTGAATCCTGTTCAAAGGCATTAGATGAATTAGGTTTTGCAGATGCATTACGATCCGAGTTTGATTGGTCAGATAAGAGTTCAGCAGAATATCGAAACTATATCTCAATGTACGGTGTCATGAAGAATCGAAAGGATACAGCACATAAATTCAGTCGATTGGCTGGCACCGAGTTTGGAAAATTAAAGTATGAGACTCGAAAAAAGACATATCAGGCTTATGAAGAAATTTGGTTGGAATCTGTTAAACAAAGAAACTCTTATGTTATAAATAATGATGCAGATGAGTTTCAAAAGGAAAAAAACCAAGTGGAAGAAGAACAGGATGATGATGAAATGTTTGATAAAATGTTTGGTGATGGATCTGAATTAGTTGATTTGGATTTTTAAGTAAATATATATATATATATATATATAAAGTCATCCCTTTATTAGTTTACAATTAAACTACATGAAAAGAATGAATACACAATTATACTTAATAATAATAATAATAAAAAAAAAAATACGCGTTTGTTATTCTTTAATGACTGAATTACACAAATCTATTCAACCACTCTTGTTCGTACAGCAGCAAAAAACAAAAGAGACTCCGATACGAATTAATCATGAAAAACAAAAAAAAAAATCGTTTGTTATAATCTGTCTCTATCTCTCTTTTATACTTGATTTATCGTTATGGCACGTATAGGCCTATTAAAGAATCAAGGTATCTTGAGTCTTTTGTTAATTATCATGGTTGTTATCGCAACCATGGTTCCTAACGTAAAGGCTTGGACTGAAGGTAAAAAAATAAAAAATAAAAATAAAAAAGATGATGATGTTATTGACATGCTTCAAATATAAAAAAGCCGATTTCGAAATCTTTGATATTGTTGACGCTTTAGAAAAGGCAGAAGGAAAAGATACCAACTTTTATAACTGGTTAGGTGTTCCCGTAAGTAAATAATATGTGTATTGCTTAGATAAAAAAAAAAATATTAAAATATATATATATATATATCAAAGGCTTCTGCTAGTCAAGCAGATATTAGTAAGGCGTATCGTAAACTTTCTTTGAAATGGCAGTAAGTATACATATAGAATGAAAGAGCAGAAAAAAAAAAAGAAATGAACACACAATTTTTTTCTTTCTTTCTTTAGTCCTGATAAGAATCCAGGAGATGCAAAGGCAAAAGATAGATTTACGCGTTTAGGTGTTATCGTATCCATCTTACGTGATCCTACCAGTCGTGAACGATACAATTTCTTTTACAAGAACGGTGTACCTCGTTGGAGAGGTACTGGATACCTTTACAGTCGATTCCGACCTGGATTAGGTACAGTGATGGTCGTACTTGTGTTGATTGCTGCAGGTATGCAATATATTGCAGGACAAATCAATTATAGACAAGAGAGAAAGCGTATTTTAGAGTTTATTTCAAACGCCAGAAGTCAAATGATTCAAGATGCACCTAAAGGTCGTGCACCTACTCTCGGTCGTAGTTATATTGAGGTCGGTCAAAGACATATGCGTTGTGAGGTCAAGAGTGATACGTCAATTGTGGTTTATCCCGACGAAAGATCAGGTGAGCCTGTTGAATTGAATACGGAGTGGGTTGCTAAACCTACTGTGGAATCACTCTTTATTGTAACTTGGCCAAAACGTTTAATTCATAAGATCATGGGTAAAAAGCAAAAAATGGTAGAAGGAGAAGAGGAAGAGTATGAAGAGGAAGGAGAAGAAGAAAAGGTTGTAGAATCTGATGAAAAGGTTGGTTCTTCACCTAAAACTACTGCTAAAAAGACACTTCGTAAACGTGGTGGAGGAGAAAAAGTGAATGTGATTGGAGCTAAAGTTGGAGGTCGTAGAAGACCTGCCAAAAACTAAATAAAATAATATTTTAAAACTCCCAAAAAAAAAAGTTTGTGACTCTATTTCGAATTTTGTTGTGTTTGTTTGATTAATACCCCCCCGGGGAAGGGTGAATATCCCCCTTCTCTCTTTTTCTCTTTATTAAAAAATTCAATATGGCTAAAAAAGCAAAAGCAAGAGTTATTTTGGTAAAGTTATTATCTTCTGCCGGTACTGGATTCAACTATATCAAAAGTCGTCCTAGAATTTCACCCAAGTTATCTTTAATGAAATATGATCCTATGGGTAAAAAAAAAACTTTTTTTTCGCTTTTATGAATGAGCAAGTTTATTTATAACACCCTTTTTTTTTATTATTATTATAGTCAAGCAACACGTCTTGTTTCAAGAAACAAAAATGAAGAAATAAGAAAAAGATTTTAGAAATTCCTGTACATAAATTTTTTATTATAGTGGAAAAAGAAAAAGCAGATATATACACACACACACACTCACTCACTCACTCACTCACTCACGCACACCTATTTTTTTTTATTTATTTTATTGTTATAATAAATCAAATCAACACATAATACACAAAGTAGGGGGTGAAAAGGGGACAACGATTGGAATGATGTGATTATGACAGGAGTACTTTTATTGTACAGGAATGTTTTTTTTTTTTCTTTTACGGAATCGATCATAATTGTAGTATCAATGCCAAAAAAAAAAAATACATTTGATTAGGAAATTAGGAATTGACGGTTCGTGTTTAAACGTCATTTTTATAAAAATAGTGTTCCTGAATTATCTTATTTTTTAATTAATAAGCGTACATGACGTTTTTTAACGATTTAATATCGAACGTGGCAATTCTGTTATTTTTTTTTTTTCCTTCTAGATGCTATTATACCCCCCCCCCTTTTTTTTTTTTTTTTTTTACTTTGTGCATAAATAAACAAATTGCTTAAAAGCGTAATAAAGGGATTTGAAACCTTTTAAATTAATTTTTTTCGATAATAGATGGTATTTTAGGCCATTAGAATCTGCATGGAAAGTACCAGTAAAATACATGATAGAAGACTAGGTAGAATCAGGGGCTTTCTTAGGTTTTACGTTTTCTTGAGGTGATCTTTCTTTTTTTTTACAATATAATTAACTATGTACTCGCTTCGCTTGCTGATAGCTATCTATACCCTAAAACGGCTTGTGATTCAATCAGTACTACTCAGATATTCTTGTTTCGATTCTACATAATCATTATCATTGCATACATATCTTTGTTAATAAGAACCAAGTTTTTTTTTTTTTTAGTCTTCTTTTATTGATGTTCTATATATTGATATTAAGCAAAAATACTATAAATCTGTAGGAAGAAAATAACTACGGCATAGTTAATAATAATAAAAAAAAAAGTAAAAAGCGGTTAGCCTAAAAGGATATTTGAAAGCTTTATGGGATACAATGAATGCCAACAAAATGACAAGTTATATAACTTTGGTTCTTTGTGCAATATTTGAATACATAAGAAAGAAAAAAGTTCAAGGGGAGATGAGAAGGTCGCGGGCGAAATACTATGTTGGAAACAATGTTACTTGTGTATTAGTCTTTGAAGCTCTCAATTTTAGAGTCATCTGGATTGACGAGGAATTTGATAGCCTTAGGTGATTTAACTCTTGAACGAGCATCATGGTCTGGTAGTTATATATAGGCAAATGTTTTCAAGCTTTTGACTTTGTGATCGATGCGACTGAAACTACTCTTACAGAAAACGAAGTCCTTCTAAATCCAATAATCCAACAAATAACTGCGAATTCTGTGAATAAATGCCAACCTGTCTGACGCTGCATCTAGTGGCAATTAGCGCTTTAATTATATTTGTTTTGAAAGAACTGACAGTTATTCTGGTCCTTCCATTATACAGAGGGCAGCTTCTGAGGGATCAATGTTACGAAGAAGCAGTATAATAGGTCTTCCTACCCTGAGTCTGAGCTGATGTGGGAGAATAAAACCATTATTAATGGAATTGAAAAGTTCAAAAGAGTAAGCGATACAAATTTTGGGGTCACATAGACATCGTCTCAGTTAAGCAGGCGCTTTATCTACCTCTTAAGCTAACCACTATTACCTATGTCATTAATATCGGCTGCATCAGCATCTCTGGGTGTCGGGGTATCTTTCTTTCGGTTGCAACATCGCTTTTATAAGGTCGGTGTACATAGATCACCTCATTACTAAAATTTTAAAACGGAAGTATGAGAGTATATTTATTAAGCTCAAAGATTTTTGAGAAAGATATGTATTTGTTAAACGGAGAAAGCACCTACAGTTTTCAAAACTGTGATACAAGATGCAAATAAATAATTAACTAATACATGAAGATGCTTACCTTATTATATACAAATAATATCTCATTTTTAAATGCAAAACTCTGTAACTATTAGGGATGCTAAAAGATGTCAACTAAAATCTAAAATAGTGAATTATATGTGGTGAAATATCATGGGTTTTAAATAAATTTGATAGTTAAAATAAAATATTAGCTAATGTGATGAATAGAACGTAAATCACAAAAACTTAATTTAGCGTTGGGCTTTAAATATAAGCACTTGTGATTAAATAAATAATCTTAAAAAATTCTTTTCGTTCTTCTATTATATTTTATAATACCGTTATGAACGAAGTCTCAAGAAATTTTATTCTTTTAGAAGTTAAAAGTAAAGTAAACATACATAAAGAGCTTGTACGAGACGAAGACTCTTCATGGCAAATATCTTATAGTAAGGATGAAAAAATGCTTTATCTGTTTGCTTCTATCAACCAAGAGCATTATAAAGATCAATTATGTTGGGGATTTCATCAAGATATGGATTCGCTACCAGAACACCATATTACAGAACACATTGGAAAAATATGAAGCAAAAATAAGGCTGGTCGTCGAGAACAGAATTTTTTCTGGATACGTAGGCACTTCGCACTCAGAACTCCCTGAAAGTGAATCCTCTATTTTTGTATCTATGTTAAAAGATATATTCTGAAATTCTACTAATAAATAATAGTAATATAAACACCATCTTACACAATAAGATAAATTGCGTCCAGCATATTCCTCCTAATATTTGTGATGATGTACAATAGCAAAAAGCATATATATCAGGACTTTTTTTTTATAGTAACTACTCTTGCTTAAACAAAGAAGTTCCTTGATATTATTGTGAATTAAAAGTTACCGATTTTAGCTAAAAGACGTATCTTCCCCCTTTTTTTTTATGACTAAATGTGCATATGTGCATTAGATTTCTTTAAAGAAAGTATTAAAAGTTTTTTCTAAATAGTTATAGTTTATTATCCAGTAGATGTTATACATGTACAATATTAAACATGATATTATTATGAAGATACTTAATGGCAGGTTTTTATAACCCTGATCTATGTACTTATATATTTATAAGTAATAAGGGATAACGCAAATACGACAACTTCTATAAAACTACAATTTTTATTAAAATAATGAGTTCATACAACAAAAAGCATTTATTTAAAGGGATATTTTTTATTTAATATAAAAAAAAGGAATGAAAGGTATGGGACCATTGTAGAATTATGGAATATAGGTAGGGATACGAATAGAACTACCTTCAAACTTTTCAATATCAAAATCATTCAACCTTTTCCCAACAGGAGCGAAGCATACCGTGAAGTGTATAGTCTTTTCACATTTGAAAGCAAAAGTTTGTTGACAATAATAATGTTCATAACTGTCAAAATTTCTATATTCGACTCTTTTTGAATTTTCACCAAGGTAGTAGTTTTGCTTAGATCTATCTATATATTCGAAGCTAATTGCCATAGGATTAAACGGCTGATTAACGTAAAGGCAAAAATATTCTAATTTTTTAAACCGTGTCAGATCCATATCCAGCTTGTATAATTCTTGACCTTCTAAAACAATAATTTGAATATTTGGCAAATAAGTAGATACAACTTCCAAGATACCAGTGCTGGGCTCAATACGAAACTGAGCCATTCTTAAATTGTTTTGAGTGCCACCATTAGAATTGTTTGTTTCTTTGCGTGGAAGTCTGTCGAGTATCAAGTAACTAGACAAATTAAAGTACTCTAAATTTGTACATTCCGTTAACCCAAATTTCAAAAAGTGGTGTATAAATTCTTCGTCTCGCATGATACTCCATGAGCTTAAATTTAAGTGAGTAATTATTTCAGCTCCAATACTAGGAACTAACTTGGCTGGTGAGTAAAATATATTTTTTTCTCTGTTGGTGATATCCTTCTCTTCTATTCCATAAAACAAAGTAATTCTATTGTTTAATTTGTTGTACTTGAAACCTTCCCGTAACGTATCAGAGATACAATAGAATTTTGATATAGTTTGTACTTTCTTCTTTCCCTTGAAAGCATTTGCCATTTGAAACCATTTCTTTATTTTCGATTGGTTGCTGTAATTATTGATTCTTCCGCCGTTAGTTTTTTCTGCAAACCCAAAGCTAATTTCCTGTATATCACCTAGTCTTTCCATCAACCTCAAGGCATCTTGAATACCAACTTCCTCTATCCATTTATAGAGCCCATTATTTAGTATGCGAATATCTAACTTACGCAAATGTCTAGGGAGGTATTCTATAATATAGTCGATGTGAGTAAATGATAAGTTTGGAAGCCTTATATTTAATAATCGAAGGTTTCTGCCCAATTCTGGAGTTGAATTCTTTGCTTTATATAATTCTTTCTGTATGATTTGGTCGAGAACATCGTGGGAACTAGTAAAATATAACTCTGTCAAGTTAGGACAAATTTCTTGAATTCCAAAGATCGTTATGTCTGCGCGACTCATATTGTGAAATTGTAGCTGGGTCAGATGTTTAAACGATTTGAGTACGGCAAGAGGATCTAAGTTGCTATTATTCCAAAAGTCCATATCTACATAATTAAAACATAATCTGGTCAAAGTATTGGCAAAACAAAGGCATGTTCTGATATATTCAATATAACTATGTCTGTTATCATGAAACCGGTAGAATGTGCTTGGAATTGATTTAAGGTATGGTAAATTTGCCTTAGGCATATAAGAGATATAATCCATGAAGTTATCGCTTTCTGATAGATCAATTTCTTGGAGGTTTGGTAGATACTTTAACAACAACAAAAATTGGTTTTGGTTGAAAGAAAGAGGCTTTGGGTATGCATTGCGGGATACAGTTGGACTCATATAAGAATTAAAGATCATACCATCAGACTTGGTTGGATTAAAATACAGTTTTCGAACTAGGTAACCATATTTTAAGCACTGTTCCAAACTACCAAATGCTAGCTTGAGCTTTATATATATAATCTTATGATAATCTATTATCAGCTCTTTATTGTAAATTGGCAAAGCAAGTAAATTCCAATGTTTACAAACAAAAAGGCATGTTTTGATTTCACGTTTGTTTAGGTAATCGAATATTTTTTGATAGATTTCTTCAGGAAGGTCGCGCATTATATTTGTTTGTTATTAAAAAAAAGTTATTAAAAAAGGAAAGAAGAAAAAAAAAGAACAAATCGTATCCTTTTTTATAATACTTTTAAAAAAAAAGCCACGAGAAAAATCGAGATGACACACAAAATGTAAAGGGGAAAATAACCGCCACAATGAGTACGTTGCAAAAGTTATTTAAATATTTTGTTGTCAATTGTTTCTAAACGTTGGTTTTGATTATCAGAAATAACTACATATTCTGAAGATATTTGCAGTTACACCTGTAAGCTAATGCTGTTCATACGATTAGTGTATAAAAACTCGAGTATACATATGACAGATTTTTTCTATGTAGCTACAAGCAACCAATAATATTCTAACAACTTTTGGTCCCGTTATGCTTTTTTTATATATGACTAAAAAAAAATCATCAAGCTTGCTTGAAAATAAAATAAAAATATAGATACATACAGGATACACATATAATGGTAGTTATGGCAAATGTTGCAAGCTCTATATACATATTTCGTTATCCTTAAAAGACTATATTCAAGTTTAAAACGACTTACATTCTAGCTTTTTTTTTTTCTTATCATGCGTTCTATCAGTATTAACTGTAGTTATTCTATCATTCCCCATATTTCAATCTCTTTTTTAAATATTGTACATTTTTTTTAAAAAAATAAAAGGAATTTGTGATGGTTTATTAGTATGCGTGTAAGGATATTAAAAAGAAAGGGATAGAAAACAATTAAAGAGAACGTATATTTATACCAACAAGTGAGTAATAGAAATATTTGATTATGGCATAAATACAATATATTACATCACTTTAAGAATCAATAGCATATCGTTTACCTCTCGAAATTTCTCTCCATCATAGCATACATAATAAATATTAGATGCGGTTCCTAAAAATGTAACTGCTCCACCTCCAGTACAGCTTATTAAATATTTTGGCATGTCTGTTACACTATCGTCGTTAAAGGCGATTTGAACCTGTAATTATTTATACATATACATCAAATTCTCATATATTATATACAGTATTATTTATCAACTTACACTAAAGCTGACTTCGCTATTTTTTTTAGAATAACGATTACAGTCAGTGTTTGAATAATGACAACATTCACTACTAGAGTGACCAATTGATTTTTTAAACGAGCTATATACACATATAAAGGTAGGTTTTTCTTTAAGTTTAAGGTTAAATTATGCTAATATAAACTTACTATCCAGTCGTTTTAGTACCCTCAATGTATAATAAGGCCGAGGTATCATCTATATTATTGTATATGCAGTATCCTTGAACTTTTTGAAAGAAAAGAGATACCAGGACACAAATAAGCAATGTAGATTTTATCAGAGACAACATATTTTTACTGTAAAGATAATTATGAAAAAAAAATAGGTATTATCGGGCTTATATACTTTTTTTTTTGTTACTAGGCGTTAAGCTTTTCGCTTTACTAGCTTGATACTTTCTTTGTTCTGACTTTGGAGTTTAATGGAAAATATACCATAGAATAAAGAATTATTTGATTAAATTTTACATGTACATACACACAAAGCAGTTCTTAAATGATTGATCAAACGTTGTCAAATTGACAACGAAATTTAAGAATTAGTTGTACATTCTGAGCAAATATATCAGAAACTAAATGCAATATAAATCTATATATATAATTCTTAAAACACCCCTTAATGAAGACTTGTGTCCCCTTTGTTTGGGTGAAGATACGCACCATTTTTAATCCTAAAAGTAAAAACGTTAGGTCTTATAATTACAGTATCTGATTAAGGACTGACTATCATTTGACTGTTATTGATATCGTCTTTTTTCTCTCACTCCTTTTTTTTTGGCTCTTCCTTTTTCTTTCACTTTCTTTTTTATATATATCTCAAAATAAATCTTCCTTATCATTACAGTCTTAATCTCTTCTATGGCTACGTATCCTTCCTAGACAAGAGATTGTTTCAAGAATTAGATAACTTTGAAACCTGCATACATAATACATATTTGTCAGTGGTAAGATATATTATAGCTCTAATAAATTTATCACAAAGAAGTGATTCATTGTCTAATAAATCTCAATAACAGACTCTCTCTTTTTTTTTTTTTTTTTTTTTTTTTTTTTTTTTTTTTTTTGTATCTATTTAATAGAGGGGGTGTCCCGTCCAAATCCATTAGTGGTGAGGTGGCCGTCAGAGAGTGAAAAAAAAATGGTGCGCATACAGTGCATCTATTCTTAAATCGAAAATTTTTAGCCCTAGCAATTTTTTTTTATAAAATTCTAAATTTACTACCGAAAAAAGTAAGTTAGTCATTTAGAATAAACATAGACCTTTTATATTAAACCTGTTAAAGAAATGTATGAAAACAGAAATTTAATTTTGATAAAAAAAATTTCTAAATAAGTTGATAAAATATCGACTTAATAGCAGGGCTGACTCGAAAATGTCCGTCTATTTTGGCACCCAAAAATCATATAAGAGCAGTAACAGCCAATAACATTACAGTTTGTGGTTATACCGATTTTTAAACTGTTACAAGAAGAAGCTTCAAAAATTGACATCGACAAAATTGGGATCGAAGAAGTTTTCCAAACCTTAAAATCACATGATTAACTTTTTTTGAGTCAATAAAAATAATTACTCACATTATTTGAGTTCATACAAAATATTTAAATGTGTTTTATTGGTTTAAACTATCAAAAGATGTGAAAATTTTTTAAATGAGTAACTTTTTTACATAAAAACTGAGTTTAAACCGAAAAACTGTGAATGTCCGTTTTTTAAAAAAATACGATTTAAGAATAGATGCACTGTATATTTTCCTTTTTTTTTTTTTTGCAGGACAGAAAGGAACGCTCCTTTTTAATCTGGTATTGCAAACAACTCTGTCATTCCAAAAAGTTCTGACCATTTAGTTTGTTATTGGGAAGATTGCTTGAAATCTTTTGCCTAAAGGAAACATGCTTTTGATCTTCAAACAATGAAAGTCTCTGTTGAGAAATCAATGATGGTAAGTGAAAAAACATGGATATTCCTACAGTGTATCTAATTGTATTGTGGATTGCCCAATCTTCTACTACTCTTCTGTAAGAGGCGCTGAAGGTTTCACTTGCATTGCAAACCAACCTTCAGCCTCTTTCATAATCCCACCTTTACATGTCCCAACAGCTCATTCTTCCGTGACAGATCAAAGCCTATTAAAATATTTCATCAATAATTCTCGTATTTCTAACATTATACAGAACGAGTTATATGTGAAAATGAAAGAAAACATCTCAAATACTGCAAACAATGACTGGTTTGATAGTCCACAATCCAGGTATGCTGTATCACAACTATTTGTTGTCTGCATTTTGTTAGATGATACAAGAGCGTTGCTTGTAAACTGGGTGGAGTCCTATGGTAGGAAAAATAACAAAGAACCTCATGCCGGGGACTATTCAACAACGGATAGTGAGACATCAATACCTTCGCATGATGGCGGATATGATAGTGTGTATGTTAGACCAATGAGTAGCGACAACAACAAGAAATTAATTATCGGCACCTTCAGCTGTAATTTGCTGGTAACCTCAAGCTGTACTATTGATAATTTTGATAACAGCTCTATAATATGTGTTGGGCCATCAACAAACTCATTCAAGCCTTCGAATCAAACACACATATTTCTTAACAAAAAATGGCTGATAAGTCTCTTACTTTGCTCTCAAACAATGACTGCTGTCGACTGTATCCTTACGACCAATAAGAGCAATTGAAGCAGGTCCGATCAGTAGAGAAACGTATACCAAATGTCAATGCGCATCCTATATTACAAAAGGCCATATTTATCAGCCCTGTTCGATTTGGACCCTACTATATAGCTATTCTAAGAAGACAGAAAAATCACAAGCAAGAAAAGTATCAAAAATATTCAACAGAATTGCTACATAGTTATAGCGGTGAGCAACTCTTCAAAACGTAATGAAACACCTAGAGATATCAATTACAACACACGACGCTGCCGCACAATGTAACAATACAACGCATTCCTATTGTGCGTTGCAGCAATTTCAAACATCGGCTGCGTAAAAAAAATGCGGCGCACGTTGGTGGTGACATCGTTGAATTGAAAACAACGCTTGGTTAACACAGCGTTATATTGGAAGCAGAGATCGGTTATACAAGTCATCAAAGGAAACTTATGGTTATTTAAGACTTCAGAGAATTAAACGAGTTTTTTTTTTAAAAAAAATCTTCAAAAAAAAAAGCAAAAAAATGAAAATTAAAAGAGATTAATGCGGTTTTAGGGCCGCAAGTCTTGTCGTATTGGCAACAAATAGTCTTGGACATAAGTGAAAAATATGATGCTGTCAATACATTCAAAGCATATTGACAACGTCTATGAATGTGATGGCCTTAGTAAGTTTTATATGATTACGAAATTCGAAACAATTAAGCCAGTTGTTTGATGGATACACACCTCTGGTATGACTGCTTCGGCTGCCCTCAAATTATAGCTGATACCTTCCAAAAGCCAGTTATTTTGTTTTCTTGATAGTTAAAACTGGTAGGGACCATGTTGTATGGACAGATTACAAAGGTAAACCGATCTAAACCAAGAATAAAATAGGATTTGTACCTCTAATTGGTGGTCTAGCGTAAAACCGACAAAAATAATAGCTTAAAGTTTCAATTGAATAATGGCCGGCTATGCACTTCTTACGCAGAAGGGCCTTTGACAAAAATCAAGACATTTGTATCGAAGACATGTCTAGATACTACAAAAATCAACAACAATATCAACAACATAACGCAAATCAATAGTATTGATTACATCTTATAGCAAACTTCTCATCCTATAAATTTACTACCTTAAATTTTTTTGAAAAAAACATAATAAAAGCTAGAGATAACTCAACAAATAAATTCTAATGCAAAAGTAGTGCATATAGTGAATTTTAAAAACCTGGTGCGCGTTTTGCGCGTATCTTTCCCTAGTTTTTCCTAGACGATCTTTTTTTTTTTCAAACATAATGAAATCAACAAGTAAGAAACAAGAATACGAGTAACGCATTCCTTATCTTTTGTTTTAAAAAAGAAACATTACTCTCTTTTTTTTTTTAGATTCAAAAGCAATAAATAAAACAGAGGTAAAAAAAATCATAAATAATAATAATAAAAAAAGAGAAACTATTGCTAATAGTCAAAATGAAAAAGGAAGAGCATAAAAAGGCAATACGTAGAGCAACTACTCCACCAATAACAGATCCGTCTATAGTACCCGACCGTAACGTAGATAAACTTATATATGGCTCTTACGAGATTGGTGCTTGGTATTTTTCTCCTTACCCGTATGAATTCGGTTCTTTCATTGACAAACTTTATGTTTGTGAATTCTGTTTACGTTATATGAATAAAGAGTCTCAGCTCGCTTATCACAAGGTAAAACAAAAAAATATTTCCACAAGTTTTTATTTATTAAACGCTTAACTATATATAGACTTTATGTAAGGCTAGAAAGCCACCAGGAAGAATCATCTATGCAAAAGGTAAAATTAAAGTATTTGAGGTGGATGGACATCAGGATAAAGTAAGTTTTTTTATATATATGGTATATGACGGAGTCATTGATGTTCAAGTATATTTAGTTATACTGTCAAAACCTCTGTTTAATGGCAAAATTATTTTTGGACAATAAAACATTATACTATGACACGGATGGATTTAAATTTTATGTGCTGACAGAAAATACTAAATATAAAACGGTTGATGAGATGGTGGGATATTTTTCCAAGGTAAACTATAGAAAGAGTGAGAAGTTATGTTTGAGAAGGCGTACTAATGTACTAGAGTAGGAAAAGATATCTTATGACAGTTATAACTTGGCTTGTATCATGACATTACCATCACATCAGAGAAAAGGATATGGTCGATTACTAATTGAACTAAGTTACGAGTTATCAAAACACGAAGGTAAAATTGGGTCTCCTGAGAAACCACTATCACCACTCGGTAGCCTTGGCTACCAATCTTACTGGGCATCGGCTATTATGACTACACTATTACATTTCAGAGGTGATGTCTCTATTCTCGAAATATCAAAAGAAACTTGCATTCATGAACAAGATATCATACTTACATTATCAAGATTAAATTTACTTTGTTATCGTAAACTTAATAGACAACAACAAAATATTTGCATCTCGGATAAAATGTTACAAGATGCTTTGTCTCAATTTAATATAAATCTTGGTAGAAAACTAGATCCTGCAAACATAAGATGGTAGCTTTTTTTTTTACAATTATACATAATATACATATAAAATCATTCCTTTTTTTCTTTTCTTTTTTTCGTAAATTGCACTTCTTTTTTCTCTTTTCGTAAACTGTTTTATAGTGCATTTCCTCTCAAAATGAACTAAATCCACATTGCTTTCCTGACTAAAATTTTTTTTTTAAAAAGGTTAATATTCGCATTTTCGGTAACAGCATTTTGCATTATCCAAAGTTCGATTTTTCTGCCGTCAAAATTCGTTCAAGGCCAATTATAGAAGAGAAAATGACAGAAAAGTATGGCTCATTAGAAAAAAAGATCTAGTAAAGGTTCGAAAACCTTCGTCTCTGAGTAGGCTGGCAGAGTTGAATACATCATTATTATTTTTGACGAGCCTATCTTAAAGCGCAACGTACTGCGAAATAATGAAGGCCAGCAAACACGAAGCGAAGCGTAGGGGATTTGCTACAGGAATGTAATGGCAGTTTAAAATAGGCTTGTTATTTTTGAACGAAACACTATAATGTAAAAAACGCTGATGTCCGGTCGATTTACACGGCGGACCAAAAAACTTCAAAAGCGTAATGTAGACCTTTTTTTCGGGATTAACGACCTGACCCACTCTCTTCGCTCGCTGACGGCTGTCTCACCCTAACGTGCTTGGACTTAATATATATATTTACAAAATACATGCAGCCTACACAAAAAAGAGTATTAGTTATTGAAATTTATTAGACAGTGAATCACTTATTCGTGATAAAATTACTAAAGTACCCTACCATTAACAACAATGCATTATACACGTTTCAAAATTGTTCATTTCTTGAGACAATCTCTTGTCCGAGTAATATATGCAATCGAAGAAAAGATTTGGATGGTATTGGAAGGAAAGATACATGTTTTGAAATGAAAAAAGAGACATATTAAAGATAAAAATGAAAAAGAAAGTGGTTTTTTTTACTATCATGACATTATTTTTCTTTCTCCACTTGTGTCTCCTGTAAATATCACAGTCTTCTCCTCATAATGGACTTTAAATATAAAAAGGAATATCCTTCCTTTACAAAAAAAAAAATATTTTTTAAATGAGTACAAACATGACAGCTACTGAAAAAAAACCTGTTAGGTAACTACTTTTTTTTTGTCCTGAGAAGTACGTATTTATAGTTTTCGTATAGAGTTTGGGTCGATGGTTGCTTCGACATGATGCACTATGGTCATGCCAACGCTTTGAGACAGGTACAACATATACACGCAATTTTCTTCAAATAAAGTTTTATGTACTAAAATATTATTTTTTATATATATAAAAAAAGGCTAAAGCTATGGGCGACATTTTAGTAGTTGGCGTTCACTCTGACGCTGAAATCGAAAAGAACAAAGGCCCTACCGTTATGAAAGAGGACGAAAGGTATGCAATAAAAAACACGTTTTAAACACTTGGCTTACAAAACAAACAGATATGCAGCAGTGGAAGCATGCAAATGGGTTGACGAAGTAGTCCCAAACGCACCCTATAACACCACCGTCGAATGTCTTAAAGAACACAATATCGATTTCTGTGTCCATGGTGACGATATTACCACAATGGCAGACGGTACAGACTGTTACCAAGCCGTGAAAGACGCTGGTCTCTATCGTGAATGTAAGAGAACCGTTGGTGTTTCCACCACTGAACTCGTAGGTCGTATGCTTTTAATGACGCGTGATCATCATAAACGTACAAACGCCACTGAAACCCCAATTATCTCTACTTTTGATACCAGTGAATTGCCTCTTTTCAGTACCAATGGATCTACTACTGCCACCGTATCTCATTTCTTACCTACCTCCAGAAGAATCGTCCAGTTTTCCGAAGGTCGTGAACCTAAACCTACTGACAAAGTAGTTTATGTAGACGGTACTTTCGATTTGTTTCATGTCGGTCATATCGAATTCTTGAAACGCGCTAAAGCATTAGGTGATTTCTTAATCGTTGGTGTTCATGATGATCAAACTGTGAATGCTATTAAGGGCTCCAACTATCCTTTAATGAACCTTCATGAACGTGCCCTTAGTGTCTTAGCCTGTAGAGTAAGTATGATTAGTAAATAGAGAAAAAGAGAGAAATATTTATCTTCGATTTTTTTTTTAGTATGTGGATGAAGTAATTATTGGTGCCCCTTACAGTGTCACTGAAGAACTTTTAAGTGGAGAATATAACGTTTCTGTTGTAGCCCATGGTAATAGTCATTTAGAGCAAGATATGAACGGTAAACACCCTTATGAATTACCCAAGAAACTTGGTATTTATACCGAAATCGATACTCCTAATTCCACCATTACAACTGAAGGTATTATTAATCGTATTATCGAGAACCGTAAGACGTAAGTTAAGAAAACGATAAAAGTAAACAAATAACTAATGATAAATTTAGTTTCGAAGAAAGACAAAGAAGAAAAACTCAAAAAGCTGCATTAGAACGTCAAAAGGAAATTGAGGAAAAGAACAACCTTGCTCAAAACTAAAATACCCCTCAAAGAAAAAAAAGAATAAAATAAAAAGAGATTTTTTTAAAGCATTTATTTGAAATC
This sequence comes from Pilaira anomala, assembly GCA_025716855.1. Taxonomy (NCBI): domain Eukaryota; kingdom Fungi; phylum Mucoromycota; class Mucoromycetes; order Mucorales; family Mucoraceae; genus Pilaira; species Pilaira anomala. The sequence goes on from JAIXMQ010000008.1 coordinate 385,384, forward strand.
CGTTACTGTAGTTTTATATTTTGAATTATACATTCAATTAGGGGGATAAATAGATCCAGCCAGAGCATCTAAGGGATCAATACGTGTGGCTAAATTTGAGCTCTTCACCGTAACGGATCTTGCAGCAGTTGCAAAACTTTCTTCATTCGAATCTTCAAGATCTGAATAACTCGCTAAAGATTTAGGTGCATAATTGCTACGACGATGTGCTGTTTGTTGTTCAGCCTCTGCTGTCATAGATATACCAGGTGTTTGAGGTGGTGTAGGCGTATTTGGTTTAAAAGATATCGTACTCTCAGAGAACGGTTTCAATTCTTGTCTAGTAGGACGACTAATTGAGTTCGTAGGAGATAATTCATTAATGGCCGTAGTTAACTCATCATCAAGATCGTTAGGCTTTTGTGTTTGTTGCTCATCCAATTCACAGAATGACTTTGGTCTACTACTATAATTGTTTCCTTGTGGTGGATATAATGAGACAGGACTACTCATGGTGAAATTGCCGAATCCGTTATTAGGAGGATAAGGTGGGTATACTTGAGAGCTCATTCTGTCATTATTATCAGCAAATGTGATAGAGGATCCACTTGGACTTATTGCTTCATTACTATTATTTTGATTTGGAGGGTACGGCGCATTGCTATGAAATTCAGGTACAGGCATACCTTCAAATTTCTCATTTGGATCAATTGAAGCGTAAGGTAAATTCTGTGGGTTTAAATAGAATCTATTTGGAGGATACATTTGTTGTTGTGGTGGGTAAAAATAAGGGGGATCAGGCATATGAAAGCCACCAGGACCAGCCATATGTGGCTGAAGCGGTGGTGGTGGCGGTGGTGCTTGAATGGGTCCAGCAGGATAGTGTCTACTATGAACACTACCATATCCACTATTAGCAATATTACTACCAGCATCACTATTTATATCTTGATCATTAAATGGTGGAGACATGATGGAATCAATTCCACTATCATAAATTGCAGATACACCTGTAGTTCCAACTACAATGGGTATGTTGACACTGAGCTCCTTGTCTTTACCCGAGTCTAGTTCAGGTATCTTTGTGGTAACACGAATTTTATAATCCAATCTCATCACCTTGGCATTTTCTCTAATAGTGGGTGTGGTATTAGACGGAATCGACATGAGTACAATTTGACTTATTCCAATTAATCTATCATCACTAATATCTGGTTGTAATTCAACTTTGACTCTATCAGATTGAATCACTTTATCATCCAATTGTTTTGTCATTTCCGGTAAACTAGTAATAAATAAACATTAGAATTTAAATATTTATAAATAAGTTTTTATTTTACCTGTCTTTTCCGGAAGCGATAATTTCTTGGCGAACTAACTCAAATAACACAGACTCAGCAGCTGGATAACGTTTAGGCTGCTTTAATTCCATTCGAATTGTCACATCTTTTCCTCGAATACATCCTTCATGTGGTATCCAAGCTGATAATACAGACGTATTTGCATTGTCTTCATTTTTTGGCCATCGAATACTACTTTCTCTTGTACGATCAAGTCCATTTTCAGTTACATTAATTTTTCCAACAAGTGGCACCTGAATAATGTGTGACGCTTGAACAGCTGATCGTTTAAATAAACCACCTAATGATTCTAAAGTTGCTTCTATCATGTATTCAATTTTTCCTCCATCACTACCTTTCAACTAATATATGTAAGCCGTTTATTTTCAGTCAAATAATATCTTCATAAACTTACGTATCGATAACTAGGAATTGTCACACCATTCGGAACTTGTACAGAGAATTCAAATTCGGTCATCTTTTTTAAATGTTGGGTAGTATTATATTTTGTTATCTGTACTTCTTTTTCAACCGTAAAAATATTTTCAACGTGGTGTTTTGTACTATTACTATGAGAGCTACTATACCCTTTAAAGCTAACATGAAGTGTAGCTTCTCTCAGTACCTTTTCTAATTTTAAATTCGCTATACATTGGATCACTTCATCTTCGAGATAATAGTTTTGCGGGTCTTTGAGTTTAATCGATAAGTATGGTTTTACCATTTTTTATAAAAAGTACATAAATAGAGAAGAAAAGTAAAAAGAAATATCATAATGAGGCGCATTTTTATAAGAAACTAGCATTGTCGTACAATGTACACATTTAAGTTGAATCTCAATTATACAAGTGGAATATGGATTATAACCGCATTATGATCAATTTTATGCTTAGCAACTACGCCACCTTTCATACATCACTTTTTGATATCATTTAAAATATTTGGCTTTATTTCATTATGCCGGATATATTACAGGGCGATCCTCTTAGCCCTATTTTCGTCAACTTGGCTTTTGAACCATTATTGCGACTTGTTCAACAAGAACAACAGATTTCTGGTTTCTCTTTACCATCTTCTCCTGCGTCTTCTCTTTCTTTACCAGCACCTATTCCTGTCAAACTGATGGCCTACGCGGATGATATCGTGGCGTTTCTAAACTCTCCTGCTGAATTGTCTGCTTTACAGCAATGCTTGTGGATTTATTCTAGTGCTTGTAATGCTCTTGTTAATTTTTACAAAACTGTAGCTATCTCATTATCTGGGTCCACTAGTATATATAATTTTTGTTGGCGTTCAGCGCCAACTTCTAACAGCATAACTACTTGGCACGATTGTCAATTATCTCAACCGGTTATATATCTTGGTTTTCCTCTGTTTACTTCTATTGCTCAACGGGATTCTTTTCTTGATACTATTCTGGATAAAATCACTAAGGCATATCAGATTCATCAACAACGCTCGTTATCTGTTCGTGGTTGTGCTACCATTGTCAACACGCTTATTCTTAGTAAATTATGGCATGTTCTTCGTGTTGTCTCTACACCCGTATCCTTTTTGAACTCGATCCAATCTATTGTTATGAAATTCATTAATACCCGAATCTTTCCTAGCATTAGTTTTTTCCACTGCGTGTTTACCTCGAAATCGTGGTGGTCTTAGTCTGATTCACTAATCACTTCAATAATCAGTTTTGCAACTAAGGTGGATTTTCCCTTTGTTATCAACTACCACAAGTGACATATTAAACAGTAGCCGTCTCACCAAGTCACGAACCACTTCCTTTTATCACTGCCGATTGACTCTCTACGTTCTCTTTCTATAAATGTTGAATATTCTCGCAATGTTCTCATTCCTGTTCCCAAAAAAATAAAAATAAAAAAAAAATATAAAAAATCTCTTCATATTCTCATCATTTCTAAAAATATAGGTAAAACCCAAAACACAGTTGTGACTATTTTATAATTCATTAATAAAATCCGAGACGTATATTTTGTCAATTTTATGCTTAGCAACTACGCCATCGTTCATACATCACTTTTTGATATCATTTAAAATTTTTGGCTTTATTTCAATTTATTTCATTATGCCGGGGATATATTACAGGTTGGAGTGGATGAATGGGTGGGATGTATGCGTGTATGAATGGAGGTATATTATGTATAAAGGGGGGGGGGGGGATTTAATTCTTATGATTTGATTTATGTCTCTTTTGAGTTCTCCAACTTTCAACAATTGATCTTACTCTTTTACTTGAATGTGTGTGAGGATTTTCATTAGTGGAGATAGTACCTGCACTACTAAAGTAAGTGTCAATCTCTTGTTGATCGCGTGTACGCTATAAATGTATATAAAAAATATTAGTATAAACTCATACCAATAAAACTATATTATATATATATATATACCTTTTTGCTATTCATCTTTTGGAGAACAGGCAAAAGAACCTGATCAGATTTTTCTTCAGACCAACCAAATGCTTCTTCCAAGAAGAGACGTAATTTATCGAGTTGTGGTTGACCCCATTCGAATTTTTGTGAAGATTTATCAACCAATGGGTTATAATATGCGTCTATAACTAAACGACTTGGGAAATCTTCTGGTATTTCTAAAGCACTATGCTTCTTGCGCTATATATATATATATATATTTGTACATTAGTAAATCTTGTATAAAAAGGAATTCTTTTTGTTCATAACTATATACTTACGAATTTCTTTTGAAATGGTGTTTCATCCTTATTGCTATAATACCAATCTTTAAACTTTTGTAAAGGAAGTTCAATAGCTTCATCGCCGTCTGAAGAGAATTCATGTAAGATCTCCATAGCCGTAACAGGACCTACACCAGCAATACCTTCTGTGTAATCACTTCCAAGAAGAAATGCGAGTTGGACAAGTCTTTTTCGTTCTAAGAACATTTCTCTTTCAATATCTTGAATCTGGTAGCATTCAACGGATCGTTGTTGATTAAACATATTTTTGTATACTCGAGAAGCACCAAATAAGAAAGCATCAGAGTCATCGGTAATAGTACCATCAATTAAAGACAATTGTTCCAATTCAGCACATTGTGCTTCGGCTTCCATAGGTGAAACGATAAAAGGGATACCGAACAATTTGAGCATCTCTTGGATATCTCTAATCATCTGATCTGTAATCTCGTCAGAGTTTCCTTTATTCTTTCTTTGAACTTCATTGAGCTTTTCCATGTCTTCTTTCAATTCTGAGCGAACTTCTTCGACGCCTTTAGATCCAATATCAGACAGAAATTGGGCGTATTCAGCATTTTCGTTTTCTGCATTTTCGTATAGTTCATCTTCAGAGTTATAACCAATGTCAATATTCATTTGATCATCGATATGTTCTGAATCTTGATTTTCATCGTTTGAAGGCTGAATTGCACTATTTGGCTTGATATTTTTGGAAACTTCGATAGTAGTACCAGTTGTTGTGTTTGCATTCAAGTTAGGATTCATCAATGTTTGACTAGAATTATCATTAACACTCTTTAACAAAGAATTACTCATGTCAATTTGTACAGATTGTTGATTTTCTTGAAGATGAGATAAATCACCATGTTCACTATTGAGAGCACCATATGCAGCATCCAAATCTTCTTCTTGCTTGATATAAAAAGAGCCACCATCTTCAATATCTTGATCTCCATTTGTGAATTTGAGTTCTTCCTCATCATCTTCATCATATAAAACAATAGGTGTGCTATTGTTACTTTCAGATAATTTTTCATGATCAGACGATACAGATTGTTCTCTCTGAGCTTGTTCATCAAGTACCGCAGCTATTTCTGTCTTCACTTGTTCAGATTCTGTTTCTTCCTCTTCATTTTCATAATTTTGATAGTTCCATTCAATCACAGTTCTTAATAGGTCAATACAGTAGCGATAGGCTTCAAGTTTCTCGTAATCAAGTTCATTTGTCTTGCCATATAATTTACGTGCAGAGCGTACTTTTACTTTAAGTACATCCATGTCCTCTTCTTGGAAAACTGATCTAACCCACTCAATATGATGATTGGTACCAGTGTTGTAATCAGAAAAAGATTGAGGCATACGTGATAACCATAAATTAAAAAGGTCCTCCAAATCCAATTTCAATTCATCAAAGCTATCTTCGGTACCCTCCAATGGTTCAGGTGCACTTTGATACATTTGTGATGCAGAACTTTCAATCAATGGAGATTCACCCAAGTAAAGAGGTACATGATCCATAGTTTGATACTCGGGGTTTTCAAAGGAATCTGAGAGTAAGTTACAATCACTGTAAGCCTCCTCATCATCATCATCATCCTCCTCTTGTTCTTCACTGATATGTCTTGTTTGCGTATAAACTTCCAAATCGTTTTCTTTATTGTTATTGTATTCAATGCCGAGTTCATCTTCTCCAGATCCGTTATCTTCTTCCTCGCTAATATATCTTGTTTGCGTATAAACTTCCAAATCACCTTCTTTATCGGTATTGTATTCATCATTTTCAGATTGGTATTCCTCTGCAGATTCGTAATATTCTTCTTCGTCATCTTCCATTACTTCGACGTTTTCATCTTCGTTCATACTTAAAATAGAGTTTGCTAAAGCAGCTAATCTGGGATTTGCTTCAATAGCAGCTTGTACATTATCTTTAGCTGCTGGCAATGAATCCAAATTCTTTTGATCAGGTACTTCAAGTTTAGGTTCAGGGTGATCATTATCCAATTCAACAGGTTGTGTAGCGGACAATCCAGGTAATTTCCAACCCAAGCCTTGATTTAAATCTTCGTTTTTGTACAATACATATTGTTTACCACGTTCACCTGCAATACGAGATGGTTCTGCTTCTGTAGTTCCTGCTGCAGCTGTATTCATTTGCATGAGACGTTGTGTCATTACGTTACGATGTTGCAAAGACTTAATTTGATTCTTTGAGAAATCCATTGCTGTACTTGATTCGCCCACCATATCGCTCAATCGTGAGCCAGATGCTTGACGAGACTTGACTTTCAAATCTTGAATCACTTCATATTGAATACTTGGAGGTAAAGCGTTAAATACCTCTGAATCAAGATTGTCTTCAGTTGGTGTAAATTCTGTTACGAAATCCTGGATTTCTTCTGTGGTTGCTAATCGTGGATCAATCTTAGTATTGACTGGAGTTTCAATTTGTGGTAATTCATAAGGATCAATCTTTCTTGATTTATTAGAGAATTCTCTAGAAGTCACCGAATCATCATTCAATCCAAACTCTTCGTTGAGGACTGATTTTTCTTCTTCACGCGATCTATTAGAAAAAGTACGTAGCAATGAGTATTTATATATATCATGTATTTTATTCATTTTTATATATATATATATATATTATTACCTCTTTTGTGCTTTGAAAATAGCTAGAGATTTAATTTGAGACTTCAAGATTTTTCTTGCTGTTAAACCCAAATGCATTTGAAAGCCTTCCCTAAGTTTTCTTCTCTCGCGCTATAAAAACTTTGTTTTAGTTTTTTTTTTTTTTTTTCTGTACGACTACAGTAGCATATATATTCATATACTTACAATAACATTTCTTTTAATACTAGGTGTACCACCGTCAAACACAAATACTGGTTTCACATTAATGAATAAAAGTTTACATATTCTTCGAAAGAACCCTAACAAGTGTCCGTTACGTAAAGGTTCACCTTTCTGGTCACGCATGGTTCGCATAAACTGATGAGCCCAAATGGAGGCATCAACCGCGATCCTTTTTTCAGTTAAACTTTCTAGTTCTGTACGTCTAGACGCAGGTCGCAAGAGTGACCAAAGTCCTTGAACTCCCATAGTAAAAAATAATAACTTGAAAAAAAAAAAAAAAAAAAAAAAAACTGTGCGTAGAAAATAAACGCTTCTCTCAAAAAACAAGAAAAAAGTGCAATAAGTAGTAACTGCGGATTACACTTTCAAACACCGGCATGACTTTTTTTTTTACTTTCGTCATTATCAACTCACTTTCTGTTCAAAATAATATAAACAAAAGATGATCTGAAAAAATCCTTATTTACAGAAAGGGTCTAGAATAGTGTAAAAGTTGACGAAATAATACGTTATATCACTTAAAAGTTTCATGTATGATGTTATTAAGCAATGAGATAAAAATTTTAGTCTGTTGTTCTATTTTTTGATTTAAATTAATCAGTGTATGGCGTTCTGTTTATATTAAAACTTCTCAGAAGTTTAAACATGTAACTTTCACCGATACCTAGTTTCTCATAATGTAACTATGGATATATAGATAGATAGATAAATAGATAGATAGATATAAAAAAAAAGGAGATACCCTATCCCTTCTCTCATTTGTCTACTATGTGTCTTAGTTATTAACATATAACAGCATATCTATTTGACATGAATTAGTGTTTGTTTGTATAAAAAAATTGCGCAGGCTGTAACACTTGATTGAACGGGGATAATTTTTTTTTTTTTTTTTGGGAATAAATACTTGTTACAAACCCGTTTTAATTATCAAAAAAAAAAAAAAAAAAAAAAAAAACCTAATTTATCCCATGAAGAATATTTTTTTGTAAATATTTTACTAAACTATGATGAAATTATTTACAGCTTGCAAAGCGGTTATGAGGAAAGGTCTAGATTAAACCTCTCATTCGCTAGTAAAAGTATACTCTTAATTACAAAACTCTTTTGACATACGCAAAGAGTGATTGAGTAACTAATTGTACCATCAAAACTTCATCTTTTTTTTTTTTTTTTTTTTTTTTTTTTCTAAATACTATTACACAATTTATCAACCAGTAATACATGGATGTTTATGAACTGAAAATGTTTCAAAACAGAATTATAGGCTAAACTAAAAATATGACAGATTCCGAACAAAGTCATCCGCGATAAATTTCTCAAATTGACAGGTTAACATGTAGTGCAACTATAATAGTAGTACCCTGACAACGCTTTCACAACATTTTGGTAACACCTTGGCAACGCCTGTACAACTTTTAATCTGCACGTTGCCAACATAAAAAACGTCATATTTTCATAGAGAAAAACACACTTTCGAGTCTAAACAAAATAAACTTTGCCATGTCGAACATTCTGTCCGGGAATGAATGTAGAATGTTCAAAAAAAAAAAATATATATATAACAAAAACACTGCCCTGAAAATAAAAAAAGACATATAGAGATTTGATTTTTTTAAATTATTTTTATTTTTTGTAAATACAAAGGAGTACAATAGTTAATAAAGCTCCCAAATGATTTTTATTTTTTTTAAAAAAAAAAAAAAAAAAACCTTGGTACACCGTCAGAGTTTGATAGCGCTAACTAATAGTAACAACATAAAATTTTGCAATACGAGAGAAGAGTTTTGTTTTTTTTGTCTAAGAGAACTTAGAAGAGACGATGAGGCTTACCCATGGTGGACTTCAAGAACAAAGACTTGACGTTTTGCCAGTTCTTCTTCAACAAAGAAACGAGGAAGTTGACAGACAACATGATGTTGGCAATCAATTGATCTTCAGTCATCTCGAGGTGACCAACAGCGACACCAAGACAGAGAACCTTCTTCAATTGGAACTTGATGGTAGCACGGAGTTCGTTGGCCTTATCAACCAAAGAATCGTTGTGGGTAACGGGGGTAGGGAACTTACCGACCTTGTGGAGACCGGGACCCAAGAGACGAGGAATTTGCTTAATAAGAGCTTCGGAAGCTAAGAAAGCATCGTACTTCTTGGCGAGCTTCTTAATGAGCTTCTTGTTCTTGTTGAGCTTCTTAAGATCGTCAACAGATTGGAATTCCATACCGGCACCCTTGGCTTGATCACAATGGAAAGCATCACCGAGAATACAAACGGTCATACGGGGACGAGCAACGTTGGGAAGCTTGATGGTACCAGAGAAACGCTTATCACGTTGGGGATCGTAGTTCTTCAAACCAATTTGGAGTTCGAGGGTTTCAGTGAACTTTCTGGGCTTTTCAGCAGATTCAGCGCGAATAGCGTTGACAATGTCTCTGACGGCAGAAGCGCTAACTTTACTATATAAACAAATAACCTGTCAGTTTCATTCTGTATTACTTGAATATGTGACCATCCGTATATTTTTTTTTTTTTTTGACAAGTACAATGATTTTTTTTTTAAAATTGTATTTCATGATCTGATCCATATACTACATACATCTATTTAGATGGATGGACAGAAATCGTACTTGTCTTGAACGGATGGATGGATGGATGGATGGATGGATTGAAAGTTTACCTCATCTTTGATTAAATGAAAATGGAAGGAAGCACAAAAAGCACAGACCGTACTTCCTCCAAGATATAGGCGTCCGGAGTATTAAAAACTGTAGACGATAAATTTTTTTTTTTTTTTTATGTCCTCGCTGAGACGGTTAAAATAATAAATATTTTTTTTTTTATTATTATTAATAGGAGTTTTTATTTTTCAATCGTTCCATCATCTTCAATATGAGCTTCTAACCATTCTGTTGTCTCTCTCTTTAATGTCTTTGGATCAACATCAGGTTCCATATCTGCTTTAACCTAAAAAAAAAGAGAGAGTTGATACACAAAAGTTTTGTGTTTGTTACACTGTGAGAGTGTTACTATAAACAGTTCGCTTACGTCTTTTTCACTTTCAGTGGCATGCTCTTCATCCCAACCCGGTGCATTTGTTACAAGTGTTTCAGCTAAAAGAATATAAAATAAAAAGAGACTGTTACTACATGAATAATAATAAAAAGGTTCATTCCTATATAGTTAAATCTTTATTTACGAAGTTTCTTCTTCAAGTCCCATTGAATTGCAGTAGCAGATACCCATCGTGATGGAACCAAAGAAGCAGTAATTACGTGACTGCGACGAATAAGAGGTCTGATACCAAATAAATTATTCATTTTTTTTTTTAATACAAGTAGTTAAAGGAAAGGAAAGTAAAATCATATACTTTCAAGTATTATATAAGATAAAAAGTAAACATCCTCGGCTCTTTTTTTTTTTTAGGGTTTTTGTTTGTTTATGAAACGGCATGATTTTTAATATTTTTTATTACTTTCCAAAAATATGTGTAAATATTTTTTTTTTTGTAAATTTTCAAGAGTATTTTTTTTTTTTTTTTTTTTTTAAAGAAAGCGTGAGGTATGAATTAAAAAAAAAAGAGAGAGAGAGAGAGAGAGAGAGAGAGAGAGAAACGAGAACATAAAAGTATACAGTTGTTTGTAAATATAAAATAAAGAAACAGAAACGAATCCTTTCTTTTTCTTTACAAAAAGTAATCGGGAGTACGTCTGGTTACATGTGGTTCACCACGTCTAGGAGCAGGATCAAACTGAAGGCTATTTACAGAGAGGGTTATTAATATAAATAAAGTAACAATAATAATAATAATATAAACTTACAATGTGTATTTCATATGTTCATCAATTTCCATGATAGCAGCTTGATTACCACAACGGTAACAATAATTTGGTGCACTAAAGATGGTAACGACATTACGATCATGACTCCAGTTATAACCTTCCATAACCAATTGATGAGCTCTTGCAACTAATGTAAGACCGTTGTTATGATTAAATGTTTCTGCAATATCTTGACCAAAAGTATAACCAGCACCACGAGGAGAGATACCCCAACCACAACGATCATCAGGGTCAGACCATAAGAGATCACACATTGGACCTTCATGAGGTACTTCTTGAACACGATCTAAAGATTTAACTTGATCTAATGTATCAATAGAAGGAGAGAGACCACCATGAAGACAAAAGATTTGATCTTCAATCAAAGCAGTCAAAGGCAAATAATCAAAGAGATCCGTAAACATCTTCCAGACATTAGCGTTTCCATACTTTCTTAAACACTCATCATAAAAACCATATACTTGCGTAATTTGACGAGATTCATGATTACCACGAAGAATAGTAATACGATCCTTATATCTTACTTTAAGAGCAACCAAAAATGTGACAGTTTCAACAGAATAATAACCTCTATCAACATAATCTCCCATAAACAAATAGTTTGTATCGGGTGAGTTACCTCCAATACGAAATAATTCTTGCAAGTCATGAAATTGGCCATGAATATCACCTGGTTTTTTTTTTTTTTTTTTTTTTTTATACCCACAAGTTAGAATATTTTGTACGTAACAACATTTCTTCCTCATCTCTTTTACTTATAACTTACCACATACTGTTACAGGACAACGAACAGGTTGAACGTTAGACTCTTCAGTAAGGATTTCACGTGCCTTAAGTAAAAGAAAAAATAAAAAAAGAGTCAGATGAAGTTCTTTTAGATGACTTATACTTATTTACCTTATCGCATAATTTTTTGATTTCAGACTCTGGTAATTGTTTACATTCAGAAAGTTGTGCAATCCAAGCATCAACATCAGCAACCGAACTAATGGCAGTCATTATATTATTTCTTTTTTGTAATAGTTTTGAACGAGATGAATATGTGTTTTTGTATGTAAAATAAAGTGAGAACTTTTTTCTTGGTATTTTTCTCTTCTTTCTTAATATTTATATATTATATATATACAACACAGCACACTAGAAAAGAATAAAAAAAAGGGATGAGGGGGTTTTTTTTTTTTTTTTTTATGAAATAAAAAAAAGAGAGAGAAAAATAAAAAATAAAAAATAAAAAATAAAAAGAAAAAAGGAAAAAGAAGACGTTGGATAGAAAGCCCTATCAGTGACGTGTTCCTCCTCTTCATTTATAGTCAAAGGTCCTTTCATGGTGATTTAACATTGTGTTACAGTTAATAAAAAAAAAAAAAAAAAAAAAAAAAAAAACTAAATACTTGAAAGTGGGTTCTTTCTTATTGTTATTTCATTTTATTTCTATTATCTATATAGTCATATGTATCTAAACTTTCATCCTTTCATTAAACAATAACAAACTACACTTTACCCGTTTAGTTATCCAATCAAATTAGTAATCCTTTTACTGAAAGTATATGTCACTGTATTCTTTCCTTTAATTAACATACAAAGACTTCTTTTGTTCGTAAATCATCATATAACGCAGGGGTACTAAACTACAGTTCTTTTTCAAAAAAAAATAAGGGCAAAAAAAAAAACAGGTACACAATGAAACATAAAATGGAACTCTTTGAATAAACATTATTATGGAAAAGGAACCAATTATTATTTACACTTTGTCTCCCTCCTCCTCTTCTTTTTTCCCTCCTTTTTAATTACTATCAAAAAGTCTCTTCTATTACCTTATTTTGTCGCCGATTTTTATTTTTTACTTGTACGAGACTGTTTACTTGAAATAATTTTATTCGTATTATTGATTACACCTATCAAAGGGCTTTTTTAATGTGCAAATCTTTGACGTCTAGCAAAATTTGCAAAAGACTAGCGTTGAAGAAAGAAGTCCCGAAACATATGTATGCTGTACCATATATCGGATGTTACGAAATGATTAGTTGCAACTGCAGAGACTTTATTTTCAACAAAGGTAGCTGCGAGCAAGCGTTTATATCCAACAATTGATTTGCATACAGGTATTTATGTCGTTTGTTGTATATTTATTTAACAAGTAAACTAACTTATGCTTTGTTTCTTTTTCAAGAAGTCATTCATAATGTTAACAATAGTGCACAGTATGCTAAAGTTATAAATAGTGTTGTCGTTGAAGAGCAAGTGAGAAAACTACACCAACATTATTGAATAGCAGCATCACGGAAAATATGTCAAATATGCTAGCAACTTACCTATCGCACAATATATTGAAAATCCAAGACGGCGAGAGTAGGTATCAAAATAAAAAATCTCTCAAAAAGTGTGACCTTTAATTCTTTTAAACACCTCTTAAAGTGCGAGGGTATAAGTAACGTAAGCTTATTCCTTTTTTTCATTTATTTTTTAATTGGATATAGATATATCACAAAGTCTTTTAAGGAAAAATAAAAATAAAAACGCCCTCCTTTTTTTTTTTTTTTTTTTTTAATAAAGAAAGGTAATATTTTATATATTAAGATCGCGTTCATCTTTACATTTTTAACACATTTAAAATTAAAAAGAAGAAAAAAGAATCAATGAACTCTTTAGGAAACCATCCACCTGGTGGCTTTAATAAAGAAAAGTTACAAGGACTTGTACAGGTAATTTTTTTTTTATATACAGGTACTTTTATAGACGCACAACACACAAAAAAAACTCATAAACAATTAGCGCGTACGTTTCCTTCAATCGCAAGGTGCAAAAGAAGAGAATAATCCTGAATATGCTCAGATAATGAACTTTTTAAAGAACTTGCAAAAGCAACAGCAATCGCGTCCTACTCCAGTTGAACAACCCACTGTACCAGGTAAAAAAAAAAAAAAAAAAAAAAGAAAGGAGGAGATTTTTATTATCTTTACTAACATGAAAGTAGATATGCCTTCTGCTTTTTCTCAATCACAACTAGCTGCTTTGAAATATCAAATCTTAGCTTACAAGTTAATTTCAAAGAATTTAGTCTTGCCACCCAACTTGCAACAAGCTGTTTTATCACCTAGTTCAGTTCCATTAGATTCACCTTCTGTCGGTAGTAACATCACGCCCACTAGTACCAACACTACTACTGCTACTACACCTGCTGCTGCTGCTGCTGCTGCTGCAACTACTACTACTACTACTACCACCACCGCCACTACTTCTGTTGTAGCACCTAGTATTGTCACTCCTGTTTTATCTACTCCCATTGATTCAACTACACCTACAGCCAATACTGATTTGAAAAAGGTAGAATACAATGCATATGCATCACCTTATGATCTTTTAAAGAAACCCATTACTTCATTCACCCACGCCTCTCGTCAACAACGTTTATTGATTCCAAGTATTACACCCAGTGGTACAGATCCATATACTGTCATTTCAGAACGTGAGCGTCGTATCTTGGGACGTATGCAATACCGTATTAGCGAACTTGAGAAACTTCCCAGTAACATCAATGACAATCAACCGGAAACGGGTCATGGTGGTAGTATCAAGATTAAAGCTATTGTTGAATTAAAAGCATTACGTCTTTGGGCCAAACAAAAGCAAGTAAGACAAGAAGTGATGAATGGTATGACGCGTTCAACCACGTTAGCCTCTTCAGCCGATAGATTAGCTTATCGTCGTATGAAGAAACAATCTTTACGTGAAGCACGTATGACAGAAAAGATTGAAAGACAACAACGTACAGATCGTGAACATCGTGAAAAGCAAAAGCATTTAGATTATTTACAAACTATTTGTGATCATGGTCGTGGATTAATTCATGCCCAAGCCACTCATCGTCAAAGACAAAATAAGTTGGGTAGAGCTGTATTACAATATCATCAACATATTGAAAAGGAAGAACAAAAGCGTGCAGAAAGAATTTCAAAGGAACGTATTAGAGCATTAAAGAATGATGATGAAGAAGCATATATGAAATTAATTGATGAAGCAAAAGATACGCGTTTAACCCAATTATTAAAGCAAACAGGATCTTTCTTGGATTCTTTAACTAAAGCAGTATTTGAACAACAAAATGATTCAATTCAAAAGCAAAATCAAATTAGTCCATTAAACAATAATGATGAAGATGAAGATGATATGGCAGCAGATGATCCAGATTCAAAGAATGATTATTTCCAAGTAACACATCGTATTAAAGAAGAAGTATGTCAACCAGATATGTTAATTGGTGGTAAATTAAAAGATTATCAAATCAAAGGTTTACAATGGATGGTATCTCTTTATAATAATCATTTAAATGGTATCTTGGCTGATGAAATGGGTCTTGGTAAAACGATTCAAACGATTAGTTTAATTACTTATATTATTGAAAGAAAGAGACAAAATGGACCATTTTTAATTATTGTACCACTTTCAACTTTAACTAATTGGACACTTGAATTCGAAAAATGGGCACCATCAGTAAAGACAATCATTTACAAGGGACCACCAAATACACGTAAAGAACTTCAAAATGAAATTAGATATAATGATTTTCAAGTACTTTTAACAACGTTTGAATATATTATCAAGGATAGACCTGTATTAAGCAAGATTAAATGGTTACATATGATTGTAGATGAAGGACATCGTATGAAGAATACAAATTCAAAATTAACCATTGTACTTCGACAATATTATCATACACGTTATAGATTAATTTTGACTGGTACACCATTACAAAATAATTTACCTGAATTATGGGCACTGTTAAATTTCGTTTTACCAAAGATTTTCAAGAGTGTAAAAAGTTTTGAAGAATGGTTTAATACACCATTTAATACTCAAGGTGTTGCTGACAAGATTGGATTAAATGAAGAAGAACAATTGTTGATTATCAAACGTCTTCATAAAGTATTACGTCCATTCTTATTACGTAGATTAAAGCGTGATGTAGAATCTGAATTACCTGATAAAGTAGAAAGAGTCATTCGATGTAAATTATCTTCATTACAAACACATCTTTATACTCAAATGAAAAGAAATGGTACACTCTATACATCTGAAGTAGTCAAAGGAAAATCTGGTGTCAAGGGATTAAATAATACAATCATGCAATTAAGAAAGATTTGTAATCATCCATTTGTATTTGAAGAAGTTGAATCATTAGTGAATCCCAGTGGTATGTCAAATGATTTATTATATAGAACATCTGGTAAATTTGAATTATTGGATCGTATGTTACCAAAATTACAACAAACTGGTCATCGTGTCTTGATTTTCTTTCAAATGACTCAAGTCATGAGTATTATGGAAGATTTCTTAAATTATAAAGGCTTTAGTTATTTAAGATTAGATGGTTCAACAAAAGCAGATGATCGTTCTGAATTATTACGCTTATTTAATGCTCCTGATTCACCTTACTTTATATTCTTATTATCTACTCGTGCTGGTGGTCTTGGTTTAAATTTACAAACGGCTGATACTGTCATCATTTTTGATTCTGATTGGAATCCACATCAAGATTTACAAGCTCAAGATCGTGCACATCGTATTGGTCAAACAAAGGAAGTACGTATCTTTAGATTAATTTCAACAAATTCGGTTGAAGAATCTATTCTAGCAAGAGCAAATTATAAATTAGATATTGATGGTAAAGTCATTCAAGCTGGTAAATTTGATAATCGTAGTACAGAAGAAGATCGTGAAGCTTTCTTAAGATCTTTATTAGAAGATAAAGCGGATGAAGAAAATGAAGCAGAAGATGATGATATTGATGACGAAGAATTAAATGAAATATTACAACGTAATGAATCTGATATTCCTATCTTTCATCGTATTGATGATGAACGTGAAGAACATGATACTCGTACTTGGCATGCAATGGGTCGTCGTGGTAAACCTGAACGTTTAATCACTGAAGCTGAATTACCTTTAATCTACTTGAATGATGATCCTATACCTGAAGATGAAGATGATCCATTAGCCTTTGGTCGTGGTCAACGTACAACTGGTTCTGTTCGTTATGATGATGGTTTAACTGAAGAACAATGGTTAAATGCTTTAGAAGATGAAGATATTGATCTAGATGAATTAATTGAAAAGAAAGAAAGAAGAAAACAAAAGAGAATGGCTAGAATATTTGGTGAACCAGAGCCGACTACTCCTGTTATTGAAGAAGTTTCTTCTTCTACGTCAAGAAGAGCTGGTCGTCGTAGACGTGAAGAAAGTGTACCTGATGATAACTCTAATAAAAAGAGAGGAAGACCAAAGAAGGGTGAACCTGAGGTAAAGTTCTTTATTACATGTGATTTCAGTTTTTTTTAAAAAAAAAAAAAACTAATCATTTTTATAGCCTAAACGTAAAAGAGGAAAAGCAGAACCTGAATCAAATAAACCAGATACAGTACCTCCTCAAGTAAGAGAAAATATGAATAGAATCTTTAAAGAATGTTATAAAGCAGTAGAAGAAGCAGTAGAAGAAGATGAAGAGTAAGTCTTTTTTTTTTACTTATATTATTGATCTATAACTTATCTCTTCCCCCCCCCCCGTAGCTCTTATCGTAGTAGAAGTGAATTGTTTATGGATCTAGTTAGTAAACGTGATTACCCATTGTATTACACCATGATTAAAACACCGATATCAATGAACATGATCAAGAAACGAATGAACTCAACTTATTATAGAACTATTGCACACTTTAGAGATGATTTCCATCTGATGTTTAATAATGCAAGGACATTTAATGAAGAAGGTTCATTTGTTTATGAAGACGCTAACGAGATGCAGGTAAAAAAAAAAGTAACTTTATAAATGATAAACACACACTAAATATCTTTTTAAAATGCAGAAAATATTTGATGCTAAATTAGAAGAATTATGTCCTGGTGGTGTACTTACTCTCGCTCCATCTTCTTCTTATAATCAAAACTAAAAACAATTTATATAAAAAAAAAAAGGCTTGACTGTAAATAGAAGCAAAAATAATATTAATAAAAAAAAAAAAATGTCAAATTGAAACTATTTATCATTATCCCATGACAGATCATTTTTTCTTTTACCCAACAACCAAAAAAAGATCGACAAAAAAGGGATCGGCATTTCCTGATTGGTTATTTCACAAGCCCCCCCCCCCTCTTTTTTTTTATAAAAAGAGAAAAAAAAATCTATTCTTTTTTCTTTTTCTTCTTCTACTTTATATACATATACATATTTTTCATGTCTTCATTACCTTCACCACCACCTTCTCCTTTAGACCGTCGACGCCATCGTAGAGGAGATAGTTTTGCTTTACTACAAGCTATTATAAAAGAAAGAGAACAAATTGAAGAACCAAAAGAATTAGTACAATCTAAACTGATTCGTTTCAGTTGTCCTCCAACTCCACCTTCAACTCAAAATTCTACTGCCGTAGATATTATACCACGTAAAAGCTTATCGCATGTTAGATTTACTACTGAGCCACCAAAAGTATACCATTATACTGTATAGATACCCCCCACAACAACAGCAATAATAAAAACAAAAGATTTTTTTTTTTTTCTCGCGCGTTGTTGCACTGCGCCCCGCCTCTTTGTGTTTAGAACCAATTTTCTTGTTACAAAAAAAGACAGTTTATTATTTATTATTTGGCCCTATTACTCTTTCTTTACTGTATTAAAAAAAAACAACACAACAAACACACACACACATACTTTCATATATATAACTACTATACATTTTTTCATAATAAATATACATTTTACTTTTTTCTTTAAAAACAAAAAAAAATAACGTTTTATTTTTAATAAAGGGTAACTATGGTTACGCACTAGATTATAATTGCTCAAGATAATCTCGAAACAAATCTTCTCTTTGATCTTTATCCTCAATGGCATGATAAACATCATACTTTTCCAAAATCTTTTTAGCATCTCTCCAACGAGTATCCTTTTGAATTTCTTTAATATGACTTAATAAATTCTTGTAATCTTCTACTGGATTTTTCTTCTTGTTTAAATTGTTTCGAACATGATGTTTGAATAATGCTTCTTTTTCTCGCGTCACATGTAACGCTTTAAATCGCGGATCATCTTTGAATTTACGTCTAAAATCGTCCCAATACATTTTCTGAGTTACTTTACTTTCCAATAACTCTCTAAATTCATCCTCAGGTTTCTAAACAATGGACATTACACTTTTCATTCTATTTAAATAAAATAAAAAATCTTTATTTACCTTGGTCACTTTGCTCTTTTCCCTTTTAATTTGTTCACCTAATTCATGACAATACTTGTTGAACAAATTCTTTTGCTTATTATGTGGTACCACTAAATAATAAAACTTAATTTTAAATGATATAACTCTTAAAATAATAATAAACAATGACACTTACTTGAAAAACGTGGATCAAGCATGAGTTTGGGTAATTCTACTGAATAGACAGCAAATGGTGAAATATTGTTTTCTTTTAATAATTCATAAAATTTATCAATACGTTCTTGTTCTGATAATTCCACTTTTTTTTCTTTTTCCTCTTTCACTTCTTCCTTTGGTTGTTCTTTTATTTCATCTTCTGTGTCTTCTATTGACTGATGCTGCTGCTCTTGTTGATTCTGCTCTACTTCTACTTCTGCTTCTGCTTCTGCTGATTCTTCTTCCATTTGATCTAACCCAACTTCTTCTTCTGCCATTTGCTGTAACTGCCACATGATATCTTCTTCTGTCATCCTAATTAAAAAAAAACATAAGTTTTCCTAATTAAGAATACTCTTATGCATTAATACATACTCTGTAGTTTCTTCTTCTTCTTTTTCTTGTGCTTTTTCTACTTGATCCTCTTGATCCAATTTAACTCGTTTTGCTTCTTGTTCTTCTGCCTCTGCTTCCTCCTCCAGTACGCGCTTCTTATTCTCTTCCTCTTGTCTTTCAATTCTTTCTTTTTCTTCTTGTTTTTCCTTTTCTTCTAACCTCTTTAATTCTTCCATAGGTTCTTTTAAAGACTCGGGCTGTTCCCATACTGAAGTCTTTGTATCTCGATCATAATAAAACTCATACCCATCATGAGTTATAACAAATAACCAATTCGTACCAGGAATCTTTTTCCTATTTAATATGTCATTTTAACAAAATGAAAAACCCCAATATTTTCTTTATTTTCTCTTCTTACTTTATTTGTTTCTTTTTTTTTGGTGGTTGTTTTACTGTCATAGGTGCCATCATAGTAGGATAGACCCAAGAACTCTGATGAGTTATGGTATTATACCAATAAGGTTGTCCTGTAGCTGTATAGTTCTCTACCCAACCTACTGGTAGTACAGGAGGTGGTCCTCCATACGGGTTATAAACTTGTCCTAATACTGGATTCATATAAAAGATCGCGTTTCGAAACCAAGTAAAGTAAAAAAAATAAAATAAAAAAAAAATTGTTTATACACATAAGCAAAAAAAAAACACCGACTCTTTTTTTATTGGGTTTTTTGTCAAGAAAAAAAAAGGGTCCTTTAATGCATTTTATGGTAAGCCCCTCTTGCTTGAACTTCCTCTTCGCTCAACTCAGCAAATACAACTCTGCCCTTATGTCTTGGCCTAAGGTCTTGAATCTTCTTGTTTCTTACATATTCTCTCCACCAAAATAAAGCGATTGTCAAGAATACAATAAACATACATAATTTCCTTACATTGATATCTACATAAAATTTATCAGAAAATATACAATATTTGAATATATACACTTACTGCCGTTTTTATTCACCAATACTTGAACACACTTCAATTGACCCTCTCTAACTGTTATATAATTACTAAAAAGAATCCTATGCCAAAATTCTCTTACTTTTTGCTGAGTGCTAGTTGGTTGAATTTGGAGTTGACATAGTACTTCGGGTGTATATGGAAAGAATTGACTGTAAGTACCGCTAGATATGGCTGTTTCTGAATTAATTTTGTCCATATTGTTCAATAAAGGGAAAAAAAAAAGGAGAGAGAGAGAAATATGTTTAATAACTGGATTCATTTTTATATCAGTCTTTTTTTTTTAAAAAATAAAGAGCTGGCAACTGTTAAATTGTTTTTATTTTATCAAAACAGAGCTCATTATAGTGTTTCTACGTCTTCTTAGTATACCATTGTTTATTTTTCAGCTAGTAAAGTCAACAAAGCGTATATATTACATATAAATAAAGCATTTAAATCTTTCTATTGTACAATTTTTTTCTGCTCTCTCTCTCTAGCAAGATTTTTTACAAGATGCTCACAAGTTTTAATTTATTATACTCCAAAATATAAAAATAAAAAGTTAATTATAAGCTTATTCAAATAACTATGTAACATTTGCTGTTTACAGATTTGATTTCCTCACGAGTAGTAATGCAAATTCTATTTTAAGACCTCACCGAACAGACTCTTCAATTTAGGTATATATATGTATCCTCTCTGAGCCTTCAATATCGTATCGTTTTAGAAAAGAAAGGGGCACCCTTTTTTTTTTTCTTTTTGCCTTTAGTTAAAGCCCACGTTCTTTTTTTTAAAACGGCACAGCCATTCATTAAATATAAACAAAAAATATTATATATAAAAAAGAGCAAATCGAGAATTACAGTTGTTTAATCTTTTTTTTTTTTTTTTTTTTTTTTTTATATTAAATAAACAATTTTTTAATTATAAATCAAGATGGCTGTTCAATGGGTTTATGCCAACGGATCTACATGGGTTACTTTAGACGTAAATGCCCAATATCAAATCGAAACATTATGGACTCGTGACGCATCGAGTTGGATTGATAGCGCTTCATTTCGTGGCCCTGTTTATGTCGATACAAGTGAAATGGTACTGATGTTTGGTGGTCTGTCCTACACTATTGCTCGGAGAAACGATTAACAAAAAAAAAAAAAAAAAACTGTCTTTCCTTCACTTTCTTATGCTTGGATGTTTTCTAATCCTTACATGTACATTTTTTTATTCTCACGCAAAACTTTTTTTCCACATGCTTTTTTTCTTCTTCTTCTTGTTCGCTAGATTTGTTCATTATGAATTATGTTCCCACTTTTTTTTTATATATAAATATGAATAAGTTAAATAAATATAGGCCATAGATATGATATATTCATTTTTCCAGACAAAAAATAATACAAAGGTTTTTTAGAGAGGTAATAAAACTCTAAACCTTTAAAAACATTGGTAAATCTTTTTTTGGTAAAATTAACTGGCCTGTGCTCTCAACCAACCATGTCCATAATTAAAGTATATAATACAACGTGATGTTGTTTCAAATAAAAATATAAAAAAAAAAATTACGTCCTGTATGTCAAAAATACCTGTATATAGCCTACCGAAATCCTTTTAGCAAAAAGGGTAATTGTGATTTCTTTTTTTCCCCCGCCTTTATTTGTTTTTTATAGCGATAAGATAAAAGAACATCAGTAATAATCTGCTCAGCATAAAACCCGAATCAGTTTTTTCTCCTTGTATCACTAACAGAAAAAAAAACGCCTTCAAAAAATAAATCGAAGCCAAAATATCGAATAAATCATTTAAAAAAAAGCTCATTGTATTGTTTAAAAAAGTAGATAACACTAAAATAACTAAAAAAGAAGAAGGGTTTCTTTAAATATAATTTATAAAAAAGACTTTGTGGCGTCTGCTTTATTATTTACTTCAAACGTTTTCTAACTATAAGAAAATCAAGTTATGAAAGTCCCATTGCATATAGGTATTTTAATGATAAATTTGAGCAAATATCTTAACTAAAGATCGCAAAAACAAAAAAAAAATCTTTACATTCTTATTTCTACATACTTTCCGATTAGTATATTTCTGTAAATACTGCGGCCCTTTATTTATAAGGTCTAGTTACAATGTTTCTTGATGATGGCGAAGCATATTAACGCTGATATAAATAAAGAACAATTAACTTTTTTGTCTTTTTTTAAACGGACCTGCCTACTTTAATTCCAATTCTAAAATTCTGCTAATAATTTCAACTACGCAAAACTTCTACGAAGGGTTGTTTTCTATTCGAGACAGTTATATTGCTAGCATCGCATTAATTTTGTTACAATAGTTATTGGAATTCTTGTTTTTTTTTTCTGTTTGCATACTAGGTATTAAACTATTTCATTTACAAATGAAAGTCTTAATGACCCTTTTGAGTAATAAAGTAACACATTATTATCTATAGATACGATAACACGTACAATAAAAATTCTATTATCTTTTTTTTTTTTGGCCTGGTCACTCTCCCAAAACTCGGAGACAATCATGTAAAAATAGAACCGGTGAAACGTAACAATTGATCCAACTGCTGGGATTTATATCACCTAGCATTTATTTTCATCTAATTACTGCCTGCAATTATATATATTGAGTATTCTATTTTCACGACATGCAAAAGTTTATAAATGGCATTGTCATGCATCAAGTTATATTGACATTAAATTCGACTTAAGATATCAAGTTCCTGTACGAGATGTATTATGAATAGACGTCCTGCCATATCATTGTACTTTATACTTTCTTAATAAATACCAGTCAATTTTAATGACATTTTCTTCTCGTTCAATTGAAAAAAAAAACATATGACCATGACAAAATAGTAACGCAACTCAACCAAGTCTTTTTTTTTATAAAAATAATCATCGTCTCATTCTTTTTTGCAATATGGTTGTACGAAATTTACACAGCCTCGCTTTAGTCAATTGATATTAAACCTTCGCCGCTTAGATGGCTCATAATTATTCATTATACTTTCAATGATGGCAATATACCGCCAAACACAAACTAATCTATTTTTGAGAATTATAAAAAACCTTTCCGTGGCCATACCTTAATAAGTCATAAAATTAGGTTTTTAAAGAACACTACGTCAATGACGTTTACTTCACCTATTATATCATAAATGACATATTAATAAAACTAATATCCGTAGACAGTTTTTTTATCTTGCAGCAAGATTCTTTGACATACAGGATAAATAGTGTACTTAGATTTTCAATAATTTGTAAGAGTATTTAAAATTACTGGTTTGAAACTCTAAATAATGTGAGTATAGAGCAGTGTATATATTATATAATTGCCATACTAACAAAAGTAAAATGAGGCACAGCGATTTTTGTATACCGCAGTATGTTGTTAACATATTACTCTACCGAATACCGATGAACTACGGAGAGGCTTCGGACTTGTGATATAAACGTTTATTCTTTGAGTCAAATAAATACCCCTTTTGGAGCATTGGTC
Organism: Pilaira anomala; assembly: GCA_025716855.1. Lineage (NCBI taxonomy): Eukaryota > Fungi > Mucoromycota > Mucoromycetes > Mucorales > Mucoraceae > Pilaira > Pilaira anomala. The sequence goes on from JAIXMQ010000008.1 coordinate 409,324, forward strand.
TATGCGCCGAGTAAACGGAAAGTGAGAGAAAATGGCTGATACTTATTACAGCTGATTTACTGACATCTTTTTGTACAAGGCATGATCGTAAATACACATTTACAACTAGCCACAGTTCTATCATATACTTTATAACGTTAATGCTAAAAATAAATATGTGATCTTTGTACATTCTACTTCGTGAGATACAAATTCATACAACGTTACACGGTTTGTTTCAATGATCAGTAATCTTTTACTAAAACTCTATTACTTTTTTTTTTTTAAAAACAGCATAGACTTTTTTTTTTTTTTTTTTTTTTTTTTTTTTTTTTTTTTTTTTTTTTTTTTTTTTTTTTAGATCTCTTGTAATCCCCCTTTTTTTTTGAAAACATAAATGCAATGTAAATCTTAATAGAATACATACGCAAAAAAAACAAGATTATCACTTATTTGAGGCGTAAATCATATTCAGGTGACTACGGAATTATGATGAACGAGTTTTATTTTTTCCTTTTATATTGAATTATGAGTAGCACAAAAGGGCTCAATTGTAGTATTAATCTAACATTTATTGTGTGATCATAAACTGTGGCGAACGGTTAATTGATTACCTAACAAGGCGATCAAATTGCTTAACAGAATATATTACACTTGTTTTTAAAAATAGAAACGATTAAAATCTGTCAAGTATAAATAAGACAGTCGAATTTATCGATTCCCATTTCTCTCAGTTATACTTATATTCTATTTATCTCGCTCTCACTATATTCCAACTATAAAATGGCTTCTATTCAATGGGTTTATGCTAACGGTTCTGCTTGGGTCGCTCTTGACGCCTCAACACAGCAATACATTGAAAGTTTATGGAACCAAAATACTTCAAGCTGGATTCAAAGCCAATTATTTCATAGTCCAGTTTACATAGATATCGATCAAATGTCCCTGATCTACAATGGTATGTCTTACACAATTGCTCGCCGCAGAGCATAAATGATACAGCCTTGCTCTTAGAACTTCAAATGTACATTTTTGTCTTATTTTCTCTCAATCGTTTATATATACATTATTTTAGAGTATATATTTGTACCTTTTCTTTTCTACGTACATATTTTTCTTTTTACACTCTTTAACTTTTCTTGGTTGGTTAATACCTATACCCTTATTAGTAAATTGATTATATATTATACATGTTACTTTTTGTTTAAATAAATAAAAGACTTACTAAAAATTTTTTAAAAAACACTGCTTTTCTAATCCGATTTTTAATTCGGTTATAAATATTTTTTTTTTTTAAATCAAAAGACTCTTCCGGTCAAAACTGTTTCTCAGATTACTATAAGTTGCGGTAGAATATCATTTCTAATAAAGAAATACATGTCTTTTCAACAATTCCCATAAAATATGTACTATTGCTGAATTATAAAATATATCATGCCGGTTTGATAGTATTCGAAACGACACTGATAAGCTCATATGTTTACAACTATTCTGTCTTCTCATTCAAATCAGAATTTATAGACATCTATCATGCATGCATTAAAGTACGCGAGCTGACACTAAAAACATCTTGGGTTAAAATTTTAAGACCTGTATTTATTGAAAGGCATGACTCTGTTAAAAATTGAAAAAAGAGATAGGTGTATAGGTATAAAAAAGAAACTAAAAATCAAAAGGAGTTGTAGTGATAATGTTGCTACTTTTTGGGATAAAAGACAGCACCTTGGCAGTTACCAGGTCGAAGAGCATCTGTAATTTCATATTTGTCACGACCACGAACGTAAAAGTTGAGTGAAATTTCAGATAATTGACCACCGTAACAGTCAATCTTCGCATTAGCTCCGTAGGCGGTTTTAAGAGCGTCTCTGATGGTTTGTGCATTATAGCGACGTCCAGGTGAAACACCATTTAAACTATTTAAAACAAACAAATCAAAAAAACTGTGACAAAAAAAACTATTTCCTTTTTTTTTGAATCATACTTTAATGCACCAAACAGATCAAACTTATCGCGAAGATCAAGCACTTGCTATTATTATTAAAACAAATAAACATTCTAACTCCATTTGCATCTATCCATTGTCATCTAATATTTACCTCAAAATATTCCACAACGTCTTGGTATTTTTTATAAGTAGGGCCATAACAGGTTGGACGGAGTGTGCTTACACACGTGCCGTGTTTTGTCCATTCATGTGACCAAAACCTATGTGAGGAGAGGAATCTTAAATTATCTTTTTGCACCAGTGAAATTAAAGAGATAACGCAGGAATAATAAAAATACGTACCAATTGTTATCGCCTTTATTGCTTGGCCAAAAAATGTTCATACGATCATAAACTGTAGAATTCATTTCACGAACAATGTTAGCAATCTGATTAGAATTTCTGCTAGTATCACAACCACGAGCAGGTGCCATACGACCAGCACTAAAAGAAAAGAAAGTATCGTTATTAGTCAGTTCGTAACATATTATATCTTTATCTACCATGTATCGGGCCATAAACCTTAAAAACAATAATTAGACACTAATTTATCACTTATAAAACGTTATATACGTACCATGGATAGTGAATTCATCGTTAGGGCCGTAGCCAGGACTCCATTGAAGTGCCAGTACAACAAGACCATACTTGGGAGAACAGCATGAATCAACAGAGCCCGACCAGTGACAAGACAAGGTAGTGGCTAGATATTTTTATTAGGAATACAAGCGCAATAACTTGACAATACAATCAGGTATATTAACTTACCGTTACAATATTCAGGTGTGGTAGTTAATAAGGGAACTTGTTGATGTGCATTGATAAACGATTGTGCTGAAGTTAATCCAACAAGAGCAAATAGAGAAGTTAAAAGTTTCATTTTTTTAAAGAAAATAAAAAGTTTAAATTCAAAAAGAAAAGGGCAAATCAATCAGCACTTATTTATATGCCATAGAAACGTTTCAAAAAAAAAGGGGGAGAGGGTGTCCTTAGTGAGACTATCTTTTTAAAAGTTAATCAAGCAGGAAAAAAAAAGCTTATTTGTATCACAGGATTTATGATTCTGTTTTCACCAAAATACTTTTTAATTTCTTGCCTTCAATTATTTCAGGACTTAATTTCATCACGTTTTGAAGTGTCAGTTTGGTCCAAATTATGACAAAATTAAGCAGTTAAATCAAACATTTCTGTTTCGTTCTTTTTCTAGCTACATCTCTAAAGTCATACATTTTATGAAACAAAAAAGTAAAAATAAACATTGTTTAAGCCTACTTTTTTTATGGATAATTTATTATTATTTTTTTTTTGTTGAAAAAATGGGGTAGAAAAATCCATTACTATTTCTATTTACAATATTACGAAAAAAAAAAAACTTTTTCTAGGAATCATTTTGTTCGGCGGCTTTCGTGGTATCTTTTCTTCTCTTAACAATGATCACTTTCTTTCTGAGATTAGTAGATGTCTTTTGCTTCTCTTCATCTTCTAAAAACGCAGATCTGTCGTTTTGATCGTAAGCTGGGCAAGGTAATAAGGCAGGACCTGCTACTGTAAGGACAGCACCGACTGCAACAGCGACGAATAAATTCGAGGTGATTTGTTGTTTTTGGGAGTGATTAAGATGTCGAACTTTTGTCCACATTATTTTCGCCAATTCTATAATGTAAGTGTCTATTGAATCGTTGAAGAAATAGTAATTTTTTTTTTTTCCTAGCGAAAAAACAAGAAGGATTGGAAGGTGTGTTTATTGTTATTTTTTTTTTCTTCCGTCAATTAAAAGTCCTTCCCTGCCCAAAACTTTGAAGAAATATCGGATGTTCAACTAATATTGATGACGAAAGCTTTTGTATGAGAAACTTGTATTGAATGTGCTACCTTCTGACCTTCATGCGAATACCTTCCAAATCAAGTAATAAGTTTGTAACTCGTTTCTAGCATTTGTTGCGTCAATCACGAGTAATAATTATACATATTGGGCGGGAAATACGACTATCAAAAACTTAAACTTAAAAATAATAATAAAGCAGTGGCTGTAATGCGATAGAACAAAGCTTTTTGCCTTTTACGAATTGATCTACGGGGTAATCTAAAATTAAAAATGAAGGGGAAAGATACGCGCACCATATTTACGAATATTTTTTTGTGCATCATATTTTTTTTACACGCCACCTACTAACAGGTTTTTCTTTTTGTAGCTTCTTTATATAATCACTCTTTTTCCTTTTTTTTTTCCTTTTCTTTTCACTTTAATTCTTCATATATATATATATATGTGTGTGTGTGTATATATTTTAAAATGACTCTTCCTCGATGTTACCCTCTTTAATTACATACGTCTCTATTCAGACAAGAGCTTGTTTCAAGAAACAAATAACTTTAGAGCCCGCATAAAGCATGTTGTCAGTGGTAAGTCATATCAAAACTTTAATAATTTTATCAGAAAGAAGTGATTCATTGTCTAATAAAAAAATCCCCCCAATAGTAGTATCTGTAAAAAAAAATATGGTGCGCAAATATGGTGCTCAAATATGGTGTGCGTATCTTTCCTTACGCTAGGCAACAATAATAACGAAAACAGAAAAAGTCTTTTGAATAGCATGGTGCAGTGTTTAAAAGAAAGATCACTATGTGACATAATCTTTGTGCCATGTCTTGTTTTGCTGCCGCTGATTTCGCCTCAAGAGATATCAATGTCAACACTGATTTGTTAAATGAATTGATAGGCGTAGATGGAGATAGGTACTCAATGCATTTGTTAACATGTGAATGATGATCAACAATAAGACTAATACTAATATTTTTATTAGCGATGATTTCTTATATCAATTCATCTGAAACAGACATTTGTCTTGTAGCCATTGACTTCGCAGGACTTTCCACTAACATACATAAATGATATGCAAAGCTTTTTCAAGTTAGCTAAATTGTATACAAACAAACCAGCTTTATTAGCTGCACTTCTAACACATCTTTGCTAGTATTCACAAAAAACTAAAGACAGTTATCGTTGACAAATTACTTGTTGATGACAACAAATTCCACAAATTCTAGAGAGAGGCTGTATTGAATGACCCAACAGTGTTATCATCTTTTGATTGTAGATCAGCACCAGTTCAAAGATCCAAAAAAGTATAAAAACTTGATTGTTGTCCTGTTGCTACACCAAAACCATTATCCTATTTAAAATTATATTTTCATTGATCTTTTATGACTTTAAGTTAAATTCCGCCCCTATTAGGTCTATAATAAATTGGATGATAATTATAAAATATTGACATATTCGCATACGGACAAAAATTCAAGTTGATTTATTTAGTCGAGCTACTACATGACATTGTCTTGCCATTGCATGTTTCTTCATCCGGAATTTTGTAAATTTTAAAAATTGAAGGTTGAGAACGTATGTCGATGACATTGAATAGAACAGGTCGTTATGCGACATATTTTTTTTTATTTTATTTTTTTGAAAAGGACGACACTATTTTTCTGAATTGTGCGACATCATTTTGGAAAAAAGTGTAAATAAAAAAGGTGGCGCACATGTATTCCAGGGTCTTGGGGCAGTTGCCTTTTAAGAAATGTAGTGGCTGGTACATGTGTACTTATTTTGTCTTGATTTACCAATCCAATAGAATGAATAAAGCAGAAACCACTGCATAAGATCATATAAAAATAAAACTTGCCATATATCACTAACATACCAAATAACTTAAAAAAAAAAAAAATAGGAGAAGAAAAGTATATCACTCATCATTGTATGCCGTCCTCCTGATATATTTACCACTCCTGTAACTATATATACAAAGAGCTTCATATCCTGAAAAATAATACATTTTTTGTTAATATATTATATTCTCCTAGGTTTATAGAGTATATAATATTTTTTGCTAAGATGTATACTATAAAATACACTGATGAATGATATGAAAGATATAAGGATAAATACATGGTATGTAATAAAAGTTATCATTTCCTCGGGCAATTTTATGCCTTACTTTTTTAATAGTAGATATACAACACAATGCTGTTATTACCATCCCCAAGTCTATATTGAACCAGTACCTACATATAATAAGGATGGTTATAGTATAGTATATTTTTGTAGTCTATAACATGAATATAGCGTTATCAAAATTGCCATGGAACAATTTATTATATTTATTTTCGCTTTATATCTATATAACCCTTACTTTATATTTTCGCTTATGTTCACTATGTAATAAAAAAAAAAGGAGAGATATAACAAACAGGGAGGTAAAAAAGATACTGGTATACACACACATACCGCATAAATATTTATTATACGATCAAACAAATAGCTAGATAAAAAGCGGGATCTCCATCTTTTTTTTTTTTTTTTTTTTTTTTTTTTTTTTTTTTTTTTTTTTTTAATTTAGAGTAAATGAAAAATGAAGCGCTGTAACCATTTTTACAACTGGAAAGAGCACTTTATAATATGTCATTTCTGTTCAGGGAATAAATGTATATTTATGAATTTGACAAAAATATCAAAGGGCTTGAAATTGTTTTATTTTCTGTCGTGCTTATGTATACACGCCACATAAATAATAACAAAAAGTGAAAGATCATATCTATAGTTTTATAGTCCCCTTATATTAACCTTTTAAACAAACATTTGGGTTTTCAAGAATCCCTTAGATTCTATAAATAATGTATTTTCCTGAACCTCTAATTATTATTTTTTATCCTTTTCCCTTTTTTAATAATTGTTAGGAATCGATAATTCGTTCAATGTTATTTAATTCACTTTCTGTTTGTGCTCTGCTCGTCACTGCTTCTTTTCAATTAGCTGAAGCAGCTTCAACTAAAAGACAAGATCCTCTCAGTGCTTGTGCCTCTACAAATGCTCAATCTGAAAAGATTAAAGAAGCATTTCTGTTTGCTTACAATGGGTATAAAAAGCACGCTTGGGGTCATGATGAACTTTTACCTGTGTCAAAATCATTTTCAAATTCAAGGTAATTTATCACTATTTATTTTTAGACATATCCTGATATTTTATTTTTTTGTATAGAAATGGATGGGGAGGTTTGTTCATGCCGATATGTTTAATAAATAATTTGTTACTAATTTTCTGTATACAAATACAGCTAGTATTGTTGATAGTTTAGATACAATGCTTATTATGGGATTAGAAGAAGAGTACAAAGAAGCTTTAGAATTTGTAGAGAAAATCAATTTCTCTTTTTCAAATACATCTTCTAAAGGTTTTGAAACAAATATTCGATATCTTGGTGGTTTACTTGCTGCAAATGATTTACGACCCAATAAAATGCTGGTGAAGAAGGCAGTTGAAGTAGCAGAAGCTACGCTCATTCCTTTGTTTGTTCCATCTACTTCATTAGGCTCTGATCTCATGGTTCCTTTGACATATATGAACTTTAAAACGTAAGTAAATAGTTATTAAGTTCACCTCTACACAAAAAAAAAAAAAAAAAAAAACCTACTGAAAGCTTTTAATAGTAATCAACCTGAATCAGGCAATACCATCAATCTTGCAGAATTCGGTACCTATACTATGGAATTCACACGCTTATCTCAAGTCACTGGTGACCCAAAGTATGAACAATTAGCCAACGATCTTGTGAATGCCGCTATTGAACACCCTACTCGTATGCCTGGCCTTTTCCCTACTACTTGGACCGTAAACCCATTTGCTCCTGTAGATGCTAGTGAGTATAGATTACATATAACCTAAAAAAAAAAAAAAAATAGGGTGACTTACAGAAATTTCTTAAAGGCACAATCACGATTGCAGGAGGTGGCGATAGTTTCTACGAGTACTTGATTAAGAATTATATGTTACAAGTAGATAAAAGTGAAGCTCAAAAATTAACTTGGCAAAACTCTGTTGAAAGTATTGAAGAATATATGTTATCTCCTACCTCTCAAAATCCTGATATCCAGTATGTTGCTATGATTGGAAATAGTTCTGTCTATTATGTATCACAAGAATTGGTAAGTGCAACATATTCATACACTTTTACAGTCATTTTTAACAGGTCCATAGATTTGTTACTGGCCAGGTAATATTTTGCTAGGTATTACACAAGTCGAAGATGAAGACAAGAAGATTAAATATAGAAAGTTCGCTGATACCTTTTACGAGTCCTGTATTGAGGCTTGGGTAAAGACAGAAACCTCTATTGCATCTGAAAGCTGGAGCTGGGTTCCTCAAAATGACGCGTTAGAAAAGAAGCTTATTAAATTATTCGAGCCGAACTTAAAACCTAGCAAGCAAGCAAAAGCAAAAACATCGCCTGAAAAAAGAGCAACTGAAAAGAAGAAGACACTCAATAGATCTTTCAACGTTGACTATTCGATTTACGATTTAAGACCAGGTATATATATATATTTATATATTTATAACAGTTATTTGACATTTATTAACTCTATACATAGAAACTTTCGAAAGTATATTTTATTATTATCGTTTACTTGAAGATAAAAAGTACCAGGTAACAAGATAAATAGATAAATCAATGATCTTGTCTTTTAACCGCTTTTTAACTAGGATATTGCCGAGACACTCTTTGACAGCATTAACGAGTTAATTCGAACTGAGGTTGGATTTACTCGATTAAACAATGTTGATAAGCGACCAGTGGTGTTGGAAGATTTCCAAGAAAGGTACATTTTGACATGAGCTTTTTTAACAGAATATTATGCTAACATTTCCCCTCTTTTTTCCAGTTTCTTTTTTGCAGAGACACTTAAATACCTCTACCTTACTTTTACTGATAAGAATTGTATTTCTTTAAACAATTACGTATTCAATACGGAAGCGCATCCATTTATTCTACCTGAACCTATTGCTTATCAATCTTAGAATACCCCCAACATCTCTCATAAAAATAATTCTATTCTGCATTTGACTTTTTTTCCGTTTTAATATGGTACATTGGTAATAAACGAGATTTTTTTCTTTTTTTAATAAAAGTAAAAACAAATATAATAGAAGGTCTAAAGAATGATAGTGTATATATACGTTGAAACAAAAATTGAATTCGTCTATTTACCCAACTTCTTTCTTAAAGCACGAGTTCTCTTCATTAATTTCTTGTGCTTATGTTTGTTCATCTTCAAACGGCGCTTTCTAAGTACACTGGTCAACTCAAGCTCTTCAACTACCTTGTTAACGGGTGGTGTAGTCATATTGGGTTGTGGGACAGTGGGAACGGAGAAAGGGCGAAGACGAGAAATGTATTGCGATACGCTAGCGGTTGTTGCAGTTTCTTTTAAGGCTATAGAGGAAGAGGGGGATATGTTGTTAAATATATAAATATCTCAAAGTACAACATGTATAATATTTACGAGCATATTGAAGAAGAGCCTTGTCAAGCATAAACTTTTCAGTTTCGTACATGGAATAAGAAGAGGTGGAAGCGAAACGCTTTGTTGACAATTGACTAATATTTTGACATGTACGTGTAGAAGTCGATAATAAGCGACCAACCAATTGCTTTACCAACATGATAAAAAATAAATAAAAAGGTGTATAGCCCTATTAAACTTGGAAGGGGGATCTCTTTTTTTCGCTTTTCTGCTTCTCAATTACAGTGGCAAAGCCACATTACCCTGGTTACCCCCACGTTTAATGTCAATTCTAAAGGTCTTCAACCGGACATACTATGTGCGGCTCGCAAAAGCTCAGTTTGATTATTTTTTTTGGACAAACGATTTATTGGCAATAAGGTCCATTTACAGTGCATAGTGTAAGGTCCTCCTTTTTCGTTGCAATCTCCATAGCCATGGTATGTTTTTGAAATAGGATACATAAAGAAAAGAGAAATGAAAAAGAGATAGATGGATGGATTTTTTAAATTGAATCGATGAACTAACGAATCCTATTATTTTTTTTTTCCCTTAATAATTATAGTCTCTCGTCGTCCCCGAAAGAAACCATGTATGAGAAAAAAAAACAAAGCACTACTACTATTTTAAATTTACGACACTAGATACTAATACATATATCATTCTCTTTCTATTCAAATTTATAACTTATAGTTCCAGCACATTATTCGTCTTCTTAACACTAACGTTGACGGTCGTGTCAAGATTCAAATTGCTTTGACTTCCGTCAAGGGTGTTGGTCGTCGTTTCGCCAACATTGCCTGTAAGAAGGCCGATATCGATCTCAACAAGAGAGCTGGTGAGCTTTCCTCCGAAGAGTTGGAACGTATTGTCACCATTCTCCAAAACCCCGCTCAATACAAGATTCCTAACTGGTTCCTTAACAGACAAAAGGATATTGTTGACGGTAAGTCTTACCAAGTCATCTCTAACGTCCTTGACACCAAGTACCGTGATGATCTTGAACGTTTGAAGAAGATCCGTGCTCATCGTGGTCTCCGTCACTACTGGGGTGTCCGTGTCCGTGGTCAACACACCAAGACCACTGGTCGTCGTGGACGTGTCGTCGGTGTCTCCAAGAAGAAATAGTAAGTAATAGTTTTTTTTTTCTTATTGTGATTTTATGTAGTGTTTGGCGCGCTTCATTTTAAAAATAAATGTGTATTAATTCGAAATTCTCTTTTCATAGAATGTTTTCTCTGGCTATACGACATACGTTTTTTGATATTGAAGATTTGCTATGGATCCTTATTTTTTTCTATAATCTAAGGGCCTCTTTTATATGCATTTTTTAAATAAAAAAAAAATATTATAAAACATAATTTTTTTATTTAATTTGAAATGATTTTATCAATGTTTTCATTAGCGAATTCCCAAAATGCTTCTTGTTTTGTTTTATCCATTGCATCTTTAGATGCTTCTGTAGGTACTCTCTTCTGGTAGTATTCACTGTTCTTGACTTCATCGGTTGTAATGTAATGAATATAATCATTGGTAGAATCTTCTTCAGTTACAGTAAAACCAAAATAGCAAATGACATGCTTCATCAAAAATTTCAAGAAAAAGGATGAATTACGAGCTAATTCCGTAGTAGGAACAAATCCAGGACAGAAAGCAATGACAGGAATATCTGCTGGTGATCTGGCTGCTACAGAATAAAAGGTCCACATGAGCGCCAACTTGGAAACCTTGTAATATTTCATTGAATCCCATCTAGTTGCATCTTCTCCACCAGCCAAGTCCTTAATTTCGATACTTTCTGGCATAAGAGTTGCTGTAGAAGTATTGCCACCTTTATTTCTAGGATCATGGATAGACGAATTAACGAAAATAATACGTTTCTTGCTGCTCTCGCTCTTTTCTATAAAAGGCAACAATAATCTATTCAAGTACAAAGGGCCAATAGCGTTCATAAATACTGTTTCTTCAACACTATCATTCACCTTTTGATAGCTAGATGTGCTTCCACCTGCGTTATGGAGAATGACGTCAAGACAAGGCAAATTAAAGGTTCTAAGCGTTTCTACAGCTTTCTTGACACTCTTAAGATCTGAAAGATCCATGACAAGCTCATGAAGTTTAGATTCTGATTGAGGAGAGTCTTTCAAAATAATTTTTTTTGCAGCGTCTAAAGAAGCTTGAGAACGACCTGTAATAATCACAGTGTAGCCTAAATTGATACACTTTTTAGCTGTCAATCTACCCAATCCATTTGTTCCACCAGAGATAAAGATAATAGTCATTATATATACGCGTTAATCAATTAATAAATAAATAAATAAGTAAAATATAAGAGAGAAAAAAAAAACTATAAGGATTTATTAAATTTCAAGCATTTTTCAACTTTTTGCCTGGTGATACGAATAGAAATCTTCGTAAGACATCGATGGTTTTATAACCAATCACGATGACAACAAAAGCGGCCAAATTAATATCCCAATTGGTCGCTTGAAAGATTCCCATCGATTCACTAGCTTCTTTGCGATACCAAATATTACTTTGATCACGCACCGAATGAAGTACCTCTTCGATCATATCGGCTGCATGATATTTCCTTTTACTCTTTAATTGGACAAGTGCTTGCATACTTTTCATATTTAATTTAAATATCCCTTCTTTATCCAACAACAGTTTGTTTAATTTTTCCAATGTATCAGTAAAATCATGAGCTTTTCTATCTAAAGTCAATCCTACACCTGCTTCTGCCATTGAATAAGCATTTGCTGGTTGATCGCTTGCAAAAGGATGCAATAACAAAGGTACTCCATTAAACAAGGACTCATGTATTGAACTTGCTCCACCATGACTTATAAACAACTTACAATGAGCATGATTCAAAATAGCAAATTGAGGTGACCAAGCTTCAAACCGTAAATGAGGATGACCACCTTCAAATAGGTCTTTTATTTGATAAATACTTCCAGAACGTGTCTGTATTTGCTTTGGTAAATCTACTTGTTGTCGTGACTTTAAAGAAAACGACCAAATAAACCCATCCAAGTTTTTGTTTTCATACGCTTCCAATAAACTAGTCAATAAAACTTCAAATTCACGACCATTAGGTGAGTACATTTGTCCAAACGCAATGTAAACAACCTTTTCGTGCTGCTCCATAAAGTGCATCATGGTTTCGGGTAAAGAATCATAGGTGGTACCTATAATTGGCCCAACATACTCAACAAACGGTCCTATGGGCCTTGGACTTTCCATTCCCCAAAAGCTGTTTATCATCTTGATCACACCAGAGTATCGACTTAAAGGATCAAACGGTTCAACTCCTAACTCTTTTTGTACCTTTCGAATACTTTTACCTACTGGATAAGCTCTATACAGAAAGCTGGGTAACGAAATAAATCGAGCATGAAATCTTTGGATAAAACTTAAATCTTTAGTAGTAGGTGGTCCAGCAGTATGAAAGGAAGAAATAAAAGGTGCCTTGGTATCTAATCACGGAAATATATATATATATATATAAATATCTAAACTAAATGCCAATTGATTTTTTTTTTTTTTACCTTCTGAAAGACTCATTGTCATATAAATAATCATGGCAATATTCAACTTTTTAGCTGCATCAAAGCAAGGCAAAGACAGCTGATCACAAATAACTAGCGAAGTATTAGATGATTTGAAAAGTTCATAATAAGCATAGTAATCTCTTTTATAGGTATCTTCAATCAATCTGTTATAAGCAGCTGTGACTGATGGAGAAAAAGGTTGTTCCAAGTCAAATAAGTCATTAAATTCTACATTGGTGATACGAGATCCCATTGATATACTCTTAATCTCTGGCTGAAAAGGTATACCAAATTTCATATTGGGCTCTGTAGTGATAAATGAGACATTATAACCTCGTTGAGCCAGCACTTTTCCAATCTCGAGTGTCCAAACAATATGACTGAGACCACCTAGAGTAGCTGAAATATGAACTGTCTTCGGTTCAAATTGTTTGAGTTTAGGCATAATCTCACCCAAGCTTGGGGAAACTAGAAATAAAAAGATGAAGGCAATATTTATTTTCATCTATTTCAGAAAATAAAGAGAGAGAAGTTACATGTACGATTTTTTTTTCTAAAAAAAAAAGCGTTTTATCTACAAATATGCATTCGCCCGTACTCTACACCGAAATCAAAACCGATCTTACATCCGTTTTTTTTTTTTTTACAAATATTTAATACAATAAACAATTATAGAAATGAAAATCTTTTGTTTTGTTTTGTTTTATACATGTTGAATGCCAGTTTATTTTTAGTTTTTATGTGCACTACTAGCATATCTTTTTTTTTTAACAAGAACATGTTGAAACGTTCATTTTTACAATAAAAAGGATGGAGAAAATGAAAACATTTTTCCTAAATTAAATGATATACAAGAGAAATGCGAAAAGGGAGAAAACGGGGGGAAAAAAAGAGATTTTTTGATATTCCCGCTTTAATAACGGTAATGATCAGGCTTGTAGGGACCTTCGGTGGGGATACCGAGGTATTCAGATTGAACCTTGGAGAGAGTGGTGAGCTCAATATCGAGCTTACCTAAATGAGAACGAGCAACTTCTTCATCCAACTTCTTGGGGAGAACGTGAACACCAACGGTCCATTGTTCGGGTTGAGTCCAGAGAGCGATTTGAGCCAAAACTTGGTTACAGAAAGAGTTGGACATAACGAAAGAAGGATGACCAGTGGCACAACCCAAGTTGACGAGACGACCTTCAGCAAGAAGGATAACGTGGCGACCACTCTTCATGGTGAAACGATCAACTTGAGGCTTAATGTTGGAGACGGAAGCAGCGTTGGCCTTTAACCATGCGACATCAATTTCGATATCGAAGTGACCAATGTTACAGACAATAGCATCATCCTTCATGTTCTCGAAGTGACGACCAACAATGATATCACGACAACCAGTGGTGGTAACGAAGATGTGAGCTTCAGGGACAGCCTTCTCCATAGTGGTGACTTCATAACCTTCCATGGAAGCTTGGAGAGCGTTAATAGGATCAACTTCGGTAATGATAACACGAGAACCGAAAGCACGGAGAGCAGCAGCACAACCCTTACCGACATCACCGTAACCAGCAACAACAGAAACCTTACCGGCAATCATAACATCGGTGGCACGCTTGATACCATCGACGAGAGATTCACGACAACCGTAGAGGTTATCGAACTTAGACTTGGTAACGGAATCGTTGACGTTAATAGCGGGGATCTTGAGTTCACCGTTCTTGAACATCTTGTACAAGTTGTGGACACCAGTGGTGGTCTCTTCAGAGAGACCCTTGATACCAGGGAGCAAGTGAGGGTACTTTTCGTGGACCATGTTGGTCAAATCTCCACCATCATCCAAAATCATGTTAAGGGGTTGACCATCAGGGAACATGATGGTTTGTTCAATACACCAAACGAATTCTATTATTTAAATAAAAATATTTAGAATACCACTCTTTAAATAAATAAATAAATAAATAAAAATAACTTACCCTCATCAGTCTCACCCTTCCAGGCGTAGACAGGAACACCGGAGGCAGCAATAGCAGCGGCAGCGTGATCTTGAGTAGAGAAAATGTTACAAGAAGACCAGGTAACCTCAGCACCAAGAGCAATCAAGGTACGGATGAGGATAGCGGTTTGGATAGTCATGTGCAAACAACCAGCAATTCTGGCACCCTTAAGAGGTTGAGAAGGTCCGTACTTACGGGTAATCTCCATCAAACCGGGCATTTCATTCTCGCTATAGAATAAAAAAAAAGTATAAGTATAACTGCACAAAAAATAAAATAAATTGAAATAATTAATCACTTACGCAATCTCGATTTCCTGATAGTGACCAAAAAGAAAAAAAAAAGTGGTTAGTACATGTTATATCGCCTAAAGTTTATTTTTTGCTGTCAAGTAATTTGACCAAGGGGGACAACGATTTTTTACCTTCATACCGAAAGCGGCTACAAAAAGAAAAACTTATTAGTAAACATGTATTGAATTAACATGCTTTTTCTTTTAAAGACTTACCAAGGGAGATATCAGCGACCTTATAGTTAGACATGATTTTGTTTAAAAGTGGATTTAAAGAAGGGGTGAAGAAAAAAAAAAACGTTAAAACTACGTGTTCCTGTAAGCCCTTTATATTTCTTTTTTTTTTTTCTTTTTTAGTTTGAAAATTTTTCTTCTCCCCTTATCCAATAGTATCATAGCATCTGCGCCTGTCTCCGCTCAATTCATTTGTTAAGGATCAAGCATAATCACATCTATTTCGTTTTATTTAATCTACAAACAGTGTAACTTTCTATCTACACGAGACCCTCATCATTTAAAATTAGTGTATAGCTTTTTTTAATTCTTTTGGCCTAATTCAAATCACTCATCCATTCATTATAAACTCATAAGCCTCCCTCTTCTTTGTCAAGGGACTGCTGTTTTCTACATTTACCGAAACTTTTCAGTTTCTATGACATCCGACAATGGACTTTCTTTTTTTCGATTATTTCTTTGTTGAACTTTAATTCACTCCCCCAAAATCCGAGTCATAGAATTTCTCTGTAATTCACTGTAGAAAAAATAAATGATTTACGAAAGCTCTTACTAACAAAAAGGGCCTCTAGGCCCTGAAAGGAAGTGGGCCATCAAAACTTTATTTAAATGATGTGACTATATAAACACAAAAAAGAAGGTACAGCGGATGTTCAATGCACTTCTACTTACCATAATAAGCTGGAACGGGTAACCTAGCACAAGCTTCATTGAATATTTTTTTTTCTTTCATCGTGGTTGAATAAGACTGGATGATTTCACCTGTTACAATGCTTTACCATATTCTAATAGTTAATTTTTTTTTTTGAAGGAAATAATTGATTTAATAAGGTCATACAGGAACTTTTTTATATATATATATTTACTTTAAAAGAGAGAGAGAAAAAAAGTTAGGAGATTTCTGTCAAATATGAATCCATTAAGAAACAAATAGCTTGTCGAAACTTTATTGTACTACGAATTAGAATCAGTTCCTATTATTCAAAGAGAAATAATCTTATTTATATCGCGAGAAGAATCATGGCTTAATGTGATATTGTTAAATAAACACATAAACAATAATGCACTCGTTACAAATCTAACATGCAAAAAAAGAAAAAAGATAAACAACTTTTGACGTGAGAATAAAATCATGGGGTATGTAACCACTTACCTTTATACGTGTTCGAAACTGTTGACTTTCCCCCAAAAAAAATAATAAAGAATTTAACACATGAAAAAAAAAAACTATTTTTCTTCTGACGCTAAGATTTATGGCATAGCGGTATAAAATATTTGAAAGCTATTCTTCATCGAAAGCATAGACTGGATTGATTGCTTTTTTTTTAGGATTGTGAGATAAACTTCCTTCATTTTTTTTTTTTTTTTTTTTTTTTTTTTTTTTTTTTTTTTTTTTTTTTTTGGAATTATCCAACATAAGAGTTGTCTACGTTAAAGTAGAAATGACTGGCAGCAGGATACATAAATTTCATATGGCTGAATTTGATATCGTACAGTGCGTCCACCCTCAATTGGACATTTTTTTGAAAATATTTTTTTATGAAAACAGTAATGGAAACATTATTAATGACAGAGGTGTACAAGCACCTACGCTTGTTGAAGAAAGTTTATTCTGTTTAAAAAGCTTGACTGATCTTCGAAAATGTATTAAAAACAAAGATGCTCAACTGGAATCGACAACCATGAATGATACTGTAATAAAAAAAGTTGCCACTAAAAAAGAAAGAGCTCTCCAATATAACGTTTATACTATGGAAGATCGTAGGCGGTATTTTTATTTTTTAAAGGAGAAACTTATAAAACCTAAGAAGGCGAACGTAAATTATGACACGGCATGTAAATGGAAAAAAGCTTACGAGGATAACCCAGAAAGAAATATCCCTATTAAAAAAAAACAAATCTTTGTTCAAACAGGCCTGTTAGTCAGCTTAACGAAACACATAAGACTCATTTGGTACGTTTTTTTGATGAGGATGCTTCGGCAACTGTCCAGAACGCAGTAGAGAGTTTTTTAACTGCAAGCTTTACTGGCCTACAAATTAAGAAATCAAAAGTAGCTGAGGTTATGAGTGAAGAGTGCAACCTAAGCATCAAAGTTGTAAGTCGCCACCCTCTTGGTAGAAATAAAGAAGGGACTCTTCAGGTCCGTGCTAGTTGGGTCGATCACTGGGCTAAAAATGTCATGGATATCTTAGCAATTGTATCTTTGTTGATGAATCAGGGTTTAATATTAATATGCGTCGTAGTCGTGGATGGTTCAAACGTGGCACTGAAGCAGTTATTACAACTCCTTCGGCTAGAGGTGTCTCTCATACTGCTATTGGCGCTAACTCGGCTATTGGCGTTGTTATCTTGAGTATGAGAGGATCAGTAAATGTTAAGAGAAAAAAAGTTGTAGGGGGTAGAAGAGAAAGGCACCTCAAGATAGGTTATCTGTTCCTAAAGGTACTATAGGTGGCCATTATCTTCAATTTCTTAACGATACTATGGATATTATGGATGAGTTTCCTAAGGTGAAAGGTTATTTTATTGTCATGGATAATCCTCCTATTCACGTACCTCAAATAATTGACCTTGTAATCATAAGCAGAGGCTATACCCCCAGTACATATACCTTCCCCCTTACTCGCCTGAACTTAACCCAATCGAACAATTCTGGGCTATTGTAAAAGGAAAGGTAAAACGCTTATAGTGATGTAGAGTCACTTACTACACGCATAATTGAAGCTAGTGAAGCCGTACCTGTTGAGCATCTCCGAGCCTTTATTCAGGATTCAGTAAACCAATTCGATAACTATCTTAATAAGATCGCTATATAACTTCGATATATTTATAATTAATAAAATTCTAAAAAAAAAGTGACCAACTGATTTTTAGAACAGTGGACAAATGACAGCAAGTAATTATTATTCCTTTATTATCCTCTTTTTTAAGAAAAAATGACAAGTATCAATCTGATCACGTGCCTTCTGTTTTTTCTCTTAACTCTTACATTTCTCATGTAAAAACTATTTTTATTTCTTTTTCAACATAATATTCAGAACAACAACATGAGTGTTGATAATTTATCCATATCGTTTGCTTCTAGCATGGGCATAGAAAATATACAGGATGAATACTTAAGTAAAAATAACTTGTATACAGATTTGGATCAGTTAGAAAGATCAGTTGAAGCAGAATTTGAGCAATACATGAACCAGGCACGTTCATTTCCCTTCCAAGAGGAACAGGATCAAGTAACTCGCGAACACCCTGAGTTAGAAGATGCTTCAGTTCATTCTGATTACGAAATATTAGGTGCAGACTTGCTAGATCAAGTCAATGACGATCTCGACCTTGATAACGACTCTTGGCAACGATACTTGGAAAACAATGATGTAGACGATAACTATAACGTAAAACCACTTCGAAATAATACCAATACCTCTTTTAGGAGAGATGAAAATGAGGGAGAATATGCAGAAAATCCACATTACAGCAATAGCACATCACCAGGGCAGTATTTTCGCGCACGGTCCTTACCATTAAACTCTTTTGATAATGTATGGCAGCAAAACCAAGACGAAGAACGAGAAAAAGAAGAAGAGCGAGAGGAAGAAGAACTAGAGGAAGAACAAGAAGAAGAAGAAGAGGAGGAGGAGGAGGAGCGAAAAGTGGATTTTTCATTTGTAAATATAGATATAATGTAATCGATACATATCATTCATTTTATATTTTATACTAGACATCATCTGTAAAAGAAGAAGTCAAGACAGCTACAGACAAATTACTAGAGACTAGATTTGTAATGTATCAATTGTATTGATTCTTCTAACGCAGTATTATTCATTGACATTTGATTATAGAAAAGCTTACCAACATCCTTGCGTCTTTTCCCTAAATACGAATTACCAGAAATAGAATTACATCACCCATATACCCAAAAGAAAAAGAAAAGTTTGAATAATGGATCGATATCTTCAACATATCAACAATGTTCATCGAGACGAAAAACAGCTAGTACTTTAAGTAGTTTTCAAAACTCAATTTCAGATAGACAAGAAGAACAACAAGAGCGGGAAGATGCTTGTATTATTGAACCATCTTCACTTCATTTCTTATGTGAAATGTCAGCTAAAACTATTTATGCAAAAATAATTCACTTAAAAATCACAAATCCTAGTTCAAATAATGTACGATCATTCTCAATATATTCTTCAAAAAATTTACTTGAATTTGAAATGGATCAGGGTATGATATTAGAACATGAAGTAGTCCAAGTAAAGATTAAAGTACAGTCCAATGCATTGTTATCCCATCGACGTCAACAAGCTTCATTAGATGAATATCCGTCTATTTACGATAAAGTATTGGTATTAATTGATCATCAGCATGTTACTGAATTAGAAGTCAATATTGATTTCATGAGTTTGGACGATGATGATGATAATGATGATGATCAACCAAAAGAATGCGATAGACCTAAATGTCCCTATTGTGCACTCGAAAAAGGATATCCACTTCATTCTCTATAAAGACTCCTTTTTTTTTTTTTTTTTATCTCTAAACTATTTTTATTGATTTTATTTTGTATCTGTGTGCATTAATATCAAATTTGTTCGTGTTTTTTTCTGGTTTAAAATATATATATTACAAAAGGATAAAAAGAAAAAAAAAAGAGCATAATTCTCTTTCTCTCTGTCTCTCTACCAAGAAGCCTTCTTGACACCTGGAAGTTCACCATTTAAAGCCTTTAAACGGAATTGGAAACGGCATAATTTGAATTCACGAAGAATACCACTACCATGACCAGTTGCGACACAACGGTTATGGATAAAAGTAGATGAAGATTGCTTTGGCATAGCGTTTAATTGAAGTTGAGCTTGATGACGAACACGAGCAGGTAACGTCTCATTACGTGTAATGAATCGGTAAGCTTGGCGAGTTACTTCGTTATCAGCAACTGCTTGACGAGCTTTAATGTCACGAAGTATACGGCACCTCATTTTTAATGTTAAAAATTATTTTTTTTTTTGGAAGGGGGAAAAATAACAACATGGTAGGGGCTTCATATCCCACTTTTACTAAATATCAAGTCACATATATTGACCAATCAACTATTTGTTTAAACTGTCAAATTTAAGGAACATGCCATTTGTTTGTAAATAACCTTGAACGTTGTTATGCATTATGTTATTATGGACAATTGTAAATAAAGATTGCTTTTTAAAGTGACACTTTTTTCTTTAGAGTTGTTTTGAATAGATTTAGCGTTGTATCCAAGTAAATTTTAACTATTAGAAAATAACTATATATACATATGTTAACTGAAACTGTATAAATATTATTCTTCTGTAGAATCATAACAACAGAATAAAAAAAAATGTTATTTACCTAAGAAAAGTTAAGAATGACATTACATACTGTTTTTTTTTATAAATTGATGCTTTAGTTTGTTGGCAAATGAGCGTTACACGATAAAGCCCAAATCTTTGGTTTTTTTTTTTTAATTAATATTTAGTTTATTATCTATTTTACAGAAAAATTACAATGATAATGAATAATAATGCGTATAATGGTGATGCAGATGAGTATATTAATGATGTGGCTTGACTAAGAGATTGGCCATAAATCCAATTTTCTTTTCCATCCTCGGGGTAATTGTATAATATGTTGACACGAGTTTTCTTATTCATTCGACCTTTAACTTTATAACCCATATCAATTGAATTATCAACCACAGTTTTGTTTTCGCTATAAAAAGTTCCTGTGTTATTAATAGAAAAGTCTTCTGTAACTAAACTAGAGACTCGTTTGAGATAATTTGCTAATTGCGGAGGCGTAAAGTCACGTTCCGAAAGAAACAAGGCCATTGTACCAGCAACATCTAAAAAAAATAAATAAACAATGTTTAGTTTTTTTTAGTTTATTATTTCTTTTAATTTTTACTTTACGTGGTGCGGCCATAGAAGTGCCTGATAATGTATGTGTTGCTGTTGTCGATGTAGGCCAGATTGATTTGATGTTTGTACCGGGTGCAAAACTAATAAATTTTACATGTTAAGTACAAGAGTTACATATTGTGATTGATTGTCTTACATATCAACACATTGACCGAAATTAGAGTAATACGAAACTGAGTCGTCCTCATCTATCGCACCAACTGTAATTGCACCGGGTGTACTACCCGGGCTATAAAGACACGCATCTTCACCATAATTACCAGCTAAAGAACGTTTGTTATATTTTTTTTTAAAAAACAAAAAAAGCTAAAAACATAAACTACACACATGTACATACCAGCAATTGAAAAATGAATTCCAAGACTTAATGCTTGTTCTATAGCATCGTTTGTAGCTTGACTATAAAGTGCCCCAAGAGATAAACTAAAAATAATGAAATTAATTAAATTTTTTTTTTTCTACTCAATTAATTAAATTTTTTTTTGAAAAGTATTTTACTTGACAACACTTTTAGCATTAGGCTTGCTTTTATGGTGATCAACAATCCATTGTAAACCGACCAAGACATCTGAAAGTTTGCCATTGCCTTCACTATCTAATGATTTTACAGATACTATCTCCGCCTTCTTTGCTACTCCGTATTTCGTGCCACAACACACGCCAGCAACGAAGGTACCATGGCCATGAATATCGCTATGATCATTCGGGTCACCTACAACTGTTTTTCCAATCGTGACTCTACCAGCAATATCAGTATGGTTTTCGTTAATGCCTGAATCCATTAAATAGACTGTAACTCCGTCACCCTATTGTATTAATTGTATTAGTCGTCGCTAAACGAATGATTCTAATTTTATAATTCTATATTTACAGAAACTGTTGGAAATTTATAATTGCCATCGGTTCCAGAACGTTGATCGATTCTATCCAAACCCTATTAATTATAACATTAAATATTTATTTTAACTTAATCTTTTTTTTTTTTTTACCCAACTGGGAGGATTTGTTTGAACAAATTCTTGTAAAGAAAATGAAGCATCTTTAATCCAGTAATGTACAGCGTCATCTTTTTCAGGTTTATTATTTGATAGGATTTCTTCAACCTCTGCTGATTTAAATCGTGCAGAATACCATCTAAACTTTCCAATTGAATTAAATCTTGTGGAATCGGTCATGTTATGATTTATATTTTTTGTTGTAGTTCCATTTGTGTTACTATTTACTTGAAGTTGATTTAATTTTTGAATTTGATTTTTGATGCTAATTGTAGGTATATTTGGCTTAAATACAACGATATAATCACTAGAATCTATTAATGTAGGCTGTGCAGGCTTGACATCGTTTGTTTCTGTCTGTTTTGTTAACGCAATAAGGTATATAAGGGTATATGTCACAAAAAGTAAGCTTTTATTATAAAAATGCATTTACAAAAAAAAACAAAAAAAAACAACAAAAAGGTAAATTATCGTTTACCTTTAAATACCTTTTTTTACAAGTTTATTAGGATTCACAAAATTAATAACCAAATAGTTACCTTAAACTTGAAGTTCTGTGTACCACAACGCCAATTTAATCCTTCTTATTCTTTTAAAAACAATCATATTTTTCTCTCTTTCAAAGAACCAGTATTTACAAATTTATGTATCTCGCTTTCTTTTAACAAATTCACGTATTACGTACGTCTTCACTAAACAATTATTAAAAAAACGTTACATTAAAATATGTATATTGTCATTAGTTGTTAGGGGCTCTTTGTATAACATTAAGAAGAGCATAATACTGACGAACCCCTTTAAATAGGAACACGAGGACTCAAACGTTAAGGCGTTACTAATTCTTTTGGAGAAACGTGTTTCACCAGAAATAGAGATACAGAATTTAAATTCAGTGTGTCTTACCATTAGTCGGTCCTCTTTCGGAACATTAATAAAAAAAAACGAGATTAGAAATGTAAAAAATTACGTAGAGTTCAAAAACTGCTTGACAATATTCCTGCTCATACTAGAATCTCTACTGAAGTCGGGGACACTCTCCTGAATCCAATTGAACTACAAGACATTATTATGGAAAGTAAACGCTCACCAAAAAAAAGCAGCCCTGGTTCTGATGGGCTACCTTATGAAATTTTACACTTGATCATGTTGTTCGTTCCATTTCAACCGGTCATTCTTAAAGTTTACAATGATGCTCTTGAAAAAAGTGTGGTTCCCAAATCTTGGAATGACTCCATCATGAGTCTGTTACCGAAAAAAGGAAACCTCTCCGACCTGAAAAATTATCGTCCTATCTCACTTGCTAACACGGACTACAAAATATTTACTCGGATTCTGAACACAAGAATTATGCCTATTGCAGATGATCTTATCAATAATCAACAACTTGGTTTTCTACCTGGTCGATACATTGCTGAAAATGGATTATCTTGTCAAATTATAATGGAGGATGCTTTTCGAAAAAAACAATTAAAAAAGAAGCACAATATCGTACCGATCGATAACCACGATATAGGACTTTTATTAGATCAAGAAAAAGCGTATGACCGAGTGAATTTAGATTACCTCTCTGCTGTTTTGCTACGCTTTGGCTTTCCTCAACCTTTGGTTACTTGTATTAACAATCTGATGGGTCAAAACCGTATTCAAATCAATATCAATGGATTCTTTACGGATGATGTTCTTAAATTGCGTGGACTGAAACAGGGTGACCCAATCTCGCCTATATTATATAATCTAGCTTTTGAACCCTTCCTTCGATCAATTCTGAATGATTCATTATTTAAGGGTTACAACATGCTACCAGACTCGGCAATTACACGTACGGATTCGCAAGTGGGGATAGCTCCTCCGATCAATGCTATCAATACCAAGATATTATGCTACGCTGATGATGCTTTAGTCTTACTCCATGATACTGACGATCTAGCAAGATTATCAATTCACATGGACCTATTCTGTCAAGCCTCCAATGCAAAATTTAATTTTAATAAAATCGAAGCCTTTACTCTGTCAGGTCACAACTCATGGAACTATTGGCAACAGGCTCTTGAAGCATTACAGATTCACAAGCTAGTGTCCGCCACGGATCCCGAACCGGTGATATACCTTGGCCTACCAATGATCCAATCGGTTCGACAACGTACTAACTTTGTCCACTCCATGGTTCAAAAATTAAAAACTGCACTCCAACCTCATCTGTCTAGGTCTCTGTCAGTTGTAGGTAAAGCCACGGTTTTGAATTCGCTCATTTTGTCCAAATGTTGGTATATCTTTCGCGTTACCCCGTTAACTCAAAAAGATCTCAAGCTTCTTACATCAGTCGGCATTCAATTCTGTAAGGTTCAAACTTTTCCTGCTATAGCTTGGTCTATTTGGACTGGTCCTACTCGTCGCGGCGGTCTTGGGGTACTAGATCCTAGGAATCAATATCTTGCTTTGTCACTACGTTGGCTGCTCCCACTTCTTGAAGATACTCCTGCTCAGACCTCACTAACACTGATGCTTCAGCTCCATATCAATAATCGTAACTCTTCTCTCTATCATCAAATTCCACTACTGTTCCCTCAAACCAGACAAGTCGGTTTCTCAACTGAAAGATTGAACACTATTGACATGTTAAATGCTGCCATTGATTGTATTCCCAGGAACTTCGATGGTATCCACGTCACACCAGCTACTGCTTTATCTCTTCCTCTCACCAGTTTCTTGACACCTAAAAAAAAGATACCGGCCAAAGTGATAAAATTATTAGGGACCCATTTATTTACATACGACCCAAGTCAAAACTACATCTGTTGGCGGACCGTACCTGAATTTGACGTACAATGGGGTACCTCTCCAAGACTAATTTCTACAAGACTTTTGTCTGGTTCCCTAGTGATGTCTCCTTTCTTCCAGGTTCTCGGCAATCCTACGGTACCTATTCAATTTCCAGACCCTAATATTATTAGCTTTAAACCATTTGTTCAAGCTCTTAGCCTCTCAGGCATGCCTGTACTATCGCTCCCATCCAAACAAGTCTCAAAACACTTTCGGAAAAATTATTACCAAGTAAACAACACCCTTCCATCCAGTTTAACACAGATTCGGGCATCCTTCTGGAATACCTTTTGGTCTCTATCTCTTGTAGCTGTTCAACGGAACGTCGTCTTTCGGTTCCTCACAGGGTCAATCCCTAATAGAGCGTTCTTATTCCGAATCTTTCCTGAAAAATTTACCTCACCTTCATGTACAATATGTGGACTCGAAGTCGAAACCACCAAACACATGCTCTTTGATTGCCCACCAAAGTCTTTTGTTTGGAAAAACATTATTTTCGAATTTTTATGGCCCACGGTGACTATCCCGGATATTATTACTGCTCTCTCGTCTATGAACTTTCACGACATTCGTTACGTTCAGAAATCGGGTTCTACAGCTCAAATGGTTGTATATATAACACTTGCCAATATTTGGAAAGGTCATTTCAGAAGCTCCTTTGACTCTACTCCTTTCCTCGGTTCTATTATTTTTCTTCAAACAAAAAAAGATATTGCTTCTCGGTTGGAAGAAGGGCTTATTCACTCAAGGCTATAATACTGTCCTGATTCCTCTCTTCATTTTGATCCTACTCTGACTCTTATTTTTCCCCCTTTTATTTAGTTTTCTTTTTCTTCTCATTCCTAGTTCACAAAAAACTTTTTTTTTTATTTCTTCACAAATTTACTTAATATTTTCAATTTAAATTGCGCCCGCCTCTTGACTAAGCCATTTCTTGGTCTACACGGAGCAAAAATAAAAACAATTTAAAAAAAAAAAAAAAAAATTACGTAGCATGGTTCTTTCACGTAAAAATCAGTTTAGTAACCTTTCGAACTCAGCTACTGCTGACAAGACAGGTCAACGTCCCTCCTCAACCCCATTCCAATGGTCAAAAGTGGTCTCAGGCCAGACAAGAACTACCAGGTCCTTTACACCTACTGTAGTTCAGACCTCTGTTCCAACAGAAGTTTCAGCTGACCCTGACAATGAACACATGTCGGAACCAAGTGAGATGGTAACTCGACAACTCGTACGTCCGTTTTTAAAGGGCATTGAGAACAACAGTGTTCTGATCGACATTACCGATGTTGAAAATGTGGATTCCTTGTGTGCTGAATTGAGAGAATTTAATAAAGACTCCCTAGCTAATACAGGATACGAAGATTATTTAGGTCATTTACCTCAGAGACGTAAATACCTTAATCGAACTTTTTTAGAGACCATGTGGTTAACTGGTAGTCCTGGACACCTAACCATCACTACTGAAGGTCTAACATTGTCAGATAAGAAAACGTATATCAAAGGTTTTTCGAGTTTCCTTGGGGACTCACATATCACGCGACTCAGTTTAGAGCGCTTACCTTTCCTTCCTACGAAACTATTGGAGCAAGATATGTGTCGTATTTGCACCATCTCTACTTATAAAACATAAGTAGATCAGGGATATTAATTAAACATTATAATAAAAACCTATTATATATTCATAATAATATACATGTTTCACATTGTATATCATTATCAATATCTTGAACCTAAAGGAAATACTCTATATTTAGTTATCCAACTTATCCAGGTTATCCAGGTTATCCTGGATTTTCTGAAACGTCACTAAATAAATTTTTATACAATATCATTGGCTCCCTTTTTTAAAAAGTAACTTTATTCACCACTATAATTATTTCAATAAACAGTGTTACATATTTCCTTCCAACCATTTTTTTATTAATATTTTTATTTTAACAATGGCACCTCAAAGAAGAAGAAAACCTACTCTTGAAGAAGTCGTTAGAACATTAACTGCTATACGTCCTGCTGTACCTACTCGTCCTGCAGGTTCATTGTTTGCATCTAACGTCCGTGTTACTAAATATGTTGTCAAACAAAAATCACCAAGAAAAAGAGTGAAGAATGTTGTTGACAACACAGCTGCTTCCAGTGGAGCATCTGTTTTCCAACCTTCCTCGTTAGATGATGTTAATGATAACAATGTCCCTTTCGAGGAAGTTCCTTCCACCTGGTCTGTTCAGTTACAAGACCTCGCAGAAAGGTACATCGTGTCTATTGGTGCACATGGAGAACCAAAATCCACTACAATTTCTCCTCCCACCAAGATGACTTGCTCTTGTACCGAACTGAAGGTCATAAAAAGTATTTATTTGTACTTCTATTGTGGTAAAAAAAAAAACTGGAGACTTTTACTTGGATGTATACACTAATTAATATTACAGGCTCTGGAAGTTTCGAAATTTCTTTTTGTCCTTGCAAGTCTTATGCTCAGACTTTGGTGGAAATGGGCTTCATGCCTACTTCTGTGACCCTTCCTGAGGTCGCAGTTCATTTTAGTCTATTGGAATTCTTTGCCATCCAGAGAGAAGTAGCTGGAATCTCTGGTCAAGCAATGGCCGAGATTTACAATAAAATGAATCATACCAAAGCAAGTAAATTATTTATTCAATATATCTCAAAATTAACTTTTTACAAATTTATAAGAGACCACTTCAGGAAAAAATCTGCCAAAGTTTGCTTCTGATTTACTTCAGAATGCTCATTTTGGTAGATGAGTATAGCAATGATACTTTCCCGGGTTATTGCGATGAGGAAGGCTGTGTTGCTTGTCCTGATGTAAGATTCTGATTTATCTTTAATATTAATCTAAATCTCTTATTTATTTATTTTTATAAAAGGATTCGGATGAGGGAAAATTGGACAGCAGAACAATTTCTGTTGATGGCTGTTACAGTCATAAGTCGGAATCAAATTCGACTTTTGATCCGATGACTACCGACAGTATCGATAGAAAGATGAGTAGAACCAACAACAGCTAATGAAAAAACGTGCGCTTGTAAGCTTTTTTTTTTTTTTAAAAAAAAAAAAGAACTTTTTCTTATAGTTTTATTTGTTTAGTAAACTCTGCCCAAATTGTACTACTGCTAAACACAGTATATTTACCTTGTGATCCTGAAAATAGCGACCTATATGAAAACAAAATCGTGACTATGAAACAAATTTACTGCACAGTATTAAATTATTCTGATGACTTGAATACCAAAAACTTGAATTCCTTTATAAAATGGTGCTCATATAAAAAGCTTGACTTTTTGCAAGTGGAAACAAAAAGAAAGATCGATGAAGTTGACGACAAAAAAACGACAAGGACAAGATCTCTATATGTGTTAAAAGATGACTATCTTGGTAAGGACCCTTCAAAATACCTAAATAAGTGGCCACTAAGATATAGCTTTGTAGATGACGTTGCTTATAAGATTAACAACTATCTTCCATCATACCAAAATTATATAAAGAAACTTAAGGAGGAGGGCCATACAATTATAGGATATATTAGAAAGTCGCCTGGAAAAGAGCCTGATGATAGAAGACGCCAACTTTTAGAAGCTATGAGTTTAAATCTCAAAGAAAGATCGTTGGTAGATGTGGTTTTTGCTTCTCCTTGTTCTCAAGCTTCTGATCCAATGGAAAGTAGAGATAAAAAACAACATGCATTATTGGACCAGATTGGTGTTGCGGGAAGCACTCAAGGTGAAGCCTATCATGTATTTACATATTTAATAAACACTTAATCCTTACTTCTTGTAGACTTAATGAAATTTATAGCTTCAAAAAACAAAGTTTGTTTGGTCACTTTGGATTATGCCGGCCTCAGCACAAACTGTTTAGACTTGAAGGAATTCTTAAGGTAAAATAAAAAACAATAAAAAAAGAAAAAGGTAGCTTCTAATAATATTCTAATAGTAAAAAGACTCAAATCAAAAAAATTATAGTTGATCTCTTTCCCTATACAAATGAAATGACTGTGTATGATTGTAACCAGCTATTAGAAGATCCTGTACGTTTAAAGGTTTTCAATTGTAGAAAAGCTTTTTACCGAAGATCCAAGTAGTTTGCATGCAGTTAAATACTATAGTCAATAATACTTCTATACAATGTGATAATATCCCATAGTTCTTGATTCCTCCTTCAGACTAATACCTACTTTAACTATTGTTTTTCACACCATTCTGTTTCATCCAGTCCTACCTCTCAATTATGTGTAAATTATAAACTAAAAAATAAACAGATTCATAAGTTAATGGGAATCTTTATTTGGACGGATTTTTTTTACTTCTTGAGCTTCAAACCATTATTTCTGTGGATTGAATTTTTGTAGGCTTAAACGATTAACCTCATAGAGGAACCACTTTATGCTCGATTTTTTTTATTATTCTACACCTTTCATTCCTCGAGTTACGTCCCTACGCGATATGCGACTCATTGTTTTATTCTTTATGTATTTAATAAAATTTCAATTTTACAAAAAAAAAAAAAAATACATTATTCATCTTTTGCTATTAACTAAACCAATATAACAGTAGTAATTTTTTTTTATAATTCGAGTTACCAATCTTTGCTTTTAAACTGACACGATTTAACAATAGACTTATTATAATATTCTAATATCTTCAATATGATCAATCATGAGTCTGAAGATGTTATTTTCACAAGAATTATTGAGGGCTACTCTGCTGATATTTCAGAACTCGCTGATTTACCTCAAGCTTGCGAAGACCCTGAGGACTTCACTTCAGAAGTTGATAACGAAGTTGAATCCCAAAATAATGTAGAAACCTATATGACGCCAGTTCCCGTATTTGTTACATCTGTTAAGAGATACGAGTCATTTGATCTTGCATTTGGAGAAGTAAAAAGATACACAGATAGTTTGTGTATCAATGCAACTATTACCAGTTCGAATTGGGAGAAAAACGAAGGAGAAGAACGACAAAGAAAATACGGTATCATCCAATGCCATAAAAGTCGTGAATCTGCTAGCTCCGTTTATGCTGTAAAAGGAACACCTGGTTCTAGAAATGACCGCTCAGCTAGATGTTCATGTCCTTTCAAGTGGACCATTAATAGAAAACAGGCCAAGGATGAAAATGGCAAAAATAACCAATATTTTTTTATCAAGGCCATCAACAATCAACATAATCATGTACCCAACAAAAAAATATTTGTAGCACTCAGTAATCAACGCCAGTTGAGTATGGCTCAATTAAAGTACATGCAAGAGATGATGGAGTATGGTACCACACCTTCTGATATGGTAACTGCCCTTTCAGAGCGATATCCTGGCCAAGTCTTTGTTAACAAGACCATTTATCAAGCAAGGCTTCAAATCAAAAAAAAGATTTTGAACAATCGCA
Organism: Pilaira anomala; assembly: GCA_025716855.1. Taxonomy (NCBI): domain Eukaryota; kingdom Fungi; phylum Mucoromycota; class Mucoromycetes; order Mucorales; family Mucoraceae; genus Pilaira; species Pilaira anomala. The sequence goes on from JAIXMQ010000008.1 coordinate 439,843, forward strand.
CTCCTGTCCAATATCTGGTCGACAAGTTAGCTTCTACTAAGTGCTACCGTTACGAAATGGATTTTGATAACGAGGGGAGATTAAACAAGCTGTTCTTTGCGCATGAATCATCCATTGAATTATACAACCGCTATCCAGATGTTCTTGTAATGGACAGTACCTACAAGACAAATAAATTTGGTATGCCCTTATTGGAAATTGGCGGCATGACCAATTCCAATGCCACGTTTTTATTAGGATGTATTTTTTTGTCATCAGAAGAAAAGTATTCTTATGAGTGGGCATTGAAGCAAGTGGATAGATTTTGTTTTCAAAACAATACACCTAGTGTAATTGTTACTGATCGCGAAAATGCTCTAATCAACGCTATTGCCAAGGTCATTCCAGGATCAAAACACTTTCTCTGTCGCTGGCACATATCAAATAATGTTTTCACCCACATTAATGAATGCTTCAGATCGCTCTCAAAAGATGATATGGAGATGATATTAAACGGCTGGAAAAACTTAGTCCAAGAATCCTTTACTTCTGAGGAGTTCAATGAAAATCTGGTAACTTTTAAAGCTATTTTACCTGCTTCAGGAAAAATTGCTTTCGAGCAATACCTTGAAAAAGAGTGGATCCCTCTTAAAGAAAAGTAAGTTTAAGGAATATGAAATGAAGCTGTATTTTTACTAAAAAAATGTAAATTCTTATTGTTTTAAGGTTCGTAGAAGCTTGGACTAAAAAGTATAGGCACATCAACAGCACCTCCACATCAAGAATCGAAGGAATGCACGCAACAGTAAGGAGGTATATCAAAGTTAGTACCAACGACATTGACATCGTAGTTGGTAGACTTGATAAAGCGATCACTGCTCAAGTCAACAGAATTAACCAAGAAAATGCTGATTCACAAGACAAATCTTTGAGCAGCATCAGCAACATTGCTTTTTTTTTACCTGTTATAAAAAAATATCAACATTTGCTTTGACCAAGGTTTTTCGCCAATATGCTATGGCAAAGATGAGTGTTAAGTACCCTTCGGTCCAGAGGTTCTCTATTGGTGAGTGTAAAGAGAGCTTTAGCAGTAAAATGGGAATCCCATGTTCTCATGAAGTAAAATCAATGCTTCTTTCTAAAAAGCAATTGATGAAAGAAGACTTCGATAGTCAATGGTGGCTTTCCAAACCAGTTGAATCGGTCAACAACTGCTCCCAGCTAACCGATTCTATAATTTTTGAGTCTGATGAGATGTTTGCATCTCAAGAGGTTATTAACGAGATGAGCACTCCTGCTTGTTCCTCGCAAGAAAATCAGATGCTCTCTCCTGAAGATCTTAATATCATCCAGCAAAGGTACGTAAAAATGGAAAAGATAAACAGTTTGCTAGTAAATTTGAATAACATAATATGTTTAAATGCTAGATACAACAATGCTTTGCCGCATCGACAAGCTGCAATTCGTGCATTCTTCAAAAATCTCGCTAACAATGAGTTGCCTTATGAATTGAGCGATCCTAATGAAGCACGTAGAAAGGGAAGAAAAAGAAAAGCTGGACTGAGTACCTCAAATAGAAATATTTCAAGTACTCAACGTGATTCATCTGCGTTTGAGTTAGTAATTGCTGAGCAGCAGGCTCGTATTACGAAATGTGGCAACTGTAAGGGAGCTGATCATAACAGACGCAGTTGTCCGGTGAGCCAACAAGAGCTCTCACAAGAAAGTAGAGGTATGCTTTAATCCCATAACAAATTTGATATTAAATAAATATTAATAAAATGATACGTATTACATGACTTTTTGACAGATTTGCATTTGAATATGCCACAGAGAAAGCGACCTCGTGTTGAAAATTCTGTAAATGCATCTGTTCTTTGTACCAACGATAGCAATCTTGCTGTTGAAGACAATAACAATGGTGATGCATCCGTTATTGCTCGTACTACTATCACCAATGATGACGAACTATTGGATTGTCCTATCTGCAGAAAATTATTATTGTTTGATGAAAGATTTGAAGGCAACCTTGTCGAGTTAAACTTTTTGAGAGCAGCAATGATGGAAAGATACTCTGTTCTTGCCGATAAAAAGAAAGAGTTAGCCTCTGGGAAGGGAAAGCGAACAAATAAAAAGTTCAAAGAATTGATGGAAGGATTAGATGCAGAATTCTGCCGTCAACATGATTTGTTTGAGCTGAACGTTGTGTTAAAAAACAACGAGTGCCACGAGTTGGCTTTAAGATTACCAAGAGAGATAAAACTTAGTGTTTTGAAGACTAGAATCATTTCTGTAATACAGGGTGAAGATTTTCAGCAGATGATCATTTCTGGAAATAGTTACTTTAGAGGAGCAGCAAAATCAATGTTTGATGAACTTCAAAATGAAGGATATGAAAAACGGTTTGCAGGAATGGCTTTCGCAAACAGTCATGCTGGGCTTTACTCTGTAAGTATGAATTATATTATTATAAAATGTAAAGGTGTCATCTAACATTTTTTGTAGCCCGGTTACTATGGTCATGATGGAGCAGAAGTAATCTTCCGAAGTGCAATGCAACACTTGACAAGAAACTTTCTTTTGACAACAGCTCCTTGGGCCGAAGAAGTAGCCCAAGAATCTAATTACCTGGTCTTTTTAAGACATACCATGTTACCCGAGATTGGATACCGTTTGATCCAGCAGGATATTCTGGATATGGGTTATGAAAGTAACGGTACAGAAACTATCATGGCAGAAAAATTAATGATGATCGCTGCCAACATCAGCTACAGTAAGGCTCATGTCAAAATAGATGAAGATAATTAACATCTTAAAATAAAATAAAATTTATTACAAAAATTCAACTCAGAAAAAATCCGTCCAAATAGTAAAGATTTTTTTTTTTTTTGAGTGAGAACTTTGGCCGTATACCCATATCAGGGGGTCATTTTGAAAACCGGATAAATTCCACACCCTACCGGGCGTCAAATTTTTTGACTGTTAGAGACAAGATATGCTTTTATTATTTGAACTTTTGAGAGTTTTAGGATAACCGTAACTGTAACTAAGTTAGAGCCTACTATATAATAGTGGGTTTCATTTCTAGTCGTCCCACTTTTGGGACGAATTATTTTTTAATTTTGACCAATAAAATCGCTCTCCCATTTTAACTCAATTCATCCCACTTTTTTTGGGACGACCGGTGGGAGGAATTCTTATCTTTTTTGTTTAAATTTTTATTTAACACTACTACATCACTTGAAATGACTAGAAGCCCCAAACAGCTTCTGAGAGAAAAGCTTGAATCTCGCTTACGTATAAAACTCAATAATTTATTTTATTTCTAAAAATGGGATAAATGGGTTTCATTTCTAATGAGTGGGGGAGTAATTTAATTGGCTGATGTTAAATTCATCCCAACAGTGGGACGATTAGAAATGAAACCCACTAATATATTAGTACAGGGAAAAGTGGCATGACTTCTTTCAGTAGAATCATATTTTCCAGGACATGTGTCAATTTCACAACTTCCGCACTTATTTACGCAATATATTCTTTTGCTTCTACCTCCACAGCTATCACTTTTACACAGGAAACATGTTTTCTTTTTTTTTTTTTGAGTTCCTGGATAAGTAGAACTTGGTACTTCAAGACCAGGAGTAGGTGCAATATAGCGAATACGATATATATGTGGTGGCATTGCTAACATTGTAGGTAGAGGTGCCAGTGCTGCAAAAAGTATTGCGCGATGGCCCAGGATTTTCGGTTCTTACTTCCTCTCGAATTGTGCTTGCATAAGTCAGATTCTGTGGTGTAGGTCTTCGAAGGCATTGTATGCCGCCTGCCGATTCAATTCTTAATTCATTTAGAGTGAGGCTTTTTATTTTTTGAACTCTTTATATGTTCAACATGACAGAGTCACCATATTTCTTCCTATCCTCCATCACATTAAAATAAGACTCTAAATGTCTTGCAGTCTTGTAATACACCTTTGATCGCTCATTACAAAATGTTGACCATAGCTTGGCAAATTCAACAAAATCAAGCTTTTGATCTTGTCCTTGAAATTTAATTAATGCCTTATTCACAGGGTCGGTAATTAAGGTCTGATATAAAGCTACTTCCTCGTTTGTGTGAACTGCAGTGACAGTAAGTTTAGTTCTTTGACACTGAGCTAAATTCTTGTACAAGTAATCACCAACAGAATATTCCATAATTGGAAAATTGGCTGAAGGCAGAATACTTATCTGTAACAAGTTTTTGATTTCAAAATAGCTTTCTGTTGGCTCAGCATTAGATACTGCTGAGCCAATATCAAATTCCCAAAAGTTTCTTTTGTTTGTTCAAATTCAAAAGCATTTCCAACACGGTTACAGAAATAGTTATCAACAGGAGTATGACCCATTTTCATTTTCAAGGTATTTATGGATAGACTGAGCCATGGACTATAATGACCCTTATGAATCTTACCAAATCTGTTTTTAAATCCAACCTATTTTTTTTATAGTGGGATTAGTATAAAGTGTTTGATTCTTCAAAATCACCGTTTTTTTTTTTTTTTTTTTTTTTTTTTTTTTTTTAAAAAAAAAAAAAAAAATTGTTACTATATACAAACTTACATTAATATTATGGCGTAATCGGTAATCGGATAGTACCATATTTTTAAGTCTAGGCCAGCATTTTAGGATGCAAACTTACGTACTAAGCTCATGTGAACAGAGCCTTCTGAACTCGTTCCTCTGGCGCATCTATACAGTTTTAAACCGTTTCTATCAATGCCAATCTCAGTGTATAAAGAAGATCCGCCTTTTAAGTCAGAGACATGACCCAGACGGATTTCTTCCAAAATTGCAGCAGCGTCTTTCCTGGCATCTTCATCGAAGAGGGTTCTCCCCGTTTTAACACAAATGGAGTCCCCATAGCTTTTAAAAAGCTCATCGACTATAGGATAGAGCTCCTCAGCAGGTAGGATGTATCTCTTAACCCTTTTGAAGATGTACTCAGAATCTGAAAGAAGCTTTGTATTCCAATCTGTGCCCACCGAAACCAGATATTCTTCCACTTTCTTCTTGTCATCTTGATCCACCACAAACAGAGCATCTCTAAAACGCCTCATAAAGTCTTTTGTCATACCATGCTTGAGAGAAATTTTTATCATTTGCATGACATGGAAAGCATCTTTCAAGATACGAGAGGGAACGGTAGTTTTGTCAGCAGCATTAACTTCATTACTGTCAGCAGGCTGATTGGCCTCAAGTTCTCTTCTACAAGTTTCTTCTTTGTCTCGAATATAATAATTCTCAGATGCTGTTTTTAAGCATTTGTTGTTTATCAATGCAACAAATGGAACTTCATCAAATGATTTAAAAGTTCTTGTCTCATCAACAGTGGTGTAATAGTCCACCAGCATACCTGGAATCTTGACACCAATAATTTTTACAACGCTCTTCTTTGCTTTGATAGCATCGTCAGAATCTATATCAGATAATTTTGAAAAGTCTTCAATATAACCATAAGCCGATGGCATCTGTCTGCTGGAGGTTGATTTAGTAAATACTGCTACAAATGTACCAATATTGACTTTTCCGTGGACAACAGCTTGATTTACGTTAGGAAGACAAATCAAAACATTCAAAATGTCTGATAAATATGTTAAAAGTAAAACGTAAAGTTTGTTGAAAGTCTTAAAAAGAAAGATGATATTTTATTAATGGAAAAAGAGGATGTATTTATACTAAATAAAAGAGTGGGAAAAAGAGTCTGGTCTTTTAACATATGGTTGACAGTCTTGGATCATTATATTTTATATGTTACACGTATGACTTGGTCAGGACGCGTTGTATTGCATGAAATCCAGATGAGGTTTGTGATACCGGGCTGTTAATTGTTCGTGAGAAATTAAGGAGAATTAAATAATATTGTCAGGTAAGAGGTGGCAGCACCAGTTAAATAGTAATCAATAGTAGAAGATATATAGCTGGTATATATCAATGTCAAGAGAAATCCAAGCATCTATTGCTGCATACTTTATTTGCTCGCTTGTTGGGATAGGTGCTTCCCAGTTACCACATCGGATGATGGGAATCTTTGGAAGGTATCTGGATAATACACGACCGCAAATTTGGTCTAAACGAAGACCACTTCTAATGATAATGCCTTTTTGGTAACAAATTGCGCCAATATCGAGCTTTCCAGATGTCTCAGGAACTTTAATAGAGAAATGTCCCTTTAACCTAGTAAAATCGCCTGCAATATTTTTGCCGACTTTAACAATTTCTTCAGAGCCAATGACATCAGCAAGCTTTTTAGGGAAGGTAGAGGCATTGAAAGAGTGAACTCTGAATAGATATATAGATGCACATATATGGTTCTTTAGAATCTTACAGGTGAAACAGGTGAAGTAGTAACGAGGAATGAATCCAGAAAAGATTGATTCTCTATCTGCTGTTTTTTTCGGCCAGCTGTATGACCTTCTCGATTTTCTGTTCCTTCGGATCTTCCTCTCTTCTTGTTCCCATTTGGGTTCGTAGAGTTAGTGCTGCTCAGGTAAAGATCTTTTTTTTTTTTTTTTTTTTTTTTTGTTAAAGAGAAAAGAGCTTTTCGAGGGAAAGTTGAGCGTGAATTAAAAATGTGTATAAAAAAGGTTCGCAACTGATCTAACCATTTTGGTTTATAGAAAATAGGAGCTTATGGTTGGTCTGTTATAGACTTTTTAAGAGATTTTATTGGATAGAATTTCCCCTGGCACAGGCTCACCGTCAAATTAAGTGCTTATTTTTGGAAAAATTAGGAACCACTTTTGGAAAAATAGTGACGGGGTTTTGGAAAAATTACGTTCATTTTTGGAAATTAAGGTGGGAAACCCAGTACAGTATCTGGTTGTAAAAGGCGTTAATATGAGCCTAAAATATTTATTATGAAAAAAAAAAGAGATATTTTGTAATTACTTAGAGACAGAAAAAGAGGAAAAAAAGAGTTGGTTAATAAGAGCATCTCTAATTCCTGATTATGTAATAAATGGGTTGGCCAAATGGGTTATCTAATGTCAGATATTCACCCTCGATTATCAGGTTTTAAATAACCGGACGTGAAATACTTTTATTTTCAAGATTTGATAGTCTAATTTCAAAATCCATTTGGGATGACTGCGTTATCTAATTTCAAATATTAGATAACCCATTAGAGATGCTCTAAGGGTGTGTGCTCTACAACTTCTTCCTTCCAAGCCTGAACTTTAGGTATTTCTGTAATGAATTCGACTAGCTTTTTTGGGGTTTTAAGAACTTCAATTGAAGCATGAATGGTTCGAAAAGCATAACATTGTAGTTTGTCAATTTTTCAAAGTATATGCACTTATCTATTGTGAAAAAAAGAACAATAGTTGAGCATGTGGACAATGTGGCTTTAACGAGAAAAGACTTGGGTAATTTTTATTATAAAATAAAACTGAAAAGAACTCTTCTAAACTAAAATAATAATCATCTTTCAAACTTACTTTTTTTTTTTAAAAAATCACTCTTTTCTTATCATCAACAGTTATGGGTTATTCCTATAAAAAAAGGATAACACTTGGTCACCGAGTAAAAAATGTTTATTGAATAATTTATTGAATAAACACTATACAATAATTGATGTATGTATGTTGTACAAAAAAAGAACAAGCTGTACAAGGATTCAATTTAATATGTCATCGATATTGTGAGCTGCATCAATTATAAACATATTAATTAAGCCACCTTAGATTTATTGAAAGTTTCAAAAAGAAAGATAAGGATTTTATTTATGAGAAAAAAGGGAATATATTTATACTAAATAATAAAAGAGTGAAAAAGAGTTTGGGTCTTTGACAGTAGATTTGACAAGTTTGGATCAAGAAGTCATTTATGTGTGTAATACATAAATTTTTGAGTCGATAAATTTAAGCTTTTGAGGAAAAGAATAAATATAACAGTTCCTCCACACGACGCTACCCCACGAAACAATACAACGTATACCTATTGTGCGTTGCAGAAAGTTCGAGTATTGAATGCGCTGAAAAAAATGAGGCGCCGCGCGTTAGTTGTGGCATCGTTGTATTGAAAGCAACGCTTCTCTGTAGTTCCTAAGAAGTAACACTCCTGTAAAAAGACCAGACTACACTCAAGATAAGCTGAAAGCAAAAACCATAAAACCCATTGTGTTAAAATATATAAAGCAACCCTTTGAAAGTAAACATCTTTCATAAATAAACCAACTTTATTTAAATATAAGTTACATCAAATATCATTCAGCCTTGAAAGAGAAACATCCTTAAAGGAATATTTCTTTTCTTAAAATAACTGAAGCACAACAATAATAAGCCATTTCACAGAACTATTATCTTTTATCTGTTCTTCTTCTTCTTACTATGCATATAATAATTTAGTCTAATCAAACCCAATTGATTTGGTGCTCACGTAAACTTTAATCATTTGTGAATTTCCAATTGAGCTTTTTGTCTATTTTTTTTTTCCAACTCGAACGCTGCGATAAATTAAAGAAGACATTCAATGGCTCTCATTGCGAATAAACTTTGATGACTGTACAGAAGACGATTCGATTAGGAATAAAAGGACAACTATATGATATGTATACTGCTACTTTTTCTTGAACCTAAGATTAACTTGCATGTGGTTGATATTACATGCATGTATCTATATTGGGAATATATTTTCTGTCTTTGCTTCAAATTCTGTAAGTGATGTATAGTTACAGAAAAATAAGTTACTTCATAAGCTTAGCGATATTAAAAAAGAATATGCGTGGTGTAAAGCAATTGTCACCAATAAAAAAAATGCTTTGAATAGTGTGAGTCATATAGCACAGTAGCTGCTGCTAAAAGTTCCCCTGTCTCTATATTGACGGCAGCTATTAAAGATTTTATGCAATACGTCTACTAATACTTGCATATCTTGGTGCATTTTATACGCAAGTTTCTTTAAACGCATTTATAATTGAGAAAAACAGAAGTGTTTTTTTTTTGTATGACTATGGATGTACCTTGCTACACAATACACTCTACAAACTGAGGTAGATGTCATGATTCGTTCCTTTCTATTTGCAGCTCAGAAAGACATCACCGAATGAACTAAAACCGTTATTACTAATCTAAAAAGTTACCAAGTTATATGGTTTGCTTAATGAAATAGGTTTTATATCTTTGTTAAGATGTTCACTAAACACAACGAGTAACAAAAAGAAGGAACTCAACTAAGTTTACTTTAAGAGGTTAAAGTTTTTTTTTTTCTTAAAATTTTAAACGACAGCTTTTGCGTTGTTACTCAATCTCTTTTTTTTTTTTTTTTTGGAATATCAATAATTTAACGAATTATAAATTGCATGAATGTATTGATGGAATAAAACTTTTTTTTATTACTATGTACATGCATAATTCTAAAAAATAAATACGATATAAAAGTATTTATACTATACGATATAGCAAGTAGCTTTACTTTTCTTGGACTTCCTTATCTATTTTTTTCTGAATCCTTTAAGTTTTACCATTACAGGTACAAATTGAACTCGGTGGTCAGACAGTCACGGCCCAATCTCACTATTTTTTTAAATGATGGAAAAAAAAGAGTTTTATTATTTATTTTTGCCCCCAAAATCCCCTCTAGTTTTTTTTTTTTTCCTTCTCTTTCTATTGTTTAATATTTAATGTCTCTTTTAAAAACTGTCTCTACAAGAGTAGCACACTCTTATGCTCGTACTTTTGCAGCTGCCGTAAGTGTATATAGATTTAAGTTTTATTTTTCTTTTGAGTGCCCATGTCAGTTGTTTTTAACATAATATCTATTCAGTCTCAACAACAAATTCGTACCCATGCCACCACTGTATCAGATAACTCAAAGTCGTCTAGACTTGAAGAACTTCGAAACAAGTTGAAAACAGAAGAAGGCAATTTGGAAGAATTTGTAAGCACCGGGTTTGAAAAGATGACCCATACAGAAGCCTTGGAGTTAAGAGAGACAGTAGTTCCTGGCACCAAAGTAAAGACAACTAAATTGTAAGTTGATAGATTTGAATTTCAATATGTGACTTAAATAATTAAATATATGTGTGTATATCTTTGAAAAGGAAGCAACCTCGTTTACCTGAATGGTTAAAGACTGAAATCCCCACAGGAAAAAACTTTGGTAAAATCAAGAAAGATTTGCGTGGTTTAAAACTTCATACAGTATGTGAAGAAGCTCGTTGTCCTAATATTGGAGATTGTTGGGGTGGAGGAGAACATCAAACGGCTACAGCTACAATCATGTTGATGGGCGATGAGTGTACAAGAGGATGTCGTTTCTGTTCTGTAAAGACCAACAGAGCACCTAAAGCTTTAGATCCTCATGAACCTGAACATACTGCGGAAGCAATTAGTCGTTGGGGTTTAGATTATGTTGTATTAACTAGTGTTGATCGTGATGATCTTGCTGATGGTGGATCTAACCATTTTGCTGAGACCATTCGTAAAATCAAACAAAAGTAAGTAGTATATACATTATATATATTTTTAAAAGCGAGTAATATTAAATTTTTTATTATTATTATTATTCTTTAGAGCACCTCAAATGTTGGTAGAATGTTTAACTGGTGATTTCGGTGGAAATCTTGAAGGTGTAGCAACTGTTGCAGTATCCGGATTAGATGTTTATGCTCATAATATTGAAACAGTTGAGGCTTTAACACCTTTTGTTCGTGATCGCCGTGCTGGTTTCCGTCAATCACTTCGTGTTCTTCAACATGTTAAGGAAGTCAATCCTGATATGATTACCAAGACATCTATTATGTTAGGATGTGGTGAAACAGACGAAGAAGTACAACAAACACTGGAGGAACTTCGAAAGATTGATGTTGATTGTGTCACTTTAGGACAATACATGAGACCCACAAAGAGACATATGAAGGTACATGAATATGTTACTCCCGAAAAGTTCAAGCATTGGGAAACAAAGGGTATGGAAATGGGATTCAAATATGTTGCAAGTGGTCCTTTAGTCAGATCTAGTTATAAGGCTGGTGAATTCTATATTGGTAATATCTTGAAGGGACGTAAGGGACTACCTCTTTCTACTTTACCAGAATCAACAAGAGCTACTACTATTGCTGATAAAACTTTATAATTTTTTTCTTTCTTTCTTTCTTTTTCCGTTCATATATAATATAATCTTTTTTTTTTCTACTAGATAACTATAAACTTTCTTTTTTGTACATTAAAATAAATAAGGAAAAAAAAAACATTATCATATTTTCTAATTAATAAGCCTCCCCACCAAATTGTCAGTTAAAATTATACTAAAACAATTCTATATATGATGACATACGGAGGGAAAAAAAATAATGAAACAAATGTAGCACAACTCAAGATATAAAATAGATTAAAAAACGCCACATTGGTTTCTCTCTTTCTTCTTTCTTATTAAAAAAAATGTCATTTCTTCATACAACATCTACAAGAGACGATCTCCCTGCTTTACCCAATTTTTCTCAATTATCAGATAGAGTGTGGCGTGTGTTGGGACTGAATCCAGGAAAATTTACGTTACAAGGTATATATAGATGATAATAGCAAAAATAGGAACCCCAGAGAGAACTAACTTATTACTCAGGTACAAATACATATCTTGTTGGTACTGGGCATCGTAAAGTCTTAATTGACTGTGGAGATGGTCAACCAGGTTATGTACCTCTTTTAATCGAATCATTAAAATCCATTCATCCAGAAGCTTATATCTCTGATATTCTTATCAGTCATTGCCATATTGACCATTGGGGAGGACTCGATCAAATCATGTCATCTGATGAACTCAGCCATCATCGTCAAAAACCACAACAAGAGATCAAAATACATAAATTTCCAGTCTTGGATGAACTAGCGCTTTATAAGTACACAGATCCAATTCCTCAGTACATTACAATCACTGCCTTACTAGACAATCAGTTATTAGAAATCGATAAAGATACGCATATCCGAGTCGTACATACGCCAGGTCACGCAAAAGATCATTGTGCATTTCTATTAGAAGAAGAAGATACAGTATTCACAGCAGATTGTATCCTAGGACATGGCTCAGTTGCATTTGAAGACCTTACGGAATACATTGGCGGGTTAAATCGAATTAAAGCATTAAGTCCAGTTAAATTATATCCTGGACATGGAGAAGTAGTAAATAATGGGATGGAAAAAGTTGAACAATATTTATCTATACGTATGACAAAAGAAAATCAAATTCTAAGTATTATGAAACAAGATTTTTCTGTTTATTGGACGCCTATAGAATTAGTGGAACAAACAAGTTCTGCTTCTAAAGGATATAGTGAGCAGCTCATGGCGGTTGTAGTCCGTACGATTGGGTTACATTTAATCAAGTTATATGTGGATGGAAAAGTAGAACTTGTTAACTACGAAAAGTTTATAAATGCAACTGGGTTAAATCCATATGATGCTAGTAACGTATTTTCTGTTGTAAATCAAAGATGGAAATGTACAGATTTTTATATAAATAGTAGTAAATTATAAACCCCATAAATAAATTAAATAGACGTAATTCATTACCGAAGTAAATAAGCATGTGAAAGAGTGTATGCAATCATCATAACTGTTTTTTGTGTTTCAATAAAAAGCACAGTCACCTGAAAAGAGCCAAAAAAAAAATACCTATAAAGAATAATTGATATTTCTCATTGCAAAAAAAAAAAAAAAGCAATGGAAAAAGAAAAGAATAATCGTACACCAAGTATAGCTGCAAAAAGATTTTTAGCTAGAAATCAACCAAAACCACTTTCGACTTCACGTTCAACGACATCCTTACCAGACTTGGTTAATTATGCCATTACATCTGCAACTGCAAGTCTTTCAAAAAGACAGGTAGTTGACTTATCAACTACTATGCGTCGTGGACACTCTCAACAAGCAACTCAAGTATCTGTCAAAATTTCAGAACAACCGAAAAAACAAACGTAAAAATAAAAGTAACAAAAAAAAATAATAGTTTTCAAAAGACAAAAGAAAAGTTCAACATATATCCCCCTTCTTTTTTTTTTTTTTTTTTATCTGTAATAGAGTTTCAAAAAGAAGACATTCATTTAGTAGTTTTCTTAATGCAAGGTACGGTAAAACTGCTCTAGTAGACGAAGAAACCCGCGATAATTCAGGTATTACAACACCTACCAATATCAATTTTGCAAGTCCCATGGTAATGATGGCGGGTAGTCAGGGACGAAAACCTATACAAGGAAAAAAGGGTCATAGACCAAGATCATACTCTGAGTAAGTTGAAAAAGAACTGTAAAGAAGCTTTTTTTTTAAAAAAAAATGTATTTACTTTTTTTTTTAGAGTCTCTTTTAATCTACCACAAGTAGAAAGAGCGCCACCTGTAGCTATTACGAATAAGACGCCATCATATGAGTATTATGGCTTTGTCATGTATTTGGCCTCCTTTGTTATATTAGGTAATTTTGCCGTTTTGATAGATAACAACTTTTTTTTTTAATAACAGATTTTTTTTTTCTTTTAGGCATTTATATGATATGGGCCTATGTACCTGATGAGATTTTGCATAGACTTGGAATTACATATTATCCAAATAGGTAAAAAAAAAAAAATTCAAGTTTAACATTTTTTTTTTTGAAAAAAAAAAAGTATATATTGATTTTAAAAACCTCAAGATATTGGGCATTAGCTGTTCCAGTATGGTTAATGACGATTATTTGGTTCATCTTTTTTTCTTTTATGAGTCTTAATTTATTACATACATCACCATTCTATTCGTACCACTGCATTACAGGTACAAAACCTTATATAGGAAGATAACAAAAAAAAAAAAAAAAAAAGCGGCTAATGTTTATTTATGAATGTTTAGATGAGCATGCTAACTTGATGTGTATCGAAAATGAAATGGTTCATGATAGACCATCTGATTGGATACCTGAACTTCATGATATACCAATTGGTCTTGTCAATGCTATTCTTTATCAAACCGATTATGTTATACCAGCTAGCAAAGGAAACAAAAAGAACAAGTCAACAACACATATAATTGATACTGACTCAGTTATTGATAGTGCTGATGAAATGAGTGAAGCAGATGCTTTAGCATTAACTAGGAAAAGCAATCAAAGAAAAAAAAAAAGAATATTATAAAAGTAAATAAATAAATATATATATATATATAATAGAACCAGGGTTGTGGGAGAGAGAGAGAGAACATGATTGCATAAACATGATCTATCATAATATAATATAAATTATGTACATAATGTCTGGGGACACACACGCGAAATAGCGAAAAAACGGGTGCAACACAGGATTACTGAAACTTCGATAAGATAATGATTTTTAAGGGAAGAACATGTGTGAGAAAATGTATCTAATAAAGACTGCAAGTAAAAGATTCAAAAAGATATTCCGTGAAAATAAAAAAAAAATATCTTGTCTTATCTTCATCTCTTTTGGTTCCAATCATATTCATTCGATTATGTTTTATTTAAAAAAAGATTAAAAGATCTTTTAGATTGATAAAATCGATACTGTTATTACGATCTTTATTGAAAAAAAAAAAAAAAAGGCACTAAAAAAATAAATAATAATAAAAAAGAATAACAAGTGATGACATTACAAAAGGTTCGATATATATAATACGCATCTTTTTTATTTTTTTTTTATTTATGTGCAAGTCATTTATAATTCCTTTTTGGAAATTAAACGATGCTTGTACTACCCTGCACGCTATTAAGATAAGAAATTTACCGGATAATTTTGATAAGACTTTTGGTAAAAAAAAAAAAAAAACTTTATTCTATACCAATTGTTACCATTTATAGTATAATGATAGGAGAGATATAACAAAATCATATAAATACAACAACTATTTTAACTCTTCTTCTTCTCTCTTATTTTAATTAATTAATTTAAAACTTAAATATGGCTGTCGTTTCCAATAACTCTCTTCTTCAAAAGTATCTTGATCTCGATCAAAAGAAAAAGGTTCAAGTTGAATATGTTTGGATTGATGCCAAAAACAACTTGAGAAGTAAGACAAGAACTGTTGATTTTGTTCCCAAGTCAGCCAAGGAATTACCTGAATGGAACTTTGATGGTTCATCTACTGGACAAGCTGAAGGTCATGATTCTGATATCTTGATTCAACCTGTTGCCCTTTACTCTGATCCTTTCCGTCGTGGTGATAACAAGTTTGTCATTTGTGAAACTTATAACCCAGATGGTACACCTCATTCTACCAACTACCGTTATGAATGTAAGAAAATCATGGAAGCTCATGCATCTGAAAAGCCTTGGTTTGGTATCGAACAAGAATATATGCTTATTGATCCTGAGACCTCCAAACCTTATGGTTGGCCCAAGCATGGTTTCCCTGAAGCTCAAGGTAAATACTACTGTGGTGTAGGTGCTGGTAAGGTCTTTGGTCGTGATATTGTTGAAGCTCATTATCGTGCTTGTTTATTTGCCGGTATCAATATTTCTGGTGTTAATGCTGAAGTCGCTCCTGGTCAATGGGAATACCAAGTAGGTCCCTGTCTTGGTATTGATATGGGTGATGAACTTTGGGCTTCTCGTTACCTCTTGGAACGTGTCTCTGAAGATTTCGGTATCATTGTCACTATTCATCCTAAGCCTGTCACTGGTGATTGGAATGGTGCTGGTTGTCATACCAACTTCTCTACTGAAGAAATGCGTCAAGAAGGTGGTATTGCTGCTATTGAACGTTCTATTAAGAAGTTAAGTCTTCGTCATGCTGAACATATTGCTGTTTATGGTGAAGATAATGATCTTCGTTTAACTGGTAGACACGAAACTGGTCACATCAATGATTTCAGCTCTGGTGTCGCTAACCGTGGCGCTTCTATTCGTATTCCTCGTCACGTAGGTAAGGAAGGAAAGGGTTATTATGAAGATCGTCGTCCTGCTTCCAACATTGACCCTTACAGAGTCACTCATATCATTATTGAATCTACTTTCATGCCTGATAACTAAATTTCACCCTTATCTTCTTCCGCTCTCCCCTTTTTTTTGATTATTATATATCTTTCTCTCTCTCTCTCTCTCTCTTTGTACATTATTTAACTCTAATTTTTATTTAATTATATAAAAATACCTCTTTTAAAAAAAATATAATTTGACTTGCATGTGATTTTAGATATTTTATTTTGTAATCATGGTAACACTAATATCTGGGGTAAAACTAGATCACTACTGGTTGCATCTAGGTATGAAAAAAATTAAGACCAAGAAGTTTATGATAAATATAATTCCGTACATCTATCTTCAATGTACATATAAGTACATGATAAAGGAGTATTTTTTTAAGGCGGTAATAAAATATTTTATTTAAACTTTTAAGCGCATAATGTAGATATAATAAGCTTTTTTTTTCAGTTACCAGAACTGATGTTATCAACGGTCAAAACTTTAACCTTTTTTTTTTTTTTTTTTTTTTTTTTACGTAATATGCTATTGTAATGTCTAATTTTAATAACGTTTTACAATAACTGTTTATCAAAAAAAATCGATTTTTCCAAATCTGGTAGGCAGTACCTAGAAATTGGATCTAACAATACGATCCATAAGAAAAATTATAAAAACTTATAAAGCTTTACATCTCAAATCAGTCAAGGGAGCTTACACTAAGTGAATTATCGACCAGTTTTTATTTTCATCTTTCGATAAAATCTTTCATTTAAAACGATAGTGTATACCTGGTTTCGTGCTTGCATTGTGTAGCATAGTTGTCTATAAATAGGAATTGTCCAGTTTTGTGGTCAGCTGTCGATCTATCGCACATTCCAAGAGCACTTGATATCTCAATATAACAGACATTCATCAACAAACTAACAATTTAGAATGAAAGCTTTTTTTTTATATATATATTATTCGTCTTCTTCATCAGAATTTGTAGCGCCATCACTTTCTGTTGTGTAGTTTTTTTTCTGTCTTCTACGTTTCCTCGTTTTCTACCTTTTTTTTTCACATGAATTACAGTGAATTTATATCAAATAATTTTTCAAGAAGAATTGAGTACCTGCAACATGTTCTCGCTGAAAAATAAAAAAGCGGCTAAATTAGAACAAGATGCTTGTTAAGTTGATGATACAATATCAATGCTATGTTTCATTTCTCGAAACCTTAAAGCCTTCTTCAATGCAGTCTATATGTCATTAATACGGACAGACATGCTTTCCAAGTTTATGCAACCCAATATCTCAGTATATTACTAAGTTATTTATGCAAGCTATTTTTATTATTTACCTAACTTTATCAAAGGCACCCAAAAAGGATATTTTATATCGCAGCGTACTAATAAAATCGTTAACATTGAATCGTTAACATTAACAATTTTAATAGCAGCGTACAAATCAAACAGGCTTCGTTTATTCATTTGATTTATTCATAATCTCTACTAGTTTATCCACCCTCTCTTTATATTCATCGGCATTTAGAACATGCCACTTTCATACTCTTGTATGTCTCTAACATAGTACACTCCCATCTCTCCTTCTCTATTCTCATTTGTTTTTTATGAAGCTCTTTTTCCCACTCCAATTTCTCCTTCTATATTCTTATTCGCTTTTCATGGATCTTTTTTTTTCACTCCAAGCTCTCCTTTTCCACTTTATTTTGCTTTGCCAACATCTCAATTGTTGCCTCAAAAATAGTATCAAAAACAGAGGGACCTTGCGGCGTTGATTTTTTTTTATGCCCTTGTTGACGATGTTTGGGAGGGAGAGACACCACTAGAAACAATTTCATCGCTACCACTACCTTGTTTATCTTTTCTTTGGCGGGAAGAGCGACGGAAAACGATATCCTCTAAATGTTCATCATCACTTTCTCTTTCAGGGCAATCTTTAACTGCAGCAGCTGTATCAGAAATTCTACGTTTATTCCCAACGGTTGGAGTAAATCGACTAAATTTTAAACTACTCCGATTTTTTTTTAGGTTTTAACTCACCCAACGGTTGGATTAAAAAAAAAAGTTAAAATAAGATTCTAGAAAAAAAATTGATTACCTCTAGAAAAAAATAAATTTTGCCTAATTTCAGTAACCAAAATCTTGTTATTTTTTTTTAATAATATTCTTACCTCAAAAAATGTCTATTCAACCTGAAACCACAGTTGTCATTGTTCAACCTGAAACCGCAGTTGTCATCGTTCAACCTGAAACCACAGTTGCTACTATCACTACCAAAGGTAAAGGTAAAGCTAAAGCTAAAGCTCCTCGTGGAAAAAACTGGATAGCCGACGAAGACATTCAATTGTGTAAGCCCTGGATCCACTTCTCTAAGGATCCAGGTACTGGAGATGACCAAGATCTCAAAAAGTTTTGGGTAGAATCTTGGAGGATTATAAAAAGTATAAGCTGACCACTTTCGAAGAACGTATCTCCTGGGAAAATCTTTATGGTCGCTTTAAGAAGATCATTCAAAAACAAGTATCCGGGTATTGTGGTCGATTTTCCCAAGCGAAAAAAAAAACCATCAAGGGTGGAGCCAATCCCATCATGGAAACGGTAATATCTTTGTATACAATCATAATTATTAAAGGTTACTGATATTTTTTCTAAAATAAAAATAACATCCTAGGGCGAGCATTCCCAACGGTTGGAGTAAACTTTGGGTTAAAATACGACTGTTTCTGAAGTTTTAAATTAAAACAGCCTAAAAAACTCATGTGTCAGCCAACGGTTGAGATTAGCTTGAAACTTTTATTTTAATTTATTTCTACCGGAAAGATTAAATAATGTGTAAATTTACACTTTTTTTAATCTTTTTTCTGGGAAATTTTATTTTAACTTTTTCTTAATCCAACCGTTGGGTGAGTTAAAAGCTAAAAAAAAAATCGGTTAAAATTTAGTCGATTTACTCCAACCGTTGGGAATGCTCTAAGGAATTGTATTTTATTCGATTCAAACAACACTTAGACTTGAGGCATTGTTGGGAAGTTCTTTCTGACAGCCCTAAATGAATCGAACGTTTAGAAGAGGAAGAAGAGAAGTTGAGAATAAAAGCTGCTTCAAAGACAGTTTTAGATGAAGACAGTGAAGGCTCTGTTGAACAGCCTGCTTATGACTCACGTCCGCTTGGATGTAAAGCAAGTAAGAAGCAGATGAAACGTAAGCCAACTGTCGATGATTGTATTGAAGAGACGAGCAAGCGTTTGAAGGAGGTAGGAGAAGACAGAAAAAAGATCTTGAAGCTTATGAGTGATGTTCTCGAGCATCAGAAAAGGGCTTTGGATTTCGAAGTAATGTCGAAGGATTTGTCTATGTACGTTGATGATCCCACGGTTTACAGCTTCTTTAAGCAAGCCAAGGAGGAGACGATGATCCGACATGATAAAATAATAGAAGATGCGGTATCGAAAGAAGTAGAAATTGAAGTAGTAGAAGAAGTCGAAACTGAAGATATTAAATCAAATAAATAAATATATATATATATATATATATATCTTAAAAAAAAAGTAAATTTATTGAAGGTTTTCATAACCGTGTCTACCCACAAGTGTACAACTAAATCATTCTGAAGACGTTGATGCATTGATCGATCCAGAATTTCGGCATATCGTTGCTTAAATGCGTTAAAGCTATCTGAATCACCCAATGTATCAGAAGGAGTAGTAGTAGTAGTGGAGGTGGTGGTGGGTGCGCCATCGTATTCATGGTCCAAGTCTTGGTCTCTTTCATCCTCGACAATCATGTTGTGGAGGATGATACAAGTCTTCATGATTGCTTGCATATCACCCTCATTTCACATTCTTGCAGGATTTTTGATCATGGCAAATCGTGCCTGTAACACACCAAACGCACGTTCCACATCCTTTCGCACAGATTCCTGTGCCTTCGCAAAGACCTAAAAGATTCAAAAATTTAATACTGTCTCCCGTTAAAATTTGTTTAATATAATATACCTTCTTCATTTCACTCTGTGGCTCAGAGATGGTCTTGACGAACGTAGAGAAAGCAGGATAAATACCATCTGCGAGGTAGTAGCCCTTGTTACGGTTGATAATAAACTCAACTTCGGGTGTCCTACCATTCATCAAGTCATCGAATACATGAGAACGGTCCAAGACATTAATATCATTTAATGCCCCGGGAAGACCGAAGAAAGCATGCCATATCCACAGATCATATGAGGCTACTGCTTCAAGGATAACAGTCGACATCTTTTCCTTACCAGTATACTGACCGTGCCAAGCCTTTGGGCAGTTCTTCCATACCCAATGCATACAATCTATAGAACCAAGTATTCCGGGAAAACCTCTACTCTCTCCCTCTTTCAACAGGCGTTCCACATCTTGCTCGTTTGGTGTACGCAAGTACTCGTCCTCGTAAATCTCAACAATTGTGTGGCAGAATCGTTTGAGACACTCCATTGCTGTAGATTCTCCAACGCGAATATACTCGTCAACGCAATCAGAAGAGATTCCGTATGCAAGTTGACGGATAGCTGCTGTAATCTTCTACAAAGGAGAAAGCCCGAGCTTTTGAGCAGCATCTCTTCTTTGGCGGAAATAAGGATTCTTGCTTTTTACGTCTTCGACGATGCGTAAGAACAATGAGCGTCTCATTCTGAATCGTCTTCGGAATTGCTTGTCGGTATAAACGGGACTTGCGGAAAAGTAATCGTTATAAAGACGACGGTGTCCCTGGAGGTGGCCCCCTGTCAATATAACGACGACCTACGGTAGACCCACCTCTGATCTTTTTTTTTTTTTTTTTTTTTTTGCTATCGAGAGTATCTTTAATAATCTCTGCTACAATTTCCATTTCAATCTCGACTAAAGCAATTTCGTCTTGCAACAGTCGTAAAAGGTCAAACTCCATGGCAGTAAATACTTTTTTTGTTTAATTTTTAAAATAGAAATAAATTAAAATAAAAGTTTTTAAGTTAATCTCAACCGTTGGCTGACACATGAATTTTTTCGGCTGCTTTAATTTAAAACTTCAGAAACAGTCGTATTTTAACCCAAAATTTACTCCAACCGTTGGGAATGCTCCGAGATTAAATTAACTTTTTAGGTGTAGATTGAGTTGACATATTGTAACTGAGTATTTTAACCTAAAAAAAAAATATGTATAAGTATACAAAAGAGTGCCAGAAAAATATTGATCTTATATAATTATGATTTAATAAACCGGAAATAACTACGATGAAGACCACTCACAAGGGAAAAGGTTTTAAGGTTTAGCAAAAAAAAAAAAATATATATATATTTAAAAGTTAAAAACACCATAATTATTTTTTTTTTACCAGTATTATTTTTTTTGATGAAATTCAGTTTTTCTTTTTTTAAATAAAAAAAAATATTTCGCGATTATAAAGTATATTAAGAATAATGTTTATAAAAATAATACTTCAAAAACTTTCTATATGAAATGAATGTAAAGTGCTAATGATAGATAGTAAGCAGGAATTCGAAGAAAAAATAGGTCAAAACTTCGTAGTACATTTTCTTGTGTATTTCTCAAACTAATTTCATTTGTTCTCTATTTATATTTAAGCGGACAAACCGACGTCTTCATTCTCGGATACTAATATCACTATGATCGAAATATAAAAATATTGCCTTTAACTTTATTCAAAAGTAAATAAAGATAATACGTAGTAAGTTAATAAAAGGTAATTAAATTGTGTATAGTCATCATAGCGTAGCTATTTTCACACCTAATATCATCATTTAATTGAAGTTCATCATTTATTAGCTGATGATTTACCATCAGAGAGGATCCGCGTAAATACTAGATGCACTTAACCAAACCAAGTTAGATTCCTTTGTGTTAACGTGAAACGTAAACAAACTAGAACAGAATGGCGTTTTTTGTAAAGTTATTATACGTCATTTGCTGCGTTCCAAAACATATATCCACTTATGTCAGTCATTTGTAATTCTATATATATTTTAAGAGAATTAAAATGAGGATGGCATAGAAAATGAACAAAAATGGGCTAAAAATAATTGTTTATTTGTTTGTTGTACATTGTTTAGCAAAAGGGTCCACGCACTATCTGAGGTATTAAAATTACTTACTCACAGCAATTCCATGGTCGTGGCGGTAGAGTGTAATGTCATTAAGGTTTCTGAACTTAGAACAGTCAAAGAGATATAAATATAGTTCAAGTAGCGAAGATTTTGTTTATTAAAGTTCTTGATGGTTTCTGTGTAAATTATGTTTTAAAGTTATTTTACTTTAGATGAGCATCGATCATTCGGCTCCCAAATGAAGAGTGTTTTTTTATGTGCTTTTTTTGAAACGAAGAGTAATAATATTTTTTTTTTTTTTTTTTGTAGACGAAGAGTAATAATATAATTGATTTCTATAAACAAGATCTTCGGACTTTTATTAAGAGAAAAGGTATTATTATACCTTGAAAAAAAAATTAAAAAAAAAGAGAAAATGCAAACTTTTCTTTTTCCTATAATTGTTCACACAGGACCGAGTGAACAGTTAAATCCGTAACACATATAACTCAAGAACTAATAAAATTTTATAATAGGAATATATAATTTTTTTCTTTTCATGTAAGTTTTTCAAATCTCTTTGCGTAGCATTTTAAATGATATATTCCTGCTATTTTAAGCTAACAGCATTTATTTTAAAAATTGATAGCATCGATCATTCGAGTATACATATTCGATCAAACCGCCTATTCAGGATATACGGCATTGTTTTACGCCAACAATTTCTTAATACAATTCGCAAAATGTGGCACTTTCAATTTTTTTTAAAAAAAAAAAAAAAAAAAAAAAAAAAAAAAAAGGTATTTTTTAAAAAAGGATTAATTCGAATACTGAGAAGACAAAAGTGTTTTCTATAGCAAAGTATTCTTTTTTTTTTCTTTTTTTGCAAAATGATAACAATCTTCATTCAGTTTTTAATCGGCAAGTACCCAGGCCTATATGTTTATTTCTAAAAGGAGTATCAAGATATTCAGAACAATTTTTTCATGGTAAGCTATTAAAAGAACTTTCTGATTAAATAACATCTATCTACATGTAATGGCTTTAGCTCCAAAGCTTATTTCTTGTCATTACGACAACAAAATGATAATCCTATCGAACTCACTACCTCCATGCAATTTTTTTCATTTTTCATAATTATTATGTTGCCATAGTGGATATTTAGGTGAAAAATTTTTTATGGAATGTATGGTAAGGATAACAAAAAATCCAACGTTTTTTTTAGGCCCCAGAAGCAAATATTAAACATTGACAGCTGGTTGTACGGCTAAAGGTCGCTGATGTACTGAAAAGCACTTAAATTTCAATATGGCTGCCAGAATTTTTTTGAAAGAATTGATGTAACATAGCCTAAACCAATAATGGGGGGTTACTTACCAAAAAAAAAATATTATCACAAGCTTTGAAAATAATTTCTTTGTGTACGCAGCTATGAGAATCGTATGTTTTTGTAGAGTTGAAAAATGTGTACGGATACGATTCGAGTTTGTGGAAAAGCTATATATTAAATAAAATTCGGATAAAACTTAACCAATAGATGTAAATGCATATTTTTTTTTAAAAAAAAATGACACAGAAAGAGATTCTAGTAGTTTACAAGTTTTTGGGGTTGCTTTCATTTTATAGTAAATTCAATTCAGAATTGAATATTAAAGGGAGATTGTTATCTTTTAAAAGTGACAATTCCACCTTTTTTTTTTCTTTTAGAAAATATTCAACATATTTTTACTCAATTATATCTAATCAATGTCAAGAAAACAATTTATTTCTCCTTAAAAGTTGAGATACAAGCACTTGTATTAGATATTTAGTTTATAATTGCATGAATTTAACTTTTTTTTTTTAAAAAAAAATTTATTAAGCTATTATTCTCTAAGTACCAAGAGATTGAAGTTTGTTTCTTTTGTTAGAATTATTCGCTTGGAGATGGAATCGAAAAGGTTGAACGATTATATATACACAAAGTATAATTGGTGTACACGAGTTAGATATATTTCTCCTTTTTTAATACTTCGAAAACAGAAGGGTAATTTATTGGTTCACAAATATAAAAGGGCAATACCGAATACTTTTTATTTGTGTGAGGGATATTGAACACAGAAAAAAACAAAGATGAGACTTATCTCGGGTGATAAAAAAACAAGATCTTTTTGTGTTTACACATGTATCAGCTTTTTTCATAATAAGAAAGCAAAAAAGACCAATTTTTTTTTTTACTATCTATGAAATGTAATGGAAAGGAAAGACTGAAGAGTATCTTATTTTTCAAGTTATATCTTTTTTTTTGAATATATTTATCCATTAATTTTTTTTTTGAATTTTTTTTTTAAAAAAAAATTTAAAGATAGAAGTCGATTTCGCACTTATAAAAGTTGTATTAACTTGAAAGTAAAACTTATCAACTTCAATTATCAGTTGCTATAATCCTGCTTCAGAACAGATATATAAAAAAAAAAGGAAAAAAAAAATTGAAACGTAATTTGTTTTTTTCTTTTTTATTAAAATTTAGATTTATTTGGGGCAACAAAATAATACATGAGGCCTTAATTAATAGAGAAAGCAAATGGTAAGTGAAGAATGGGCTTGGGTGGTAAAATAGAAAGTATTCATACTTTCAAAATTTGCCTTTTTTTTTATTTTTTATATTGTTTTGAAACTCTTAGTTTTTTTTTTTTTTTTTTTTTTTTTTTTATTATAATTTTTTGATGTTTATTACACAAGTTGTAAGCTGTTATTTTCTATTTATTATTAAATATACAAGCAATTGTATTTTGATTCAAGTATTGTTCTACTCTAAAAAAGCAACAACCAGATTACAAGTTATTTTCTTTTCTTGAGCTACAAAATCATTTTTTACTTGCAATTAGTTCGTTGAAATAAATAAAAATTCCGTAGTCAATAAACTCGACATATTAACCTGACCCAAAAATGCTGAGAAATAGATCGATAATCGTAAGATGTGAAGTTTTCCTTCACCATTCTTGCGTGTTACTAGAAAAAAAGAGGGATAAGAAAAAAAGTGGGATTAAACTTATTTTTTTTTTTTAAATTACAAAAGCTGTAGTTAAAGATGGCTTTCATTATCGTTTGAACCAATATAAAACTTGTGTAAGTTGATAAAAAAGATAATCTAAATAAAAACTAGATTAAGTCTTAAGGTAAACAACTCCAGTTGAAAAGTGAAAGTAAAATATATATAACAACAAAATGCTCTCTCATTGTTTCTCGTTACTTTATAATTATCAATGTTACATTGTTGTTGACAAATAAACATAATTTTTTACGCCTCTTAAGGAAGAGAAATAGGGGGTTAGAAGCCAAAACGAATTAAAAAAGATCTTTAAAAAAAAAATTAAAAAAAAAATTAAAAAAAAATTAAAAAATATGGTTATCAAATAAAAAAAGTATAATAAATTGTTATTCATAATTAACACAAAGGGAATAAAGAAGGGTATTTGCAAGCATGGAATAGAACTGGAAGCAGTTAAAAGTTACTTGATTTAAATTAACAAAAAAGAAAAAATCATATGGAGCAATAAAGAACATAAAAAAAAAAAAAAAGGGATCCTATAAAAGAAATGATGAAAAAAAAAAACAAACAAAGATGTTAAATGTAGTTTCTCTTCAATCTTAAAGAGCAAACTTTGTCCACCGCTTGATGTCTTTTGAACGCATCACTTCGTGCAAATGGCTTTCCACAAGAACACATATAATTCTTTATACCAGAATGCAATAGATTATGTCGTTTCAGGTCATGAGGACGAGCAAAAGCCCAAGGGCAACCAGGCCAAACACACTTAAAAGGACGCTCGTTTGTATGGGTCCTTTGATGTGATTTGAGATTATAAGGCCGTGTGAACTTTCTAGAACATGTAGGGCAGATCAACTGTGAGGGCAAAATTCTTCGACTCGTATTTCTCTTGCGTTTAGGTTGTAATTGTTTTTTATACGACTTGAAAGAAGAAACTGGGACAATTGTACTACTATTACTATGTTGGTGGAGTGTTACGTTTTGTGTGAGATTATAATGTTTACGGCTCATCTGGTTGGTTCTCGTTTGTTGTTGTTGCTGACCTTGTTGTTGGTAATACTGATGGTGGTATTGTTGGTGATGATTTGGTATGTTTTGCGAGCTACTGGCCATATTACTGAGAGAATAATGATGCTGCATGAACTCGTATTGAGCTTGATGTTGATTTTGTTCCGAGTATCCTGACCGATGTTGGTAGTGTTGGTATTGTTGGTATTGGTATTGGTGTTGGTGTTGGTTTTTCCGTTGGTTTTGTTGATGATATAATTGCTGCTGCTGCTGCTGTTGCTGTTGCTGTTGCTGCTGTTCAAAGTTCTGCCGATAAACAGTTTCTGTAGCAGAGGAGTCTATCATATAGTATAACGCGGCATTATGGGAGTTAAAAGAAGAGTCAAACCCATCAAACGAAGGAGACGCCATCATGTCAATACTAGTATCAGATTGAGTACTTGTAGGGGAAGAAGGTGTGCTACCAAGCATGGTATTGTAGTCAGAGAAGTTTTGGACCTCGTCTTTTTCTTCAAGCAAAGTTTTTAATAAATCTCCAGGAGGATTGTTATCAGCAAAAGATTTGTTATAGCCATTAGAAGTGGAGTCATAATGTTCTCCCCCAAGTGGAAAGTGTTCAGAAGATCGCCAAGATATATCAGAAACAGAAGAAGAAGAGAATTGACATAGCTCCTGGTTATATTGCAATGTGGCACCATTCGTATTACTGGTGCAAATACAATCATGTTGCTCTAAGTGATAACCAGTATCCTTAAGTTGACAGCATTCATTAGGCATACTAAAGATAAATAAATGTTAGCTATTACATGCAGCTCTGACGAAAATTAAATCATACCAATGGTGGTGATTCATTTCAGGAATATTGACAGAAAATCGGGGGGTGTTTTTTTTTTAAAAAAAAAATCAAGAAAAAAAGAAATAAAAAAAAAAAAAAAGATAAAGAAAACTAGATTTTTTTTTTTTCGCAGTCTTTTTTATATGAGTTTTACTTGCTCATAGCGAAAAAAATTGCTTAATTCGGACTGGAATTATCGGGCGACTCTACTTGTAATAACGTGTTCATGGTTACAAGATCCAAAATGGCGCTTTTCGTTGGGCTGAAGCGTTTCGACGTGACTTGATTCAACTGCATAAATTCACCCTCTTTCGAGTCTATTGTAATTTGCATACAATAACTTTTATATATATATATATATACATCATATCTTTAATCCAGGCAATGTAACTTGTTGTACGAAGAGAGCGGCTTTTAATTGATTGCGTTAAGCTTAAATGGGTTAAAGGAAAAGAGTGGAAAACTAAGTTTCCTTATATATACATAAAGACTTTTCTGGTAGATCAATCTATTCTAGCGTGAGCAAGAACAGAACTGTGTTCTCTAGAATTCTTTACCGGAGTTATACTCTTGATATAATTTGGCAATTAAGATCTACGTGGTATTTCTATATATGATATGCGTATTCTAAGTTCTATTGTTACCAATAAATCTCAACAAGTTTTTGTTTTAGTCGCATAGACACGCCTGTTTTTATAGTATGTATTGTTATATTTATATTTTTTTAACTACTAAAATAATAGATTCGCACTTTCGATGCGTTGTTTAATTTTCGTTTTTGACCCCCCAAAAAGTGGTTTAAATGTGATTGTATTTTTTCTATTCCGTTAAGTCGTAACAAACTCTCGAAAAAATATTTACAGTACAATAAAGGCTGTATATGCCCAGTTTCAATATATTTTATTGATCAATTACCCTTTAAACTTTACTTATGATACAGGCAATGCAAAAAAAAAGGGGGAGGGGAGGGGGTTTCAATCTTTAAACGCCAAAAATAATTCTGCGTGCTATCAAAATCTTAAAGTTATGAATCCACCCAATCGGTTTTCTGTGTCCTGATGATGTAGGTATCTCAATTTGTCTCAATTACTTTATAATGTTTCACTTCAAATATTGTACCCCATAAGGTTATACAAGTTCACTAAGTATCTTTGATAAAGACGGTATTCATAATAACTAAATACTATTGTTATAAAAAGAAAAGATATTCGGATTATATATTGTAGTTCCTATTGAGTAATAGATTACTGAAAAAGATAAATGTATGTGTATATATGTCTAATGATTAAACTTCTATTACACTGTCGCACTGACAAAGATTTACTAGTGCCATAACTTTCTTTATTGTTATACATGAGTCTAATGACTATTAAAAGCTAACTTTTTTATTTGTACTTTTTTTTTTTTTTATTATTGCCCAACTAGCAAAGCATATTTACAGAAATCTATTATAAAAATCTATTTTAAAAAAAAGAGGTTAATTTGATCCAAATGTATGACAATTCCCAATTCGTAATACGGGCCGATTCTAATTTAAACGTGATAAAACAATAGATCACCGAAAGAATTCAAATAGAAGTTAGCAGGTCAACAGTCATGTTCCAAGCATATCAAAAACAGTACATTTTTGTCAATTTTTTTTAAAATTTATCATTATATGTTCTTTTTAACATCATGCATGCTTAATTTATACATTCGGTCCATTCGCCCTTAGGTTCCCGTTAGTCGGTGTAAATGTAATGTTTTTTATAAAGCACGTATTGCCCAGAAATGGGTTTTGTGCACCGGGGAGACATACAAGCACGACCCTTAAGGATAATGTCCTTGAAGCTTTTTGTGTAATGTTTCGCAAAGTCTAGAAATCTTGGTTTCACCACAACAAGCAAGCGTTTTTTCCGTTGTAGGCAACTGACCGCGTACTCTTTCTTAATATGACACTTTTAAACATTGAGGCGTGTAGTTACATTTTCTTTTACAAATAAGGTGCACAAATGTATATTTGTATAAATGTATTTTACTTTTTATTCTTCCATGTGGAAATGCATAAAATTACGCTAGTACATCTTGGGAAGTAATCACTAAAATACTCTCTTTGTTAAAATGATCCATCCTGTCAGCAGACTATATAAGAAATGTCATCATGAACCGGCGCCCGTGTTATTTGAGATCAGAATTTTTTTTTTAACTTTAAAATTTTATATATTATCAAAAATGGCAGCATTCAACTAAAAACGACAGTACACGATACATATACAATGGCTAAAGATTATGTATATTGCCCAAGATTAACAATTTTTGTAACTGAATCAAGCTTTTAAATATCATATATGCAAAGAACTTTTTCAAGTACAAGAAAACCTGGCCTATGAAATCATAAAATTTTAAACTGAACAAAGAAAAATCGACTAGTTCTAATGATAGGTAACATATGCTGTCAAATTGCTAGAATCTTAAATGACATACGCACTAAAGAATCCTTGATCTCAAATCTATCAAAATATTATGTGTTTATTCATCAAGGTATTTGATTAATTTATCTAGTAAAAAGTAAATAAAATAAGGTAAATGGTTAAACTCTATGAGGTGGCTTGGTCTGTTTTCTTTTTTAGTTTCCTCCATTAAACAACCGCTTTCCACCCCTCGGACTGTTTAATTTTAATGATAAAGCAAAAATTCTTGCAGTTTTAATAAATTATTTGCTTCCCTATTCTTTTTTTTTCTTCATTACATTTATTTTCTTTTGTGAAAGATGCCAGTCCGATCACCTACTATGAATACAGCTGTAGATCAAACCATGATGCAGACACAAGAGTTACCTGGAATGAAGAGCAATAACATACCTGTATTAGAAGAAGCAGAAGAAACAAACGAAAATGTCAGTAAAGAAAAGTTGACAAATATGAAGCTTATGATGAAGACTTTTGTCTTGGGTGCACTTCGAGAAAAAGAACAGGTAAACTATTTTATTTCTTGTTAAAAGAAGAATATTTTTTTTTTCTTTTTACTAGTTTTATTGTGGTTCAACTTTGTTTTGGCACTTTTTTTTTTTTTTTTTTTTGGCATATTTTTTTTATTATTCGATTCTGTAACGATCAGAAAAACAAAAAACAAAAAAAACCAACTACTGCGGCATGTCCCCGTATTTTTTGAAATACGTTCGGGTAATTGCCTATTTAGCTTTTAACGGGTCCGAAAAGTATAATATTATTGTTTCCATATTTATTTTCCCATCTTGCTGATAAAAGAAAAAAGAAAAAGAAAAAAAAAAAAAGGGGAGGTTCCAAGAAAGAAAGAAAATGATAGAAATCGTTTATATGGGAAAGAAATATGTTACATTGTTAGTAGTTGGAAAAAAAGAATTCTTTATTATTAAAGTTTTTTTTTATAAAAAAAACAAAGCAAAAACCATTTTGAATATCAATTAAAAGAATAGTCTATGGCTCTGACAGTTTTCTCCTTTAAACTATGACTTATTCTTTTTTTTTAAAAAAAAAAATCTCTTTTTTCTTTTATTTTTTCCTTTCTTTTCTTTTTTGTATGAAGCAATGATTGATCTAACCTGCTTCTTTATAATTATTATTAGGGTAATCATTCTCGTTATAATGAATTGGTAGAGATTTTATCTAAAGATCCATCCAGTCCTGATGCACCTTCTACTTTGAAGTTATTTACTTGGATTGTGGTTTTATCACAATGTGTTTCTCTTTTGGATAAGTCTTGTGCAACTTTGGTTGAAGCAGCTTTACAAATCGATTGGAGTTTCCGTAATAGAGCCTTTGTCAATGCATATATCGATTTCCTTGAAAATCTCGTTTCTGCACATGCTTTCTATGTCGTACCTATTCTCAATTCTCTTGCTCAAGGATTCAGATACCGTAAGTGAAATTTATTAAAGAGGATTTTTTGTATTTTATATTTACCCTTTTTTTTTTTTATATATGTAAAAGGTCTTCATGTTCCTGAAGGTACTACAGTTACTCGTAGTAAATCTTATGAACGCTGTCATGAAGCACTTCAATGTATTCTTCAATTAATTCCAACCGGTACCAACTCACTCTTTGTCAGTCTTGTTCGATTCATGCCTCATAAACGTTTCAATACAGCAGAACAAGCAGCTTACATCAAGAACATTCTTTACGTTTCCGAATATGTTCCCGTTTTACGTAAGCAAATTTTGGGTATTGTGATTGACCAAATGGTTCAAATTGATGCACAAATTCAAATCGAACTTGATGAAATGGACGAAGATATCGAATTTGATGTATACGATATGAACTTTGATAACGATTATGATTCTGAAGACAGCGATGAAGAAATTGAAGAAGATGAAGACGATATTGAAGACGATGTCAGTGTAGATTCTCAAGCATCTCATGAAGATACTGACCGTAAAGACTCTATTAATCAAATCAAGTATATGGTGCGTAAATTAGATGCGATGATGCATTTATCTTTTCAATACTTTTCTAAATGCTCTCAACAAGCTACAGTAGAAGTTCAGAATGAAATCTTTTATGCATTGGTAGATATCTTTGATCGTGCGGTTCTCAAGACTTTAAAATCACGTTATACACAGTTCTTGTTGTTTTATTTCTGTTCATTAAATGTGAATGTTTATAGTGAACACTTTTTAGAACATTTGATTCAACATATTACAGATCCTATGAAGCCTAATGTGACACGTGTGGCAGCCGCAGCTTATATCTCATCTTATGTAGCCAGAGCCAAGTTTTTAGAACCTAGTACAATTCAACGTGTGATCTTGACATTATCTGTTTGGTGTGATTCATACTTGGAACAATATGAACCTAGTTTAAAGAGTTTAGATTGTACAAGACATGATGTCTTTTATGCAGTGATTCAAGCCACAATGTATATCTTTTGTTTCCGCTGGAGAGATCTTGTGGTTGATAACGAACTTGAATTAGAAGAAGATATGGAAGAAGATATGTTTGCAGAAGAACATCGTCACTTGACACAACCTCAAACAGGGTTTGGTAATGGAGCAACGCGTACATGGTGTGTAGGTCTTCGTAATTTGCCTCGATTGGTGATGAGTAAATTTAACCCACTCAAGTTATGTGCACCTGCTGTTGTGCGTCAGTTTGCAAAATTGGCTCGCAATACACACTTTATGTATGTATACCCTGTATTGGAAAAGAATCGAGAAATCTTTGTGCCAGGATTAGGTGGTTCGAATTTGTTACAAACTGTACAAACCTTTTTCCCTTTTGATCCTTATAAATTAGAAGGAAGTCGTGTCTTTGTTGATAATATCTACTTTGAATGGATTTCTGAAGAAGATGAAGAAGACGATGATACTGATGAAGAAGACGATGATAGTGAAGAAGAAGAAGATGTGGCTTCAGGTATGATGGCCATGAGTATCAGTCCAAGTCCTACTCATTACTTGCATTAAAGAAAAAATCAACAACAAAAAAAAAACAAAAACAAAAACAAATTCATATATCATGTTCCATAGCTCTTCTTACCCTTTTCATCTCTCAACTTCCCCCTTCCATTATATACATATATAAGAAAAAGAAAAAGAAAAACTCTTTTTTTTGCATTAATTTTTATATGTGTAATAGATATTTCAATAATAAAAAAACAATTTATAAATAATTTTCAGTCATTTCTTTACTTTGTCTCCAACCTATAGATTGTGGGTTCAAAACGAAAACAATGACCAGTATAATCATGAGAATGATAGTAAAGATACCAAAAGCAATACGGGAGCGTCTACGCCAAACCCTATCAATTCTCCTACTAGCCGAAGTTTGTTGATCTGCATAACCCGAACAATAAAAAGCACCAAATAACCATAAAGGAGGGAACAAGAACCCAAATAAAAAGCAAAGAAATGATCGACGACAGCCATATTTTTTTGTTGTAGTAGTAGTAGTAACTGCACCTGATTCTTCATCCACTTGCTTTTCATCCGGATCCATGGAAGAGTGTGTTGAACTTGTGTCGTCCGTTGCTTCCTTACGTAACTGTTTTGCCTTTTCAGAAATATGTCGTTTCCAACGTGCAGCATGACCACCTGCTTCTTCTGATGGATCTTGGGTTGTTGTGGTTTTGGAAGAAGCCAAGATAGGTTGTGCACGCATCTTTTTTAATAACTCTAATCTTTCAATCAAGGCATTTTCGTCTTTAGGACCCCAACAGGCTCGATTGTTGTTGGGTTCAGATGATAGGTTAGGAAGGGTAGGTGAGACAACTGCAGTGGAGGTTTCGGTGATGGTACTGATTCGATCAGAACTTTCTCTTAAGGGGGGTGATTTGATATGATAATTACCATCGTCAATTAGACGATCAAGCTTTCTTTGATGATGATATTTTTCATATTCCTCTTGTTCTTCTTGGCTTAAATTATGAACGAAGGCGCCAAATGAATACTGAGGATCAAAAAAGGCGTCCCAGCGTTGTCTTTGAATATGAGCGTCTAATTCTGGTTTTTGTAGACCTTGTGGGTAATGTTGTGTTATGCCTTCAATTAAATCCATACTACTTCGAGTAGTATAACTCTTGAGTTGTTTATCTTTATCCATGATTGTAAACACTGCGGAGGAAAAAAAGAAAAAAGAGAAAAAAAAAAATGTTTTTACGTTTTTAAACGGAAATATATTCAATATTGTTTGTTTAATGTTTATTCTAAAATAAAAATGAATATTTTTATTTGTTTAAAAATTTATATATGTACAAGAATGGGGAGAGTTTATAGAAATTTAAGCGTTTTGCTTATAATGAACTTCAGGAAGTTCACGAAGACGAGTAGCAGCTTGTTCAGGAGTTAAATCACGTTGAGGTTCACCCAACATTTCGAAACCAACAAGGAACTTACGCACAGTAGCACTTCTTAAGAGAGGAGGATAATAATGAAGATGAAGATGAGCAACATCGGTCTCATCATTCAAAGGCTTTTGATGAATACCCATAGAGTAAGGGAAACTCGTTTGGAATAAGTTATCATAACGACAGGTAATACGACGAATGGCATCAGCAAGATCTGTTTGTTGTTTATCATCCATTTCAGGTAAAGAGCCGATATGAACCTTGGGTAAAACCATGACTTCAAATGGCCAGACAGCCCAGAAGGGTACAACGACCAAAAAGGTATCATTTTCAAACACGGTACGCTTACGTTCAGGATCGTTCAATTCACGTTGAGCATAGTCACACAATAAACACTTTCCATCATGCTTTTCCTTGTACTCTTGCATTGTAATTAATTCTTTACCAGGTTCCTCAGGTACACTCTCTGTACACCACATTTGTCCATGAGGATGTGGATTAGAACAACCCATAGCAGCTCCCTTGTTTTCAAAGATTTGTACATGGTTTACATATTCCTTTTCCTTCATTTCCAAATAACTTGAAGTCCAGATCTCTACTACCTTTTTAATATCTTCAACAGGCATTT
Source organism: Pilaira anomala (assembly GCA_025716855.1). NCBI lineage: Eukaryota > Fungi > Mucoromycota > Mucoromycetes > Mucorales > Mucoraceae > Pilaira > Pilaira anomala. The sequence continues at coordinate 474,093 of JAIXMQ010000008.1, forward strand.
CAGCTAAAGTCAAGTCATGACGAGGAGAGAAACAAATGACATGACATTCACCACGCACACCTTCTACCTTGATCAAGTCATCGTCATTAGCTTCTAAAATAGGTTGATCAGCTTTGACAGCAGCAAAATCGTTGGGGAAACGGAAAGTGGACTCATACTTTGGGTTATCTTCACCACTTGCACGATGATTACCGGGGCAGAGGTAACACTTGGGATCATATTCTGGACGTTGTTCCATATCTGCTCCTTCTTGTTGTCCTTGCCAAGGTCTTTGTGTACGATGAGGAGAGCAAAGTACCCATGACTTGGTAAGTGGGTTATAACGACGATGAGAATTATTACTGAAATCAAACATAATTTATGGGATAAATAAAGAGAGAGAGAGAAAAGTAATTATTATAAAAAAGGTCTTTATATGAAAAAAAAAAGTCTGAATAGAAACACCGCGGAATAGGCTCGATTACCTAATCCATTGAGTTTTAACTTATCGGGTGAGGAAAAACAAATGGCTTATGTAAACTGAAAGGAATTTCTCTTTTAGGAATAACCAGTTCTTTTTTTTTTTTAATTGAATGGCGGTAATCTGCTGGAAAAAAAAAGGGTGTACATATTTTTGTGATACAAAAAAAAAAGAAAACCCTTACCAATAGTTAAACAAAAATACTTGTATTTATAGATTAAACACATGAAGATATATCAAATAAACAAAGATTGTTTACAAGAAAAAAAAAAAGGATTTAAGCTTTTTACTTCTTTATATAACATCTATTTTAGAAGTTTAAGTCAACAAGATATAATGTATCAAAAACGTCATTTTCGAATAGAAAATTAGTTCTTTAAGAACATTAGTTTTAGCAGATATGTTACCGACTAAATTGCCTTTTACGTAATACGTAATCCCCCCTCTGGAACCAAAATGTTAACTATACAAGATATCAAGATTCTTTCTTCCTTCTGACATTTAAAGACTGTATGAACAAATGGTAGATTTCTCTTTTATACACAGTAAAGTGAGGACATGTCACACCAAACTTTTATTAAATGTTTATCCTCGGTAAATGTGATTTATTTTGTAAAGACATTTTTTTTTTTACCTGGGGCTTCACTTTTTAAATTTATTTACAAAAAAAAAAAAAGTGTGTATTATGTACGTAATTAATAAAAGTAAAAAAAAAAAAAAAAAAAAAAAAAAAAGGATTAAATATTATAACCAGTCTCTGATAGTAATTTGACCATTTCTACATTGTAATAATATTAAATTAAAAACAGAACAAAAAAAAATATTTTTTTTTTAATTTATTACCTTGCCATTCTATACCACTTGAAGCACCCCATAATGTCGATTGTTGATCTATGATTGCTTCATCATTTTTATTTTGACTTGGTTTATCTTCGTCACCCGCAATTACTTTTGATAGCATTGCCAAGAAGGGTAGTAACGATTTCTATTAAGATGCAGCAATTATATAAGCCATCTTTTTTCTTTTTACTATTGATTTTTTTTTCTTTTTTTACCTCTGTAATGTAATCCTCTAAACATTTATGTCTTTTTTGAAATCTTTCAGATAAACTTTTTGATTCTGCTATTAGATTAGCATCTATATTTTTATAATTTAAGAATAGAAGCATTTGTGTTTGACCTAAACAATAAGCTTTAAAAAAGAAAGAAAGAGTTAAAGTTGAAACAGTTTTTTTTTTATATTATCATTGAGCCGCAACACACTTACTTGAAAGAGACCAAAAGCATAAGAGACCACTTGGTTCCATGGTATCAAATAAATCTACGGCGATCTTTAAAATCTGCTGACATTCATCTGGCATTTTCACATTGGAAGTATTGCCAGTTCCCATGGAAATAAAGGGTCGTTTCGATAACAAATAAACCGCGCAATAAGCCAACCTTAATCTCCCCGCGCCACCATTTAATTTCGTTTCCAAAGCAAAATCAATTTCTTTTTTAGAGATAAGAGATAATTCAGTATCTGATAGATTCAAATGATTTGGTAAAGCATGTTTCCAATCCAACAACATTTGTTCTAGATTTCTCGAGATGTTTTCTAATCCAAGTCCCTTTTCGGACATCATGCGTGCTCTTGGAGAACAAAGCGCTCTCAAGATGTCACCTAAAATACAAGCAAGTTTCACAAGATGTATAAATTGTGCATATTTTGTATCTTGTGGGTTGGGATAATCTACATCACAATCTGCATCGGATATAGTTAAAGGTCTATAATTTTATATATATATATATATATATAACTGATTAAGTATGATAATTTGACAGCAGCAAACACTAAAAAACTTTCATGTTACCTTCCTAAAGAAGCACATACGACACGATCGATTACATAAGCTGACCACCATAATCTCTTTCGGGATTCTGTATCCTTTTTAGGTATTGCCTCATGTTGTGTATTTGCTCTATGAAGACCTAAATCTTGAGCCTTTTTTTTTTGATAGATGACATAAGCAACCATGATATCTACTTTTTCTTTTCTTTTTAGTTACCATTTTAACTGCGATACTGGTAGTAATCCAATCTGTACTTTCCAATCCCCACTTGGAAGCATTAGCAGCATTTAATAACAAGACTTGTATTGTTTCTATTTTGGGTTCAAGAAAATCCAAGTCGAAATTGGAGTCGAGTTGTTTTTCAATATCGTGAAATAAGCTGGCACGATCCACGTTGTATTTTTTGACTATGGTATCATCCTCTTTTAATAATCTACAAGTAGCACGACATACGATCATGATAATTGCTATAAAGGTAGGACTGTATGTCTTTTGTTTATAGTTTTCATAAAATTGTTCTTCATCAAGTATAGGTAAAATCGTATTGAATCGATCAAAGTACCTATAATGTTAAAGATTTATATCAGTTATTATATATATACATTATGTAGATGATACTTTACATGCTTACTAAATAATCAGTTAATTCTTTGGGTGGTAAGTTCCATTCAGGATCATATTTTCTACCAAACCCAAATTTATCTAACCTGTCTCCATTAAACCCAGCAATCATCAAATCATCTTCATGTCCTTCTAATGGTCTAGGAAGTACTTCAGTTGCATCAGGACGAATAGATGAATTATCTTTAGGAAATAATCGACTCAACAAGTAGATGCCAGAAGAACTTCCTACATACGAAAAAGGTTCATCTTTCGTACTAGAATTAGGAGCACAAGTCAATTGTTGCTGTTGTTCATTTGCTACTGGACTATTCTCTCGTGGTTGTTGTGGTTGTACTTTATCTTCTTCATCTTTTGTATCTGAACCACTTGCATTTGAGTAATCAATGGAATCCGAATCGGCGTTGAATTTTTCGGCGCTCTTGCTTAAAGAATCTGCTGGTTCGGTAGGTAAAGTTCCGTTATTTGCAATATTCATCAATAGTTTCTCCATTCGCTTTAATCGACTCTCTAATCCTTCTACGTATCCTTTAGGAGGACCCCGTTTTTTGGCTGCCTGTTTTTGTTTTTTTTTTTCAATTGGCATTTTTTTTTTTTGTTTGGCTATCGTTCTTATTCAAATACTCACTTCTTTAAATGTACATTGTTTACTATAACTTCGACAAGAGGTACAAGAATTTTGTGGATATGCACTATCATAATCGCATCTTTTTTTTTTTTTTTGTAAAAAGGAAAAAGGTTTAGTTTCTCGTATGTGTATGTTGCTGTTGTTGTCTATTACCTTATCTTTTTTCGTCTACAAAGGTCACCTAAATGAACAAAGAATGAATATATAAAAAAAACCCCTCATGTATTTTTTTTTTTTTTTGAAAAAAAAAAAAAGAAAAAATAGTTTACAAGCTCTATCTTTTTTAGTTCGTTTCGTTTTTAAAGTAGAATTTGGCGGTATAGGTGGTGGTGGTGGTGGTGGTTGTGAAGGTTGATATAAACTTTGGTACAAGGGCTGGTCCATTTTTTTTTTAAAGGTACAAAAAAACAACAAATAAAATTATATACATATTTTTTTTTTGAATTTTTTTATTCATTTTTTTGGGCCAATTGAAATGAACCAATCTTTTACGGTAAACAAAAATAGTTGTCTTTTCCTTGATTTATGACTTTATCTCTCCGCACAAACATACACACTCTCTCTCTTTATATATATATATATATATATCAGGCTGTAATAAAAGAATGTAATCTGATCTAGGAAAAACTTGATATGAATCGTAGATCGCGTGTGTGTACGTGTTTATGCATTGAGTTTCAAAAATAGAAGCGAAAATTTATAACAATAGTTTACAAAGGACTTGCAGTGTAACGCACGTTAAATCAGTGTGTGTGTGCACACTCCCTTTTTTTTTTGGGTTCATGGTACCTTGTATACATATAATAGACTAATTTATGCGGTATGGTATCACGTATCATGGGGTTATTTCTAACAAGTCTTGTGGATTAAAATTATGTCTTTTTTTTTTGCATAAAAACTTGACGTTTATTTTTTATAGTCCAGTGTATTTAGAAGAAACAACTTGAATACAAGACTATATATTTACGCCCATTTTATTTTTAGTTGTCTGTACATATCTTTTTCCAAATCATCAAGGACGCTACAATTTACTTGAAAAATAGAAAGGAAATATTAATCATGTGAAATACATAAAGATGTTTGTATAGCAATAACTTGTTATAAAAATCATGTTTCAAACAAGACAATTATTAAACTCTCTTGTGTATGTGTACTACATAATTACCAAGAAGCTTTGAATTAGTTAGCAATTACAAACACTATTTTTTTTTGTGACGTAACCATAAGTAGAATCGTGAAACAGCCAAGCCCATACTATATATTCTCTTAAATACTAATTATAAGAGAGAGAAAGGTAAAGCATTAATAATTAAGTTTTGTAACTTCGATGGACAATAATAACAGAAGAACTGGCTGGTCTAGACTGTCTATACTTTTGAATTATGCGTGTTAAATAGATCCGTATTTATAGCAAATAATGGGTTTCAACTTTTTTAAAGTTAAAATGATCACTTTTTTTTTTTATATATAAACATATATAAATAAAAAAGAATCTGTGCATAATTGTATATGATGTTGAGAAATGTAATTTTATACTACTGCTGCTGCTGCTGCTGCTGATACCACACATATACTAAAATATCAGAAAAAAAAAAGATCAGATTACTCTCTCTCTCTCTCAGTTTTTGGGGATGCTTTCAAATTACATATGTTAAATTCTATATTAGATACCATGATTGTGTAAATCGTTCCAAGTACAGAAAAAGGAAATAAATTTTAATTCCGGATTATTATAAAAAAAAAAAAAAATCGCCCTGAAAGAAATAAAAATTCTTTTTCTTTCTCTTTTTTCTTTCTATCTTGAATGTAAATAAACAAATGGATTATAGATATTTTGAACCAACCTACTATCCTCGTCATACAGCGTATCAACCACAGTATGTACCTCCGAATCGACCCACCAGTGATTATTTACCTCAATTATCACGGTCTTCATCTACCGGAACACATTATTATAACCAAGTAAGTTTTTATATATACTTATAAAACTTTTTTTTTTTTTAAAAAAAAAAAAAAACTAACATAAAGATTAAAATAGGATTATTATACACCAGTAACAAGTCGTAGAAGACGAAACAAGATTGATCGATTTGTGTATGAAGATGAAGATGGTGAGCCTATGAACGATCTAGAGGTGATTGCAAAAAAGAATGCAGCAAAAAACGAACGACAAAGTAAAATAGTATACCCTGACAAAATCAAAGAAAATTATTACACACCAGCTGCTGCAGCAGAAACAATGGATGATTCAGAAGTAGTATATCCTAATACAACTTCTTCAGTTTCATCTTTTGATTCTACTCTGGTGGGCTCAGAATCATCCACCACAAACCATCCTCATAATAAGAAAGCTAGTACTGAACCATCCGAACAACCAACAAACGACGGAAAGGAATCGTCAGAAGAAGTCATAACAACAGTAGAACCAGCTGCTACGAATAAAAAAAAGAAACGGTCATTATTTAGTTGTTTATTTAAAAAAATAGTTTCAGCACCGCCGATACCGTCACCTCATCATTCACCATTATTACCTCCTTTACCAACACCTAGCTTTAGTACACCACCTACACCGGTCTTATCACCTGATAATAATCAACAACAACAACAGCAAGCAGGAGGAGTCAATTCAGTATCATCTTCTACTACTTCGTCCCCATTTGAAGAAATATCATCATCCGATGGAACTTGGGTATTTTCATATCCTACATTAGTTCCCGTGACTCCAACGGTTTGGATTCAATTTGATTTGGAAAATCAAAAAAGGATAGCGGATCATGTGAGATCCAAGTTACCTGTTGTACAATTTATGGATTCTCATATTGGGGCTGGCACTGTTCTTTGTACTGTCAGTTTATTACAAAAAGCTTGTTTTATTCCATTCGGAAATCAATTTACTCGACTTGAACTAAGTTATATCCCTCCGCGTTGTTAAAAGGTTAAACGTTTCCCCTCTCTTTGTAAATATATAATTTAATAAAAAAAAATTATTTTTTCTCTCTTTCGCCTTTTGTATCTATGGTAAATCGATACTTGTTGGAACAAGTATTTACTTACTTTGGACTTCATAAAGAACTGAAGGCTTTACTCCTTCTATAATTTTTGGATCTCTTAGGAGGAGATGGCAAATCATCATCTCCCATACCACCAATAATTATTATCATCCATGTTGTTGTTACACCCATAGAGTTTTATGCATTTCTGAGGATTCCATGTTGTCTTTTCTCTCTCAAGCTTTCATCAAGTCATTTTAAGGCTATTTCAGTGGAATCACCTTCTTGTTCTCTAGGACTACACTGGTCGCATTTCTCGTTCGACGTGTGTCACCTTTAGTTGCTCTAACTGTTTTACCTTTTCTGAGCTTGTAGATACAGCGCCTACGAATTTTTATTGATTAAATACATAAAAAAACGTGACTTTTTCCGAAGATGTTAAGAGGTTTTGCTTGTCGAAAAAAGTTCAAGGGTTGCTAATAAAGAGATCCGCCCTAATCATTTTTCGATTCTTGTTCGGTGATATCGTAAATACTAGAGGTGCTATCATATCAAGACTTTGTTAGATTTTGATAGTCCAAGTACGTTAAAAGATATACGATGTATAAAATATAGTTTGCGTGAGCACCAATTCTTGTTGTATAAGTAGGACTACTAAGAAGTTTATTAAAGGAATCGATTTTACAATTTAAAAGAGAAATAAAGATTAATATTATAAAAGGGATCAAATAGGTATTGATAAATCTTTTAAGATTAATATGTAAAGTAAATTGACTGATTTTTATTGTTGTAAGAACTATTTTTGGGTTTTATATATTTTTTTAAAAGCGGGAAAAAAAAAAAGGAAAATTCTCTTCATTGGATAATCCACAAAAAAACAGAATTTGTAGTAGTGTAACAACTTCCAAGGTAAGCTACATACACGACATCAAGGCAACAAAATATTAAAAAGAAACTCTCCGACTGGGAATTGAACCCAGGTCTCCCGCGTGACAGGCGGGGATACTCACCACTATACTATCGAAGATTGGATATATTATTAAAACCCAAACATATTATTTAACCTAAAAATATTCAATAGATCACGTGACAATCACGTGAGTTTCGTGGATTTCATTGCGCTATTTTAAACTTTCATCTTTTTTATTATTCCTGCAATGCAATAATTAGCAAAGCAAGCATATGTAGTTCTTTATTTATTGAAGACAGATCATTTTTGTCAAGTTTGATCATACACAACATTAAAAGTAGTTTCAAAAAAGAGTCATTAAACATCACCCACCTGGATTTCCTAATCCAACCTTTCATTTTCACTTTAACCACTTTTTTTTTTTTGAAGATTTTTGCTAACACTCTTATTACACTTCTAATAGATTTGGATCCTCCTTCTAATGATGAAGAAGGCGATGCATTGGATTAACTATTAATCCACAGCTATTTTATTATTATCCTACAATTATTAATTAAAAATAATGAAACAGTAAAAAAAGATTGTCTATCTGCCTCTTCTATAAAAAGAAGGACTACTATATAACTAATTAAAGATCTCTCTAACTATCATACAATAAAAAACTGCATAAAATTATATGGTAAACTCAACGATATCTAGCGTAGCCTTACCATTGTGTGATGAGATAATTGTACTTAAAAAAAAATATTTTCAAATTTCTTGAAAAAAAGGAGTGTGTTAAAGTTGTTTAAAAACGAAAAGTGGGTGGCATATTTTTCCATCCTCTCCAACAATTATTAAAAACACTAAGTACTTACTTTACAGTCATGAGAGTTAACTATCTTTTTTTTTTTATGAGTTAATAACAGATTGAGGGCTGATTGTCACTAGAGTTTGCATTAACCACTACTCATTTGACTGCTATTTGACTTCTTTATTATTTTTTTTCACACGCCAAAACAGGGTTTTCACTATTATTTAGCCACTATATTAAAAAAAAAGGGGGAAAATGTGTCTTTATCGGGTCGACACAAAGACGTAAAACCTGACTTTAGCGTGTATGTGAACGGGCTGTCACGTTGGTTTGTGGTGTTAGTTTCTGAGCTCAAACCGCCCCCGAAGGCCATCGAACTCTTGAAAATGACAGAATCAAATTAGGTAAAGAAATGAAAAAAAGAAGATAAATGAACTATTAGAAGTCGGTATTACTGATCCTTTGGTTTGCGGTATAATATTGGTCATTTTGAACATTTGAATATGTTCAAAATGAAACTTTCTGGACCAAGTGTGTACATTAAAGTAGTCAAGTTATTTGTTGATGATTTATTATTATTAACTGATGAACTATTATTGTATGTGCTATCCCTAAATATGACAAAAGCTAATGAGCAAAAGATGATAAATAACCATCATCTATCTAATTGTCCGGATTTCCGCAGGCAGGAGAACCTGTGGACAATCAGTAATTAATGAGAAAAGACTTAGGGTTGATTTATTAGATAAAATAAAACTGAAAGAACTCTTCTAAACTAAAATAATAATCATCTTTTATATCTTGAATATCCTGATGAGTTGTGTTTGAATAAGGACCATCTTTTTGATGGGTTTAAATGAATCTATACCCAACTCTTCTGCTTTTGAATAAGTACGTTCTACTCTTTCGAATTGACCATAAATAATCGTGGATCCTATCTACCCGATTGGATAACAACATATCTGGTTCCTGACTAAAGATCACCTTGTAATTATTTACATGGTTGTTATTAGTCTGGATTCCGTTGTTACAGATTTCATTGGTAAATGCGCATACTTTTAAATTGACAAGAACTATTTTTCTATCATACGACCTGATCAACCTTATTCTTAGATTGATATCATGTTTTCCCAGTTTCGGGATAGAATTGACAGTTGCTGGGATAATCTTTATTCCAACAATGTTATTCTTTTTTATTTATTTTGTAAACAGGTTGTATAATACTACTATTTAATATTAATAGATTATAATGTATTTTTGCCAGTAATAGCCGTTCTTACCCCAACACAAGGTAGCTAAGCTTGTATCGAGACTATTACCGGTAAATATCTCTTATTTTCTATTAATATGAATTGAGTATTTACTTTATTTGTATTGTTTTATTTTCAATTATATTTTATTATTTGATCTTGGTTTTTTACCATTGATCTTATTTTACGTCAATTTGTATATGCATTTGAATATAGAATATTTCCTTAGGTTCAAGATATTGATAATAATATACAATGTTAAACATGTATATTATTATGAAGATATATCAGGTTTTTATTATAATGTTTAGTTTATAACCCTGATCTACTTATATTTATAAGTAGAGATGACGCAAATACGACAGAACCAAGTTCCAGTGCCAGTGCCAGTCTTCAAGTGAATTCGTATGACCCCTTTCTAGCCGCCACATTGGCAAGATGAGAGCAACCAGAAATGGCAGTCCTCCATCACAGCATTATTATGTACTCAAATAAAACAATATATTATTAGTAAACATTCAACGACTTCATAATCCTATAAAAATTGAGGGTATCTTTTTTTTTTTTTTTTAGAAGCTGCAAAGGAAGAGCAGCAGCGCTGTTAGCCAGACCAGGGCCCTTTGAGACCTCTAGCGTTACCACGTTGACCATAGACTAGATTAGTTTACGGTTTCGTTGAATAGTCCGCTCTAAATTGATATTTAATAAAAAGAGAAGAACTAGGTCAATGTTTTTGGGGAAAATCAGTCGATTTATGGATTCTCATATATTGGAGCTGGTACTGTTGTTTATACTGTCAGTTTATTACAAAAAGCTTGTTTTATTCCATTTGGAAATCAATTTACTCGACTTGAATTAAGTTATATATCCCTCCACGTTGTTAAAAGGTTAAATGTTTCCCCTCTCTCTGTAAATATAATTTAATTATAAAAAAAAAATTATTTTATAAATTCTTCTTTTTTTTTTTCTCTCGCCTTTTGTATCTATGGTAAATCGATACTTGTTGGAACAAGTATTTAGTTACTTTGGACTTGTATTTTGGTCTTTACAACTAGCACCTCAAGGTACAAGAAAAAAAAAAAAAAAAAAAAAAACTTTATTTAAATAAAAAAAAGAAAGCATGGAAAACGTATAGAAGAGGAACTTCAACTGGCGTCTCTGTTTGGACCATGTTTATTTGGTCTTTGGCAGGACTATTTATGGGAGTATACAATATAGGACTTAATGTTGCCATTGCACTTTGGATCCAACCTCAGATCTTTACGTTCATTGCATGTATTTGTTTATTACAAGAGTTTAGGTACCAACATCATTGGTCTATTCTCAAGACAACCATAGGATTTATTTTAACTTGTCTTATATTGGGTGGGTTAGAAGTTGGATTCCTCTTTGCCTATAAAGTAAAAAAAGAAAAAGAAAAGTAATTTGATTTTGTTGATTTTTCTCAATTATTTTGACACATTTTTTTATTACTTAAGCGTGCAGAATTAGATGGAAATGAAGGTGGATCAAGATTATTTGGTATTTTACCCGTTATTTTTGTTTTGGGAGGCTTTTTACCTCAATATTATGAAATCTACTGTAAGTAAAAATGAATATAACATGTAAAAAAAAAAAAAAGAGAGACTCAATATTATTTAAACTAGGCGATAAAAGAGTGATCGGAATATCTCATTTATTTTTGGCTATGGATTGTTCCGGGTCCGTTTTTTCCATATTGGCACTCGGTAAAAAAAATATAGCAATTTTATATGATATACAAAAAAAACTAAACATATATAAAAAAAAAAAAATAGTATATAGTGACTCGATGGATACTTTAAATTTAGTAAACTATATAGCTATTGCGTGCCTCGATTTAGGTATATTAGGACTTTATTACATTTTAGAATGGTATCAAATTAGATATCGTTCAGATGTTCATAACACCAAATCTTCATCTTTAGAGGCATCAACCAAGACCACATCTTATAGCCCAGAAGACAAAAAAATTTCCATTGACCTAATAGACTCCCTACCGTAACTATCATGATTGTATAAACCACAAGTTCTGCAAAAAAGAAGGCTACATAATAATACCAAGTACCACCTAAAAAAAAATATAATATTAAATAAATAAAAAAAAATTGTCTGTTTTTTTTTTGTTTATTTACTTGTGATGAACTCGGTTAAAAGGACTCGAGTTACTTTTACACTGGTAGATCCAACTAGACCAAAAATACAAAATCTCCAAAACCAAATAAGATAGTACTTGTAATCTTTTACTTCAGAGTCAAATCGAACACTTCGAAATTGTCCTTGTTGTTCAATATCATCTGATAATAACCGCGTATTTTCTGGTTCCATCTGATAAAAAAAAAAAAAGGAGGCGGGGATTTAATTATTAAAAAAAGTGAAAAAGAGAGAAAAGAAAGTCTTTTTGTTTTTTGTTATTTTTCTTTCCTTTTTATATGTTGTCTGATTCATTACGTAAGAAAGCGAGAAAAAGAGAGAGAGAGAGAGAAAAAAAAGTATTTAATTTAAACTTTTTATTATTATTAGGTCAATTAATTGGGTTTATATTAGGTAAGATAACAATGATAAAACATAGAATACGATATTTAAAATAAAAAGTTGCTATTTGTTGGGGCTCAACGAATCCATTAATTAAGCTTGGAAGTGAAGGACTCGATAAAGTTTCTGAGAAATACCCAGATGGTGGAATAAAGAAATGGTTAGCCGAACTGAAATACCTTTTTACAAAGTGGCAAGTAAGTAATAAGAAAGACAGACTGAGAGAAATAAGCTAATAACACCTTTTTTTCTAGTACGTTTTACCTTTATTGCTTAACCTAAGTGGATCCGTGGTTTATTATTATACTTTAGGAACTTCAGACATGTCACTTGCAGTTCCCATTACCAATTCACTTACATTTATCTTTTCTTTATTAACTGGTCTATGTCTTGGAGAGAAGATTGGAGGCAAAGGTAAAGTATACATATAAAACTTATAAATAAAAATTCTAATAGCATACACACACACGGAAAGATGCTTGGTTAGGAATGGGATTGGTTGTAACAGGTGTAGCCATTTGTGTCAGCGGCGGAAAATAAATAAATAAACGTCAACAGTTTAGAAAAACTTTTTTTTATTATTTACTCTTTTTTTTTTTTTTTTTTTCTATATTCAATGAGCATCACAGACGATGAGTTTCGAGCTAAACTAGAGAAACACTTTTCACTCTATCGACTTAACTTACGTTCACCTATTGCTTCTAAAGTGGTACCTGACCATTGGTACCGAATCGATGTTTTACTTGTAAACGAATTAGGTTTATTTCGACGTGCAGATATTGAACCTCACGGGCAAGTGATTCTTTCATGTGATTTACTTGTACCTGAAACCAACGCGATGACACCACTTTCTCCTGATACAAATTGGAAATTAGAGATACGTCCCGCACCTGCTTTTGAACAAGGTAAATTATCGAAAGAAAGACAAAGTGTACCTGGTTTTGTTGGTTCAGGGAAAGGTACATTTGAGTATCGTATTCAACAAGTGACAGCCACTGGAAAACAAATGGGCGGAAAAAGGTTCTTACGTATTCAACCTACTGAATTGATTGATTTTCCTCAACAAAAGCAAGATGTTCAATTAGATACCATTTTACCGCTTGTGATTGGTCCTATTGAGATCGACCTCCAACAAGAAGAAAAAACACAAGAGGATACAGATTTACCGCTTGAATTATGGAAAGATCAAACGATGGAGATGGTTTACGATGGGTATCGTGTATTTGATACCTCTATCTCACCGCCTGTAAATATCGCGATTCATGAAATGTGGGATTCAGGTATTCCTGGAAAGATTTGGGATTCGGCTTTAGTCATGTTGGATGTGATGAAAAGAATTATTGAATTTCATCCAGAGTATATTGATAAAAAACATACATTGGATTTGAGTGCTGGGTAAAAAGAAATAAATTTCTTAAAAAAAAAAAAAAAAAAAATAACGCATCCATTATTAAAAAAAAAAAGGGGACATCTTTTTATAGAACAGGACTTTTAGGTCTCTATGTAGCTAGTATGATGGCATCACCTTCATCAAGCATCAAACAAGGACAGATTACCATCACCGAATTAGACGAAGCGGTTGATTTAATCGATCAAAATTTACGCACAAACCAGTTCCTTCAAGATCATCCATGCCTGTTACAAACCCGAAATTTATTATGGGGAGATAGTGAGCAAGCGAAATCATGTGGAAAGGCAGATTTGATCATGGCATCTGATGTTTTGTATGAAGTACAGTTCTTTGAAGATTTAGTCAAGGCCTTTGTGGATCTCAGTCATGAGGAGACGCGTATTTATATTGGATATAAAAGACGTGGATTGACAGAGAAGGAAGAAGAGTACTTTTGGTCGCTTTGTAAACAACATTTTGAGATCAAGTTGTTGGAATTAAATGGAGATCAAGATATAGATGATGCTTTAGTGCCTCCCATGACTTTAGAGACAAGTGTTCAATTATATCGTTTAAAACGTTTTTTAAATAAATAATTTGATCTACATATTCTCTCTCTCCTTTTTTGATTTCATACCATAACTATCTCTATGTATATATAAAGAAAAGCTGATGTTGATCTCTTTCTTCTTTTTTTTTTTTTTTTTATATCATCATGTTTTATGTCAAGGGAAAATCACATCTCTTGTATTTATTACCTACAAATCAAGAAGAAGCACAAGTAGAAGAAAGTCAACCTTTAAAGATCTCTAGTAACACATTTTCCTCTGCTATTCTTCATTCACTCTTACGATACTTTGATTTACTTCCTACTTTTTTAATGATTGCATCCTCCATGTCTCTTCTCGCTTATTTGTATACACTTTTACTCATCCCAGCTGTATTTACAGCGACTCTACCCAAGAAAAATACGACGGATCTATATAATGGAACTGAAGTGCCTATTGATATTGGATGTCCGTTTTTAACGCCTCGAACTGAAGCCGCTACAAATGTACATGATTTAAGACCGGATGATATCAAATTAGTGATTGGGTTAGGTGATAGTGTAATGGCTGGGTTTGCTGCGAAAGGAATTCAAGATGAAACTTTTTTCACTATCAAGAATTTATATGAAAATCGTGGGATTTCTTTTGCTATGGGTGGTGTAAAGTATTAATACATTTGTGTGTGTGTGTGTGTGTGTGTGTGTGTGTGTATGTGTATGTGTAAACTAATGGATAATGTATGTTTTATAGGATCCAGATGCAATGACTATGCCTAATATCTTGAATTATTATTCTCATGATTTATATGGTGCTTCTAAAGGAGATCATATTATCAGTATTTGTTTTGGTAAATGAAATATATAAATATATATTTTTAAAAATTAACAAATGTTAAAACTATTATGTAGGAAACCAAATTTGTCCTAAAGGTCAATACCGACCCAAGATCGATGTACTAAATGCAGCACAATCCGGTGCAAGAAGTCTCAACCTGTTCCATCAACTCGACTATATTGAAGACGAACTTGAAGAGCTTTATGAATCCGGTCTGGCCTCACCTACCGACTGGAAACTTTTGACGTTCTTTATTGGATCCAACGATATCTGTCATTCATGTACGGAGATCACGTCGTTACCACCTGCGTTCAGTGTGAATGCACTTGCAGCCGTTGAAAGAATTCGAACGTCCATGTCCAACGTACTTGTACAGATTGTAGGTATGATGCGCGTTCAAGATATCGTGATACAGAGTTCAAATTATGTAGCGTATTGTCAACCGATCAAGGGGAGCTCGTTTATAGGCCATGATCATGAATGTGAGTGCTCTCATTCGGATACCAATCGAACTATCATGTCGGATGTCTTTCCTCATTATAATACGGCGTTAGAAGGGATTGCAGAGCATTATAAAAGTATCAGTGATGAAACTCAATCGACTTTTGCTGTGGTGTATCAACCTCTTTTAGTGGATATCATGAGTTTCCCTATTGAAGCGATTAGGTAAAATGTATATAAAAATTGAGTAGTAAAGATGTCATAATTTATTTACTGTTTCCTGTTTTGTACATAGTAATATTGATTGCTTTCATCCTTCTGCTTTAGCACATGCTTGGTTATCTAAAATGTATTGGTAAAGATCACATATCTCATATAAAAAGATTTTATTGTCATTTATCTAATCATGGATCTCTTTTTATTTATAAATATAATAATAGGAATATGATGTTTATGTCTCCAGAAGAAAAATCCAAGGTACTTACATTTAATGAAGAAGCACCTATCTATTGTCCAACAGAGACAGATCGATTCAGGACTTTATAAATAATAAAAGTAATTGGTTTATATTTCGGCGTTAACTCCTTTGAACCAATGCAAGCGTTTTAAATATCCGATTTTCTTTTGAGTTTGTATAACTTGTAACGAATTAAAGCTTAAAGCTCTTTTTTTTTTTTCTAAACAATGATTAGTAAATATGAGTCAGGGATAAAATGTCATCCACTTGTGTTACTAAAAAAAAAAAAACCCTTGAAGTTTTTTTTTTTTTTTTTTTTTTCCATTCTTTTTCCTTTTTCTCATAAACTTTTTTTTTTGTCTACTCCTTTTTTAAGAAAAAAAAAATGTCAAACTGGACTCCTCAAGACTGGAAATCTAAACCTATCGTACAAGACGTCATTTATGAAGACCAAGCTCATGTTGATCGTGTGCTGAATAAATTAAATCGATTACCACCTATGGTATCTGCTTCTGAAGTAGATAACTTACGTAAACAATTGAAACAAGCTGCTTTAGGTGAATCTTTCTTATTACAAGGCGGTGATTGTGCTGAATTATTTGATTATTGTTCTCAAGTAAGTGCTAAAGAAAGAGAGGGAGAGAGAAAGTGAGGTACTAAGATTTTTTTTTTTTTTTAAAAAAAAAAGGATCCTATTGAGGCAAAATTAAAAGTTCTGTTACAAATGTCACTTGTATTGACTTGGGGTGCTCGTACACCTGTTGTTCGTATTGCGCGTATGGCAGGTCAGTATGCAAAACCTCGTTCAAGTCCTATGGAGATGCACGAAGGAAAAGAGATTCATTCATTCAGGTAAAAAAAAAAAAAAAAAGGTGACAATGACAAGGTGACTGAAAAGCTTTTTTTTTTTTTTTTATATAGAGGTGATAATGTAAATGGTTACGAGCCTACTGATCGTAAACCTGACCCAGAGCGTTTATTAGGGTAAAAAAGAAAAAAAAAAAATTAGACTAAGAGATTCCTTTTAACAGACCTTTTTTTTTTTAGTGCTTATTTTCATTCAGCCGCAACTTTAAATTATGTACGTACATTACTTGATTCTGGGTTTGCAGATTTACATGAACCAAGTAAATGGAATTTAAGCCACGTGCGATCAGAAAACGTCAAACGCGAATATGAAAAGATTGTACAACAATTAACAGATTCACTTGATTTCATGAAGACAATTGGTGCCGATAATGGAAACTCCAACGCATTAAATTCGGTTGACTTTTTCGTTTCACATGAAGCACTTTTATTAGACTATGAAGCATCTTTAACACGTCTCTTAACATCACCTACTTCAAATGAAAAGAAATGGTATAACACTGGATCTCATTTCTTGTGGATTGGTGATCGTACACGTCAACCGGATGGAGCTCATGTAGAATACATGAGAGGTATTGAGAATCCAATTGGTATCAAAGTAGGTCCTACTACTGTACCTGAAGATCTTATTTTCCTTTTAAATACTGTAAACCCTAACAAGGAAATCGGTAAAGTCACTTTAATTACTCGATTTGGTGCTGATAAAGTCGAAAAGTTCTTGCCACAACATATTGAAGCTGTACGTCAATCGGGTCATATTCCTGTTTGGGTTTGTGATCCTATGCATGGCAATACAAAGACAGCTGCTTCTGGTAACTTGAAGACTCGTCATTTTATTGACATCATTCAAGAATTATCACAGACTTTCCGTGTTCATAAAGAATGTTCAAGTAAATTAAATGGTGTTCATTTTGAATTAACTGGTGATTCTGTTACAGGTAATATATATATGTATATTTATAACAGGATACATTTTTCTAATCGCATTTTTTGACTTAGAATGTATTGGTGGATCTATGGATTTAAGAGATACTGACTTAAGTACTAACTATCAAACTCACTGTGATCCTCGCTTAAATTATGAACAATCACTTGATGTTGCTTTCTTAATAGCTAAATACTATGAAAATGAAAGAAAAAACAAAGACTTTCCCAATTTATAGACATAATTTTTTAATAAAAGTTTTTTCCTGCTCCTTCATAGTAAATACACCTATTCAACTGTTATTTTTTTTTTTTTTTTTTTTTTACTTCTTTTCAGGATAAACATCTTTACTATAAATCCTAAAGTGGGAAACCAAAAAAAGGCTCTGTCGAATTATCATCAATGTAGCAAATATCAGTATCTTGCATGTCGTCAATTCGCTTTACAAGTCTTTTGCTATACATAGGACACATTTACTAAAGAACGTATGTATACAAGCTACTGCTTGTTCTCGAGTTACTTTGATATTATTGTTCATGATGAAAGAAATGATGTAATATTGAAAGTTTTTTTTTTTTTTGTATGAAACAACCAATCAATTATCGTAACTTTATCTGCACGACATCAAACGCGATATTTAGTTACCACTAGAAGATCTTAATACGGTCAATGAATCATTAAGGGTGTGACTATAATTGCAAAGAGGAGACTTTGTTTTTTTTTTCTGTTAAATGGGAAAAATTTAAAGTTACATTTTTTTTATTTCTCTCTTTCTTAAACTTGTAAAATAAACAACCTTTTTTTTTTTTTTAATAATAATAAAAAATTAGAGTATGGGCCATGAGATAAAAACAGTTGGTTTAATTTTTACTCGAAAGAAAATAGAGCGTTCAGGTTTTATTGGACTAGAAGATTATGCAATGTAACAAAGTGTATATATATATATTTTGTATAAATGACATTAACTAAAAACTTTTTTTTCTTCTTTTATACAGTAAAAGAGATATTCGAATTATTCATATTGACCTCTCCATACCTATCGAACAACAAGGCCGATTAGACTTGATTGTACACAAGATGACTGATCTTGTTGCAAAAATAGAGCGAGGTGATACGGAAGCTAAAATACTTTTTGACCGTTTTACCGTAAGTTTTTTTTTTTTTTATTTATTGTTGTTACCTCATATTAATTGTTGTATAAAGAAATATCGTCAAGCCAATCCACATGTTATTATTATTGATGAATGGATAAATATAGAAAAAGTATTGGATAGAATGTTGTTATACCATCATACACAAGTCTGTGCCAAAGACACAATAGGTAATTTAAAAAAGTTTTTTTTTTTTTTTTTTTTTTGTGGGAACTGAACTGGTATCTCTTAATCTATTTTAGATCAACAACCATTGTTTTATGTACCAAAGAGTATAGCTTTGGATAGTATAAAGGATTGGAATGATAAGATAGACATTGCATTCCCGGTAAGTAATAAAAGAGTATATATATATATATATATGTGTGTGTGTGTGTGTGTGTGTGTATTTATCTTTTTTTTTAAAGGTAATGTGTAAACGTAGAACAGCTTGTTCTTCTACAGAAGCACACCAAATGACATTAATACCATCACCAAAATGTATGACACAAGTTGGAAAATATATCAAGAATGATTCGGTCATGTTACAAGAATTCATTCAACACGATGGGGTGATTGTGAAAGTATATGTGGCTGATGGAAGGATAAGTGCATCTACTCGACCCTCATTTAAGAATCTCGATCATAGTGGAGGTAAAAATAGAAAAGATAAAGAGAGAGGGGGGATATACTAACAAAAAAAAAAAAAATCCTTTATTTTGATAGATGTAGTTCATTTCGATAGCCAAACTTTACCCAAGAGTTTTGAAACGAATATAACACTTTCAGATGACCTCGATAAAGTATTTCTTGTTTCTGATCCAAGTCATATCCATAAACATAAAGAAGCATTAATGGATAACAACAAATTACAAAAGATTGCAGACAGTTTACATCGTCAGCTGGTAAAAAAAAAAAAAAATGATTTTATTATTATATATGGGAATATTAGATTAAATTTAAGCTTTTTCCTTTAAAGGGTCTGACATTTTTTGGCTTTGACGTTTTATTACAATCCAAAACAAACGCGTATTATGTTGTCGATGTCAATTATTTCCCAAGTAAGTTTAATTTAACTTTTGTGTGTGTGCGTATTTACTTATTCTTTCCTTTTAGGCTTTAAAGCAGTAGATAATTTCCATTCAATGTTTGTGGATATTTTGGAAAAGAGATTATATATACAAAAATAAAGATATCAAAACTGTAACATTTTCTTTTAAAAGAAAGAGCAAACATTTTTTAAAAGAAAGTATTTTTTTTTTAAAAACAAAGAAGGAACAAATTTTTATTTAAATATTTCTTTGAAGAAAAAAAAAAAAGTGTTAAAAAGAAACGATGATCAAGCTAAGTAAAAACTTAGTTGGCAGCAGCTCTACGGCGATCACGCTCTTCAGTGATGGAGAGCTTGATACCCTTACCCTTAGGGAGAGAGACCCAAGGCTTGGTACCTTGACCGATGGTGAAGACGTTGGAGATACGAGTAGCGAAGACACGGTCAAGAGAATCCTTGACATGAACGATTTCGAAACCACCAATGTGACGTTCACGGTGAACGAGTTGACCAACACGACCAATATTACGACCACCAGTGATCATGACAACATTACCAACTTCGAACTTGACGAAATCGACAATCTTGTTTTCTTCGAGGTTGAAACGAATGGTATCGTTGACCTTGATGAGAGGATCGGGGTAACGAATGGTACGACCATCGTGGGTGGTGATATAAGGAATACCCTTAGATCCAACAAGGACCTTCTTGACCTTACAGAGCTTGTACTTGGCCTCCTCATCGGTGATACGGTGGATAGCGAAACGACCCTTGACATCATAGACAAGACGGAAGTTTTCACCAGTCTTCTCAATAGAGATGACATCCATGAAACCAGCGGGGAAAGTAGAGTCGGTACGGACCTTACCGTCAACCTTGACCAAACGTTGCATGAGGATAGAGGTGACTTCACGACCGTTAAGAGCGTACTTCAAACGGTTACGGATGAAGACAATCAAAGGGAGACACTCACGGGTCTTATGGGGACCGGAAGAGGGCTTAGGAGCATAAGCACCTATTTGAACAAGTTAGTTATCTTTTTTTTTCTTTAATTGCAATGCTTTTCTAAATCAAAAAACTGATTCCTTTTTTTTTTCTAAATTGCATATTTTTGTTGATCGTATTTTCTTTCAACCATGTATTTTCGTCACAGCGTATGTATACAATTATTTATAAAAGAAAAAAAAAAGTATTCAACCAGTTTTTTAAACTAGAAAGCAGTTTCCCCTTTTTGTTTATTCGTGCTTACCTAAAAGTTTGTCAAGCATCCAATGCTTGGGAGCTGCGAGACGCTTCATATGTTTCTTAGGACCACGACCCTATATTTAACTCATTAGTATACCATCCATCTATCCATTGTAGTATGCATCCATCCATTTCGGAATGGATATCATATCTTTTTTTTGTTAAATATTATATAGTCCATACCATTGTGAGATAGTTATGAAAAAGGAGGATTCAATAAGCTTAGAGCATTCGTTTCCTGTTTATTAAACTTTTTTTTTTTTTTTTTTTTTTTTTTTTTTTGCGGATGGTCCGGATGGAGTTTAAAGTGGCTGATTTTTCTTTGCGCGCAACCTTTTTTTTTTTTTTTTTTTTTTTTTTGTTTATGGTATGTGACTTGGGAAAAGAGTTTTCTTTTGACAGTTTTCAATGGTTACATGACTAACTCTTCTATCATTCAGGGTTAGGTCATTGGTATATCTTCATGTTGAACTCTAGTTTTTTTTAACTCTGTACATTCTAATTGAGTTTCTGTTTTTCGCTCATATCCATTAAACGCAATTGAATTGAAAGGCAAGAAAGACTTTATCTTATATGTGTTTACCTCTCTCTTTATCATACTCTTTCATACTTGGGTATATATGTACTTGATACCATGAAAGCTTCCTTTGCATAGTTCATTTAAATAAATTCTCATTAAGTAGCGAGTAATTTTTTTATTGTTACATATTGAACTACATATTTCATCTTTTTTTTTATATTGACTAGAAGAGTTAAAGGTATCTTTACAAATAGATGGGTGTAGGGGGCAATTAATTCCATTCTATAAATATCATGATCATAACCTACTCGATTAGATCGTTACAGTACCCGCTCTATTTAAGGTCGTTTGATTTAAGCTGAAAATTTTGGTCGTATTTAATTTCCTCAGAAGGCCATGATACGATTTAAGACCACAAAAGTTTGAAATTTTTTTCAGCCTTAAATATGTAGAGCGGGTACAGTAGTAGTCAATTATATTTCCTTTTCAGCTATTATATCTCACTTATAGTCATACATACCATATCCTATAAACCCATAAACAACAGAGGGCTATGTACCTATTCTTTTTGTAATTAAAACAATTTAACATCTGTTGTATGTAGCTCTAAAGTAGACACCTTAAACAAATAAGTTTCTGCAGTAAAATTCGGGCATTTTACTTCAAATACCTACTAGGAAATCAAAAACTGTAAAGCCAACTTTTGCACTGAATTTGATATCAGGCGTTAAAGTATTATCCTCAATTAAATACGTGGGTCTGGTAATTGACATAAACGGGATGAGTTAACATAATAATAAGCTTACCATATCCAATGCTGCAATATATATATACCCAGATTGGTACTTCTCCAAAATATTACCAAACATTAATTTACTTATATAAGACTATTATAAAAACTTACAAATGTATTGTTGGATATAGCTGTTGATGATTCAGACAGATCATCAGGGAAGAAAGACTCATTCTCCAAATAAAATCTTGAAAAAAGATTTGACAGAAGAGCACCAATAGAACAAATTTCTATGTTCTTGACGATGTCTTATATATAGATAAACATCTCCCCATATGACCGAGAAAAACAGTCCTCTTGGATCTCGCGATAAGGTCTGCTTTTTACCTAGCTATGCTATACTCTGCCGTAGAGTGAAACGACTCTTGTAATGCAATTTGCTGACCTGCTTTCGATTGTTAATATTGAAAATCAAGGATTTACTGAGTGAACCTAACAAAAAAAAAAAAAAATCAGTTACAATAGGTAGAGCTATATCATCATCTTCTAAAAAGTTACATATATTTTAAACTGATTAGGTCCACCACTCATGTGAATCGTAAGATATCCTTCTTGGACACCTTCACAAACATCAACAGGGACCATAAAAGGTACAGCTAAACCAAAAAGACGATTAGGATAAGCTATAGCAGCACTTCTATTTTCATTAATAAAGAAAGCCTTAAATAAACAACCATATAATCATATCAACTAAATAATCAAATCACGAAGATATTTTTTTCCAGGAGTACGATCAATACCTAAGTACATTTCATATAGTTATCATAAACCACTTGATTCGCCGATTCCTTACACAAAAAAAAAAAGAAGTCCGCTTCTACTACCGTTAACAAAAGACAAAATTGTCTTCTTCAACTTGATGAATAACATTGAGAAAAAATAATCTAGGTAACAAAAACATTACGAAATAATAAACCAAGTAGCAAAAAAAAAAAAAAAAAAAAAAAAAACCAGACCTCAACAAAAAACCAGACAATAATAATATACCAGGCAACAGTAATAAACTAGGTGACAACAATAAACTTAGTAACAGCAATAAACCAGGTAACAACAACACGGTATACACAAAGAAAACTCTTCCTGATACTGATATAAATTTACATTTAAAAGGAACTGAAACAACAATACGATAAAAAAAAACATTCTTTTTTTTTTTTTTTTTACTTTAACAAAACAAAAACGAACAAACTTGAAATAGTTAGTTAAAATATATAACAAACACGGTATAGAATAAAAACTTAACCTTTTAAAATTACTTTTTTTTTTTTTTAGACACTTTTCCAGATATGTCATCAGTTGAAGAAATAGAAAACATGTACCAGGCACTTCACAAGAAAATGATCGATGAAGTTGGTAGCCGAAAAGCTATTAAGGGAGCGAAAAATTGGTATGAAAAAACTTTCAACACGGATGCTGGAATTGCCTCAAATCGAAGAAATCAAAAATTCCAAAAAAATTACAAAGTAGCAGATTTCAGGCCTTTACTCGAGAAAGTAAAAAATGCCCCTAATCGACTTCCAGAGTATATGGAGGAGGAAGATGATATGACCAACTTGATCAATCTTAGCAGAATTGCGACTGATCGAGCCAACCTGGAAACAATTATAAAATCATCTTTATTTGGTCTCTACTCTCTCTGCCATGATATCTCTGAAAGGTATGACAGTAATACGGTCGTACAAACTCTTAGTGAAGCATTCAATTGGTCCAATCCAAAGAGTTACAGATTCCTGAAGCGGTGCAGACGACTTGGACAACTTTCCGAAATAGTTGGGGATGGGTTTATCTTGTTTGGCTTTTTCTTTACTGAAACTGATCTTGAAAACGTTAAAAATGAAATCTGGGATAACTTTTTGAATTACTTGAAAGGAAACAAACAGGTGACCGCTTATTTGAAGAAGGTTAATTTAAATATAATTTACATTAATTCCAATCAATGAAAAGTCTTTTTTACTAAATAAACAATATCCTACACATCAAGTAATTTCCCTCATATATTTAAAGCTAGTTACAAAATAATTGCTAAAAAAAAAAAAACTATTTAAATAACACAATAATAATATCAAAAAATCTAATTCAATAGCGTCTAACAATAGAATTATTCTTTTTACTAAAATAGTTTCTAATCATCCAAAATTAATAGCCTTAAAAAATGCAACATGAATAAAAAAAAAATACAAGAAACATTTTTTGTGCCGTATGTCAAAGTTGTGGTAACCATTCCCGGAGTGATATACTCAACCAATTTCTTTCAAACTAGTCTCATTAGTTACACTAGGAATCGGACACCATTTTTATAATAGTGCCCTCTTTGATAATCCAATTGTGAGAGCTTTTAAGAAGATATGTTAGCCTCACTCAAAAGATGTTAGTTAATGATTTTTTTTCTAATAATTTTTATTTATTTATAGTAATAAAATACAAATAAGGTGTATAAAAGATAAAAAAAAAAAAAAAAAGAAATACATGCTCAAGTAGCTAATCCAGCTTTCCTTCTCAAATGAACACCTTTGAATTTGATATAAACCAAAAGAGACATACCAATTATGTTAAGTGAAGCCAAGAGAATCGAGACATACCCGATAGATAATTTAGAGTCCATGATGGGTGATACTAAACTCAAGATAGCTGCCATAGTCATTCGACATAGATTACAAGCAGCTGTAACAGAAGCACCTTTACCTGGTACTGAGTCTACTGCGTACGCTGATCCAGCTGTATAAACTAAAAAAAAAAAAAAATCCTTTTTTTTTAAAAAAAAACATTTCTTTTATATTATGTATAATCACATTTTGTTTTACCTTGACTCATGCCAAAGCATAAAATACTAAATCCAATAATTGCAGGCCAAACAGAAAAATTTGCCATGATACTCCAACCAAATAATAAAACACCCAATGGAACAAAAAGAAACCCACCCGGCCTTTTTTTTAAAAAAATAAAAAAAATAAGATTTTTACGGTGATTTGTGTTAGAAAATGTATGTACATGTGATTTACCATGTATTTAATGTAAGTCTGTCTTCTGGTTTTGATATACCACCACGCTTATTATTTGAGCGTATAAGCAAGTAATCTGATAATTTGCCAGAAACAATAGAACCAAGTACATTACCAAGACCAGCTCCAATAAAGCTTAAACCTAATATATAAAAAAAAAAAATTGATTTATAACAATAAAAAAAAAAAAAAGAGTTCTACATTTTTTTTTTTTTTTTTACCTGTTTGCCAGGATTCAAAACCATAGTGTTCATAATATAGATCAGGTATCAACGTTTCTAAAGTAAACATAGCTCCAAAACAAAAACCGATTTCGATTGCTACCAAAAGGACAAATAAATACTTTAACAGGAATAAACTTTGTAAAGGGTTGAATTTCTTTTCAGGTGGTAAGATGGGAGTCAAACAAGTATTTTCAGAAGAACCACCATTCTCTGCTGTAGCGGTATTAAGTGAGATTTCGCTTTGAAGTGCAACAAAGTCCCATTTACAGTCGAGACGATAGGTTTCGGGAAAGAAGAAAAATAAGAACAAGAATAAGAAGATACCGTAACCTGCACATATCCAGAAAACACTTCGCCAACCTGCTGCTGTTGTTACACCGCCTCCAACAATAGGACCTATTTTTAACTGAAATGAATATTTTACTCTTTTTTTTTTTTTTTGAAAAGAGAGAAATGTAGATATGCATACCTATAAGTGGACCGAGAAATTGACCGACAAAGAGAAAACTAAAGGCAGAACCTCTTTCAATGATTTGCCAACAATCCGCAACAGTACCTGCACCTACTGACATAGTGGCTGTGTACATATAACGATGTGATTTTTTTTTTTAGGAAAGCAATTTTTCTATTTATTATCAAAGATATTTTATTACCTGAAGTACCTATGGATTGAAGACATCGAAACACAACTAACATCCAAATATTATTTGAGAGAGCACATCCAATAGATGCAGCCACAAAAATAAGTAGAGAAATTAAATATAGAAATCTATAAATATATTAATAAATGTTTAGAAAATTCATTTCTTTTTTTAACATCTTCGCACCTTCGAACATGATAGTAATCTGAGATAGAAGCCCATAAAATTGGCTAGTTTTACATAAAATAATATCAGTATATAAGAAATATTCTGCAGAGAAAAAACTTTACCCCTAATCCACCAAATAAAATGAAGAGTGAGGAAACTAAAGTAAGACCTGTATCTGACGCATTTAATTCATTTCTAATATCGGGAATACCAGGAAACTATATGTAGTTATGTCAATTTCACTGTGTCTGTGTATAAAAAATAAAAATAAAAACTTACATAGACAGTGGAACAAAATCCGTTTAAAGAGGAACCAAGCGCTAAACAGGTTAGAATCAAGCGCTTTTTCCCTTTAGAAAGTAAGCGCGGATCGTCGGTGACAGAAGGTCTAAAAGCCATACGGGTATGTATCCAAGCCCACCAGTATGGATATTTTGGTTTTCCATGGATACTGCTTTTTCTTTTTAGGTCATCAGAAGAGGAACCTGCATGATCTACAAGTAGGGACTGTGCTAATTGAAGAGAAGAGGAGGAGGTACCATCACGATCAATTGGTTCTTCTTTATCCGTGAATGCAAGTTCAATATCTTGTGCTGAATAGTGCATAATTAAAAAAAAATAAAAAAAAAAAAATAAGACGAAAATTATTTTTCAAGATAAGTTATACTTATATATATATATATATACATTTAATATTAAAAAAGAACTACAAGTTTCAATGAGGTTGAAACTTATATTTTTTGACCTTGATTTATACATGAATATTTAATTTATTTTAGGAGTAAATTTTTTAAAAACACTTTTTTTTTTTTTTTTTTTTTTTTTTTCTTACAAGTATGCCAAAACTACGATACAAAGATAAAAAAAAAGAAAAGAAGGAAAAGAAAGAAAAGAAACATAAAAGTCGTGAAAAACCATATAAACCTCCTACACTTTATGAAGAAGAATCCGGTTGGGTTCCACCAAGACATGAACAAGATGAATGGCGAGAACATTTATTTGAGGTCATGATGCAAGATGAAGGACAAGATCCTTTTTATTCACAGTATAATCATGTGCAACCTACACCTAGTATGACAGACGAAGAATATAGACAGCATATTGTTGAGGGTATGTATAAACGTACTCATGCAGAAGAAATTGCAGCGGAGGAAAGAAGAAAAGCTCGAAAAGAAAAGAAGAGACAAGAAAGACAAGAAGCAAAAGAGAAATTAGAAAAAGAAGAAGCAGAAAAGATACGTCTTTATAATGTATATAATCAATTAGAACAACTAAAAAAGAACGAAAAGAGTCGAGAAGAGTATATAGAGAAATGGA
This sequence comes from Pilaira anomala, assembly GCA_025716855.1. Taxonomy (NCBI): domain Eukaryota; kingdom Fungi; phylum Mucoromycota; class Mucoromycetes; order Mucorales; family Mucoraceae; genus Pilaira; species Pilaira anomala. The sequence continues at coordinate 501,680 of JAIXMQ010000008.1, forward strand.
AAGCATTAGAGCAATTAAAGGTAGTGACGAAAAAGGATATTCCATGGCCTATTGTTGGAAAGGAATTCTCGATGGCTTCAGTCAAATCGTTTTTAGAGACAAAGGATCGAGATGAATTAAGAAAGAGGATACGTAAAGAACAAACAAGATATCATCCAGATAAATTTATTACAAAGTATATTCAATCGAAATTTAAAGGATCTGATAAGGAAAAAGAAAAGATTCTTTTACAAGTGAATGAAATTTCTGGTTGGATGAATGCATTATGGACTGAATTGAATCAATAAATCTTTTTTTATTTTATTTTTAATCTAATACAAGTTTCCAAATACGCACTAATCCATCATCGCCTACAGTTGATAACCAATCTCCATGTTGTTCTGTAGGAAACCAGCTTACACCATTAATATCATATACTCCATGAGCATCTTTTGTGGTAGCAATGTTTGTATATGTGGGTGCATTTTCGTCACTGGACGCATCTTTTTCAAAAATACGAATACTATTATCGCCACTGACACTTGCAATATATCCATTCACTTTAGACCATGAAACAGAGTAAATACATCGATCATGGTAACCTGAAAGTGTACAAATTGTCTTCCATGTTGCTTCTCCATTGTGTGTCAATACGCCTTGTTCGTTGTCTGGTTTATACATTTTCCAAATACGTAAAGTCTGATCATCGGATGCAGAGACTACAGAAAAACGAATAAATAAATAAATGGATACTAAGCATATAATATATGTATTTTACCAATTTGATCGCCCTCTTTATTAAAATCCAATGACCAAACAGTAGAAGTATGTCCTTCTAAAGTATCAGCACAATACCAATCATCTTCATCCTCTTTCCAAATCTTGATTGTATCATCATAACTAGCAGAAGCCAATACTTCCAACTTGGGATGCCACGCCACCATCTTGACATCTTGTGTATGTTCCTGCAAGACACTTAAACATTCAAAATCATTATCAGATTCAACTTCCCAAATCCAAACACTTTTGTCTCTTGAACAAGTAGCTAATAATGCACCTGTACATGACCAACTAACTGATTTAATTTCGTTTTCATGCCCTTCTAAAGTAGCTACACATTCCCATTCGTTATCGCGTGGGTCGTTTTCCCAAATACCGGTGGTTGCGTCAAAACTAGCTGTAGCAAGTTCATTTCCTGTAGGTGACCAGTCTACACTACGAATTGTACGTTTATGTGCTCCTTCTAAAGTCTCGACACAGATCCAGTCAGAAAAATTGTCATGAGAAGCAGGTGTCCAAAGACGTACTGTCTTATCGCCTGAACAAGTTGCTAAAAGTGTCTTTGTTGGGTGCCAAGCTGCTTGCCAAACACGATCCTGGTGACCTTTTTTTTTTTTATACAGAAGAGTTTTAGAAAAAATAGTTTATTTTGCTCTCATTTTTATTTATTACCTTCAAGTGTTGCAATGAGTTCTAGATGTGGCATAATTAGTAATAAGAAAACAAAAGTGTATATTTTTAGAGGGAGATATTTGAATTTAATTTTGGGTAAAGTTATTTCAAGATGAGACAGAAATAATAAGCCACATATCCATATCCCGCCAAAAAAAAAGGTGAGATTAACAAAGGAGAAAAAAAGGGAGAGGGGGGGAGGAGGAGGAGTGATTTATTGACAAAAGAAATTATTAGTTAAGTGAGTAAGTGAGTGAGTGAGTGAGTTATTTGGGGGAGAAAAATATAATTATTCAATTCACGGTTATTTCTCACACGGCCTCCTTACTTGTCTGTTTATGTATATAAACGCATTCTCCTTCAATTTAAGGGGGTCCCTCAAAAGCTTTAAAAAGAAAAATATTATACGCATACCCTTTTTTTTTTTTCCCTCTCTTTTTTTTTTTTTTTTTTTTTTTTTTTGTTTTTTTAATTTATATATTTACACTTAATAAAAAAAAACATATACATATATATATATCTAAAAAAATAGGTCAATATATGACTGTTGCTATAGAAGAACATGTTTCCAATAGTTATGATACTGTAACGTATTTTAAATATAGAATATTATTTGTTTATGTATATAAACTTATTATATAATAATATATATAGATGGAGCCATTATACGAACGATTATTACAAGTTAAGTTTAATTCGAGTACAGAAGCAATTGACTATTGTCGTGAGACATGTTTAGAATATGGATTTAATGTTAAAAGCGAAACAGGAGCCAACAGAGTAAGGAATATAATAGAAAGCACAAAATTAAACTTTTTATGAGTAACAAATAAAGTTATTTTATTAGAACATTTACATTTATTGTTCACGTGAGGAGAATGTTGCTAGACAACAAACACCACCACTTTTAAGAAAAAGATCATTAAAGAATGAGTGTAAATGGAGGATAGTATTAAATGAGAACGAATTTGGTATTTGGACATTTCGTAAATCATTAAATCCAAATGCATCAGAACATAATCATAATATAATAACGGAAATTTGGCCTTCACAAGTAATGGAAAAGATTCAATTATTAGCGCGTCAAAATCAATCAACAGAAGAAGAAATTCGTGATTGTATCAAATTAGAATTTCCAGATATCACCTGGAACGACCGTCGATTTCAGAATGCTTTAACAACAGAACGTTCAAAAATACAACAAAAGTCAATTACTGAAAGGGTTCAAAAGTTAATTATGGCCTCTACAAAATTATGTTCTGTTGTTGCTGCAAATGAAGATTGGGCTTCCTGCGTTGAAACTGATTTAACTAAAATGCTGGAAAATTATAGACAAATGACTCGTGTATCTACTCAATCTTTACATTCTATGGTCGATTTGGATTTAGATAAAATTCATTCAGAAATTGATAACAAAAGAAGAATTTCAAAGGATTCTACGGTTTTAGGTAAAAAGAGGGCAGCGTCAAATACTCAACATGATACTCTACATATGTTAGTACCGAGTTGTACTTTATTCATACGATCTCAACCGCTTCGTTCTCTTTCTGAACCCTCTCAGAATAGACCTCATCCATTAAATACTGTATTCGCATTAGGTTCACCTGCTTCAAGTAGTAGTAGTACTAGTATTCAACAGAGAATTGATTATGCTTATACGAATCGTGATGTACTTCAGTCGCCTCCTATACCGGATCATGCGCCTATGGTCATGCCTCCATATAATAATTCTTACCCACAAGCAGCAGCAGCGGCAGCGGCAGCGGCACAGGCATCTACTAGTTCTAATACGTCTTTTAATACTACACCTTTTAATACAAATTCAACAGATTTTACATTTGATCCACAAGCACAACAACATCATCGATCTAATTTTAATCATTCATTGGGATATTATGCTGGACGCGAGCAATTACATCAAAGAATGATGTTGCAAGAATATGAACAAAGACATTTGCAGCAGCCTACGTTACCTATTATACGATCAACGCATATGGTTCAACAACAACAGCAACAGCAACAACAGCAACAGCAACAACAGCAACAACAACAACAGCAACAACAGCAACAACAACAAAATTGGTCTTGAATTTAATCTTTCTTCACTCTTTTTCTCTATCTTTCTCTCTTTCACTTTTATTAATATTATTATCATCTTAGCCCCCCTACTCCCCCCCCCCTTTTTTTTTTCTCTCTCTTTCTCTCTTTCTTTCCCTCAATTTATGTATAGTTTAATCTACTAATTTTTTTTTTCTTTTTTTGAAAAAAAATAAAAATAAAAAAAAAAAATCATTTTTACAACTATGTTTTTTTGTTTGTTTTTTTTTTTGCCTTGTTTATACAAAAAAGTGTAAATGAAATCTCACATGATAGTACTTGAACGATGATTGTCGTCACATTTATCAATTTCCAACCGAATGTATCTACATAAATCAGCAGCAGGGCCCATAACTTTTACATTAAGCCAATGATCTAATAAATGCAACAATAGTTTCTTCTTAAAAGTAGGATGATTTGATAATAGTTCCAAAGTACGTTGAACAGCACAATCCAAGTGACTATCTGTTAATATTTTAGCACCAAATGCAGCACCCATTAAATCAAATAAAGCAGATAACCGATAGAATGTAATGGTTGTACATGAACTGGCTAATATTTTATACCCTGTATATTCTAAAAAAGCCTTGATATTATCTGCTAATGTGTATGTAATTTCACGACAATAAGATGGAAAAGAGGTATCTAATTGACAGAGTAATTTGACAAGTGGTGAAGTCAATCGATCTTCTTGTTGACATGAGTTACTATGACGAATAGCTGAAATAAAGACTGCATGATGAAATATAATATCAACGGTGGTTCGAATTCGGTTACGTATATCTATATCCTCTATCAAGACGTACTTGTGTTTGTATGAACGTATACCTTGGATGATTTTATCATAATCTTTTGGTTGTTGGTCTATTAAACTGATCAAGGCTGCACGACATTGAATCTTCATTTGATCTTTCGGTCGGGTCTCTATTTTCCAAATAGTGCCAATCACTGTAGAGGAAAAATAGCGTAGTTCGGAACTGGTTTGGAATAGTTGCCATAAGTCTGCCAAGTCTAGAAAGTTTTCTAAAAGGTATAGTATTAACTCATTAGGTAGATGAAATAAACCACTCTTGGTTGTTGTCATAGTAACTGTATATGTTAATAACAAAAAAGAAAAAAAGAGAGAGAGAGAAAAAAAAAAAAAAAAGAAAAAAAAAAAGAGGCTTTCTCTCTCTTTCTCTTTCTCTCCTGGGAAAAAAAAAAAAAAAAAAAAAAGTTATATAAAAGGAGGGGTCAAAAAAGGAGCGAATAAAAGGGGCAAAAAAATATATATAAAAAAAAAAAGAAAGTTTATTAGGATGTACAATGTGATTTAACTAGATTATAAGTATGCCTTAAAGATTCATTCATTACCACAAAACCAGTTGAATCCATAAAGGAAATAATTTTTTGACCCATATTCCAATCTTTTCTAGCAAGACAATCATCTAATAATAATTTAGCTGTATCTTTTGTTGGAGTTAATTTAGAAGCCTTCATTTGTTCTAAACAGTTGTATGCGTCTTGTAATCGATGATGGTGTAAAAATCCAACAATCAAGAAATTAAAGGTAGCTCGATCAGGTTTAATACCATGACGTGACATGGATTTAAATGTCTCAATCACTTTATTCAAATCTTGAAGTTGAGTATAACCTTGAATTAAATTGGTATAAGTGTGAATTGTTGGTGGAATTCCTTTCCCAAACATGTAATGAAATGTATTTTCAGCCTGTTCCATATCTTGTCGCTTTACCCAATTATTTATAATTGCATTGTATGTATATACATTTGGTTTAATCTTCATTTCTTTAATATAATCAATGACTTCTTCAGTTGATGTTGGTTCACGCCTCATGAATACAGAATCAATTAATGTTGTATATGTCACTGTATCTGGTTCCATATTGCATTGGAACATATCTGTGATGATCTTTTGAGCAGAGACCATATCGTTCGCCTTTACATAACCTTTCAACATGGTGTTAAAAGTGATCATATCTGGTTTAAATTTGGATTTCATCATCGAACTATATAATGCTCCAGCTGTATGCAATTCTCGATTCATCACTAATCCATTAATCATCGTATTTAACATCACATCATTCACTTGTAATGTAGGATTCTTTTCTACCTCTTGAAATGCTCTAAATGCCTTTTCCGATTGTCTTGCTTTGAAATAAACTTTAATCAACTGATTGTAAAGTACTTCATCTGGTTTATGTCCACCCAAGATAGTATCTCTAACGATTTGTTCTGCAGAAGCAACATCGCGATGATGAGTAAAGATTTCCATCAAGCTTGAGCAAATATATATATTGGGTTTGACATCATGGGTTCTCATTTCTTTATATATTTTGACTGCTTCAGCAGGTAACCTTTGATCGCAAAAGCCTGTGATTAATATATTATAAGTGGTGACATCTAATTTTTTGTTGCCGAGTATACGTAAAATGGATTGAATTTCCTGAAATTGAGAATCGGGAGATCTATTTTCTTTAAACAAACTTAACAAGTTTGTATTTAATGCCTTTGTAGAAGAAAGACCATGTGTTTTAATAAGTTCCTTTGCGGTTCGAACAGTAGTTGAGTTCTTGGGCATACATCTGTTCATGGTACGAACAAATACGGAAATATCAGGTACAACGTCCCATTTGTCTGCATTTTTTATGAATTGAATGGCTTCATCCAATTGACCGATCTGTACATAAGTCGCTAAAATGACATGAAATGAACCTAGACCTAATTTTTGTCTGGTCAGAGCAAAATCTTGCTTGAATAAGTTCAAGATATCATCGTATTGTGACTGAAATAATTTGGCGATAAAGTATTCATTGTATTCACTAGAAGTCCATGGAAGTCCAGCTGTCTTCATGTCTTCAAGGATTTGAAGGATACGTGATTCTGCATCCCAACTGGATTTTTGGTTCCAGAGGTTGGTACGGAGTGTGAGAAAATCCTCTTGTTGGAGTTGTGATAAAAGTGAAGTGTCTTTACGGATTTTCTCGTATGTCTCCCAGCTTTGGTAATTGTTGCGCTTGTCTAAAATTTGTGTCTTGTATTCGGTTACAAGTGGACTTATTGTACTATAATTACATGATCTATAAAATGATACATGAGGTTTGGGTAATCTCGTAATGAATCGATGCATTGAATTAAAAAAAAAAAAAAAAAAGAAAAAACGTCAATTTTTTTTTTGTTTAAACCAGGGCCTCTTCTTTTCCTTCTTTTTTATTCCCCGCATTTCGCAGAAAAGGATTGGGCTCCTTTTTCTCTTTTGTAACACTTGAAGAAAGTTGATCTCATTACTGGTAAAGAATTGGGTTAACTTAAAAAAAAAAAAAAGTAACATAATGAACACAAATGGTCACCATTGATCCCTCTTTCCATACATGACGTATCGATCTCGCCATCACATGTAAAGGTCATTTTTTTTTTTACCTCTTTTCTGGTATAACCATTACACAGTAAACATTACATTTATCAATTTTTTTTTTTTTTTTTTTTTTTACTAAAGTAGATATAATTCGTACCTCCTTAACTATAAAAAAAAAAAAGTTGGTTTTTTTTTTGTTGGTATCAAAAAATTTATTTCTATTCTTTTTTTTTTAAAAAAAAAAAGGGGGGTATAATGTATATATCACTTTCGATCGTTTTAATAACCTAAAAAGACCGACTTCTTTCTACCCATAGGATACACAACTAAATTAGCCAAGAATAAACCTAACGTCAAAGACAAGGCGATTGCCAAAACTTGAAATACAAAGCTACCTGTATTATCCGTATTCGAGCCATCAAATAAATGAATGGCTCCCTTTACACTAATACTTCCTGGTACAAGTACAATGATGCCACCCATTAAGGGTACAAACGCTAGCCGCTTTGTCACTCTAGCATAAATGTTACCAAATAAGCCCAATGCAAATGCACCCGCACTTGGTGTAATGACGGATGTAGGACCTGCGTATTGAGATACAAAGTAATAGACAGCGTATCCAACTGCACTATCTGCCATCATCGGTAACCATTGATTCAAACTAGCACCGTAAACGATCGCAAAACCTATCGTGGCGAGTGGTAAAGTTAAAAAGATCCACCAAGGACTAGGACCGCCTTGACAGTTACTTAAGACATCCACTTGTACTTCAGGATGAACTAAACGCCAGATAGAGCAGCCATAACCAATACCGAATCCTAAGAAAAGAACGTACACCATGGCATAAATTAAATGTACTACACCACTGATTAAGTTCTTTGCTGCTAGTTCCATGACAGAACATGTTAATGAATAACCTGGTAACGCAATGACAATCTATACATATATATATATATATATATAAAACTTTTGGTTTTAGTGAAATCGAGAATATAACAAACAACAATATGAACAACTTACAGAAGATAAAACGATTGCAGGAAAACAAACATAGGGTTGTAAAGCCATTGCACTGACAGCGATTGGAATGGTGACGACCATTTCAAATACGTTACCAAACATGGGAATCTTTTCAGAGACATAAGTTAATAGACCTACGGCTAAACCAAAGAGAGCACTGACCCAACAATCGGTCCAGGAACCATTAAAGAATAAAGGAGCTACAAAGGCAGAAGAAATGATGTAGCCTAACATCAAGACAAATGGACCCCAGGTAGGTGGAGAATTGATCAAGGCGTCTAGGAGTTCAGAGGCTTCGTCCAAGTCGAATTCACCTTTGGCCATACCGTAAGCAATTAAATTGGCACGTTCAAGTTTACCGATATCGAGCGATCGAGAGATACGAATCAAGTGAGTTTCAGATGTATGAGTCTCAATATCACCAAATGTAACGACGATTAAACCCGGTAGGACCGCGTAATGACCATCGATTTCTAATTTTTTACCTACTTGATTTAAAGCCGCTTCCTATATATATATATATATATCATTAGTCATATAGTATTATTATTATTATTTTTTTTTTTTATACTTACAATACGATGAGAAGGAGCACCTGTACGTACAAGACATTTGCCCAACTTCATGATTAATTCCTGTCTGAGTAAAATATCCGCGATTTCATTTGCAATTAATAATCGTTGAGCGGCGACATCAGCGTCATAAGCGATTCCTAGTTCTGCTTTATGAAGGTCTTCAAAGTACATACTGTTGCGAGCGGATTGTGGGGAAGCACCTACGGTTTGTAAAAGGGCACGACTGGAAGCAATCGATTTTAATGGTGGACGCACTGGTTTTTGTTGTTGTTGTTGATGTTGTTGTTGTTGTTGTTGCTGTCTTCTTTGTTTTTCTTCAAAGAGATCTAGTTTGAGTAGGTTAGAAAGGATACCGGCTCGACTGGGACGACGACGAGGGGTAGTCGTGGTGGATTGGACAAGGTTGAGAGCGATTTCTTTGTGGCTGGGTCGACGTTTTGTGTCTGAATTGGCCGTCTTTTCAGACGCTTGAGATGATGCATCGAATTCAAGTATTGGTGGTGTAGTTGGTGAAATGAATTTATTTCCCTCCATTTGTTTAGAAGAAAGAAAAAAAAAAAAAAAGAGAGAGAGTTAAAGAAAAAAAAAAAAACAAAAAGAAGATCAAGGAACGAAAACCCTTCTCAAGAAACACAAAAAAATGAATTTTGATAGGATCGCCGCTTAAGATGGTGAACCTGTCAAAAATCTTGAAACGTTTTTTTTTGAGGTTGAAAAAAGAAAACTTTTTTTTTATTGGCCATGTTTTTTTATTAGAAAAATGTTTAAACAAAATTTTTTTAGACAACAACAAAAAGGGGGAGGGGTTACACACATGTTAATAAAAAAAAAAAGTTTTTTTTTTCTCTTTTTCTCGGCTTCTTTTTAAATTTTACCGATTTGTGTCTCCAGAAAAAAAAAAAAAAAAAAAAATATTTTACAGTTAATAAACTAATTGAGCAGCCGTTATATCAAGCCGTTATGTTGTGTGTCGATCCAAAAAGTTAGTATATCATGTCATATAAAAAAAAAAACGTAGTTGTGAGGTCATAAAAAAAAAAGAATTTAGCGCACATGTGAGTCTTGCTTCTCCATTAAACCAAAAAGGAGGTGTAACAGACCAAGTCTAAAAAAACTGTCATTTTTTTTTTTTTTTTTTTTTTTTTTTTTGGTGAAAAAAAAGATTTGAAGCATGTAACGGTAACCCTAGCAAATTCTCTAGAATCAACTCAACTGGTTAATTCTAGAGAACAGTGTTCAGGTCCAAAAAAAAAAAAAAAAAAAAAAAAAAAACGCTTTGACGAAGAACAATTTTACATCATAGTTATATAGTCAAGATTTATTAGTATTACTTGCCTCTATTATAGTTTCTTGGGCTTTTCTTTAGCGGCCACATGAACATTTATTCGTACCCTACTTCTCTTTAAGTTTAGCTTAAATTATTCTTGATAATGAGTGGAAAAGAAAAAGATTTATGTAGAAAAAATAAAAATGGTGGTGCTCTTATAATAAATATAGAAAGCTGAGATGATATAATAAATGTTGGTTAATAAATTCTGTCAAAGTTTCAAGAAAATATAAAATAGTAGCGTCATGATTTTTTTTTTCTGCTAGTGCAGAAGACTTTCCTAATAACTGACTACGAAAATAGACCAATGTATTTTTTTTGTGTGTGTGTGTTATCAAACGCGAAACACTGTAAAAAGAGAGTTTATTTTTTTTTATGATTAATTGTTTATGTAGGGTAATGTGATGAAAGAGATACAAAAAGTAAATAAAGGGGTGGAGTTTAGAAGGGGATAATAATAATAATAATAATAATATGATAATCTACAGAGAAAAAAAAAAATATATGTACAAAAAAGAAAGATATGAAAAGATGATGTTTTTGTTTTTGTTTAGCATAAGATATGAGATTGTTGTTGTTGATGAGAAAGGTAATCTTCGTCTAATGCAGGAAATGAGAAATACATGTCTTGGAAAGGACTACTTTGAGATGATGCATTGGTTGATTTTCTTGATAGACTTAAATCTTCTTCTTCTTGATTTGAAGGTGGTGATGAAACAAGTAATATCAAGTTCTTGACAAAAGAAGAGAATGAGTTGCGACGAGAAGTAGTAGTAGAATCCATTTTTTATAATTAGATATGATTTATTTATTGTATAATAATAATAAAAAAAAAAAAAAGAAAAAAAAAAAGAGAGTCTGCTTTTTATATCTTGTTTTTTTTTTGTGGTATGTACGCCGGCATGATTCGTATAAAAAAAAAAAATTGGACCCGATCCAAGTAAGATTCTATTATTCAAATGGGCCTGGACTCATTCAACACCTGTTACACATCTTTTTCCCAAAATTGGTTATCCCACACACAATACAGTGTATTGCTCACGTTGGATGTAAAAATGCATTTTTTTTTCTCGAAACCCTCCCCCCTCTCCCCCCCCCCCGAAACTGTTACTTCCCTCTTAATAAATACATATTACAAAAAAATACAATGTTATTATTTATTTGATACATAACACTACCGGTTAGTTAAATAATATAATAAAATTTAACTATATTCATATATAAATCTTTTCAGTATCCCTTATTTAAATTTAATAATATCTTTTTTTTTTTAAAAAAAAAAAGTACATATAAGTGAACGTACACACTACTAATAAAAAGAGAGATTGTAAACTTGCCGGCGGTAGAAAAGGACCATCAATTATGCCGACTTTTTTTCTCGAAAAAAAAAAAAGAACAGTCGCTTCAATATTCTCGCTCGGATTTGATCAATACGCGTTTTATCATTAGGCTCTCTTCTCCTTGTAATAAATACGACCGTCGATTTTAATTAGACTATAAGACCTGTGAATGCTTAATTTAGTTTCTTTACAGATATAAATCAATACAAAGTAATAAAATGTTTAAAACGCTTTTTCATTATTTATTGAAATGTCGTGACATTGTTTATTTCTTTATAGTTATTGTACTGCTGATGGGTGGGCACTGTTGCTTGATTTTAATGTAAATAAACAGTTATAGACTGAAATTACTAAAAAAAAAAAAAAAAAAAAAAAAAAAGCCCTATGGCACACAAAAACTTCATATCAACATTTGATTATCAAGTAGAATTCTCTTTAACTCGAGATGTAATTAATCAAGGGGTGGTGGTTGAATCATTTGTATCCATGCAATTAATACTGTTGAATTACACTCTACTAGAAGACAGCAGAAATGAATTATCTTTTTTTTAAAAAAAAAAATTAGACATCTTGTGAGAACCCCCAAACAAATATACATATATGATAGTAACCTGGAGCACGACGATGAGTGTGTGAGAACAAAGAAAGAAAGAGAGAGAGACAGAAACTTAAATGGGGATTGGGGGTGGAATTAATGAAGGGTATTTATTTATCTAGTGTCATAAATAATAATATCTTACACAAGGACGTAAAGGTCATGACGACGACTGTACATTGTGTATTTATCATATGATGGAAGTGAATTCAATTAATATCGTATGTTAGTTATACTGATATGAAGGAATCTTTTTTCGTCCGATTCTCTCCTCGTGGGGCGTGAAAGTAACGAGTGTGTGTGTGTGTGGCGTCGATCTTTTTTCTGTCAATCAAGGTTTTATTTGCCAGAAATAGAAAAAGAATTATTTCTATACCTCAAGACATGTATAATATAAAGAAAAACTCGAGGTTTTTTTTTTTTCTTAACTATAAATTCATTATTTGATAACTAAAAATGCATAATCAATTCGTTTTCATACATGTGAGGTAAAAAAAAAAAAAAAAAAAAAAAAAAAAGTTTCTTTTTGACAAGTGAAGCATTGATTGGTACAAAGAGAATACAATTTTTATTATTCAAATGACTCCTTTTAATTACAACTAAATCAATACACATTACAGTTATGTTTTCTTTTTTTACGCCTTTTATTTACTCCGACCCCTCGAAAAAAAAAAATAGAAGCAATTTTTTTTTTTTCATCTTTTTTCCCTCTCTTTCTTTTTTTAAAACTAAACAATATTTTCTTTTTTTTTTTTTTACTCGTGACTTCATGACAACACCTACTGTCAGGTAAATAAATATCGATATAGAAAAGAAAAGAACAAAAAAATAATTTAACTGAAACTTTTTTTTTTTTTTTTTTTTTTTTTTTTTTTTTTTTTTTTTTTTTTTTTTTTTAATATAGAGTGGCGTTGAGGGTGAGACCCCTATTATACAACGATTCAGACCAAGATGAAGTCATGAATGAGACTTTGAACTTTGACCAAGTTTATTCAACTAGTGCAACACAATATGATATATACAAGACAAGTATTTTACCACTTTTAGATTCTTTTATTAAAGGGTAAATTATTCTAGTTGTTTTGTACCTGAAAGTAAATTAACTCCGTTGTTATCCTGTAGACAAAATATGACAGTACTTGCATACGGGTAACATAATAATAATAATAACAAAGAAAAAAAAGACTAAAAAGTATTAAAAATAGTAAAAGTGGATCAGGAAAGTCATATACAATGGGAACAGGTGAAGAAACACATGCAATAGATCAAGGTAAAAAAAAAAAAAATGCAAAAAAAAAAAATATATATATTTATTTTTGGAGATGATAAATTAGGCATTATTCAACGTTTTTCAACTGGATTATTTGATCGAATGATTGAATTTAGTAGTAAATCACTAGGAAGTAATTCATATGAAGTCTTTGTATGCTGTGCTGAATTCGATCATGAGATGAAAGATGTATTGAACACAAGTGGGACAGGCATAAATCAAGTCAAAGTGACTTCAACACAAGATTTACTAAAGTAAATATAATAACAATCAGATTCTAGACTTTTTACAACTAACATATTTTAGATTGTTAAAACCTAAATCAAAGACATCATCTCACCTCATGTTTTCAATTCTATTAAAACAGTATGTTTGTAATGACGATATGTTTTCTCTAGTTGAAAATGATATCCCGATTACTCAAGTGGTATCTAAAATTCATTTTGTGGATCTTGCAGGTTCGGAAAGAGTAAAGTATAAAAGAAGAGAAAGAGAGAGAGAGAGAGATGCTGTTGGTTCATTCTAAAATTTACTATTATTATTAGACAGACGATCTAGATGATGGATTAATTGGTATTTTATCCAGAATAGGACAAGCTTCAAAAGAAGAAAGCAACCAAATATTTTTGATAAGCTGTATCTATGCAACCGAATTAAAAGATTTAAAAAAACTATCAAAATTAAACCAATTACAACAAACCACCAAAAAACAAGATGAAATTTCAATATTAAAAAAAGAAATTCAACAATTAAAAAAGACTTTTTCTACAGAATTAGCTAAAGTAAAAAAAGAACGTGATAATGCATTACAAAACAACAATAAGAAACGACTGGATGATTTATTTGTTGATAATACTAAAAAAATCACAACAATCCATTCTTCTTCTTCTTCATCATCCAATAGAAGAAAGAAACCTGTCATGCATCGAATGAAATCAACTCATTCTTCTTCCCTTGTCATCAAGAAAAAGAATCATAATCATGATTGTAGTCATAGTAGTACCATGGATGATTTATTAGATTTGTTACGAAGAGAATATTTGTTGGCTCAACAAGATACAAATAAGGTAAAAAAGATTAAGGTTTAATCCATTTTTTATATGTGTATAAAAAAATGGGCTCGATACCTGGAGATTCTAAATTTTACTTAGCGAATATATACAAAAATCTATTATATGTTTGTTTTTGGTCACAGTCAATAGATGAAACCGTATTACATACATCAGCTGCTTTACCACTACCACAAGAAACAACTTCAAATATCATGCCAGATACGCCTCCTCCTGTAACAGATGAAGATGAACTTGAAGCATTAGTAAAGTTGTTGTTTTATATTCAAAGCCCCATACTCATATTCCTCCCCTCTTTTTTTTTTTATTATTATTATTATTAGTCAGTTCCATCTTGGTCAGATGGACCTAAAACAACGCACGGATACTCAAAACGTAAATCAATTTCATTGGATTCCATGTGGGATGATACAGATAGTTCCATCACAACTTCACGTATTCCATCTACCACCACAACCGCACGTAATAATACAACCTCCATACCCAAACCCATGACACAAACTAAATCCAAAGACCTTAAAAGACAAAGTAGAAACCTTTTAAAAATGTTACATCAAATACAAGCTGATTTATTAGTCAAGAGAGAACTAGTAGGTCAATTAGAAAAGACAGAAGATCAATATGCGACCATGAAACATAATTATGAAGAAAGGTTAAATGAATTAAAAGATCATTTATTCGAGTTACAACATGAACGCGATTTAGCTATAAAAAAGACAGGTGCAACCATCGTCCCTAAATCAGGCTCTACAAGACAACAACAACAACAGACGGTCTTACAGTTAAGAGAGAATCGACAAGCACAAGAAGTACGATCTCAATATGAAGTCAAGTTGAAATTGTTAGTGACAGAGAACGCGGAATTAAGAAAGAAACAAACCCAATCTACACAAGCGATTCAACAAGCACGATCGAAAGCGGAAGGGATCATTGGTAGACTTCGAGCCGATATTGAGGGACTCAAGTTGGATAAGAAGCAGTTGGTAAAGAAGATCAAGACAGAAGCAGATAAATCACGTGACTCGAGTGTGGTTTATGAAAGAGAGATTCAACAATTGAAGAGAAGGGAGGTAGTTGCGTTAGAAAGTAAAAAAAAGATAGAACAGGCTTTAGAGGCACAAGTTCAGGTAGCTAAAAAGAGGACAGAAGAAACGGCTGCAGTGAACCTGCAGATAAGACACCTGACGAATGTTTTGAGAAGAGCTGCAAATGAAGGTACTTTCTTGAACGAAGTCAGTTTGGAAAGGTTGTTGAATGAAGCCAATTATCATGCTATCAAGACAACACGTAGATCTACGAGTAAATTATTTGGAACAAGTTCAACTACTTCTTTAGAATAATAGTGCTCCTGAGAGATCTATTTTACCTTTCTTCTTTTTTTTTTTTTAAATTATTTATTTCATATGTTCATTTTTTTTTTATATATATATATTTCATTCTTCTATTTTAAATTAATAAAAAAAGAAAAACTTATCCCCTTTTCAAGCAAAAAAAAAAAAAAACAGGAATTTTTTAAAGTGATCTACAACTTGTTTTTTTTTTTGGGTGCAATTGTAAAACCTGTATTGTATCTGTGAATAAACTTTTTTAACTTGAAATTCTCAAAGTAGATAAATGCTTCTTTGATGTAATGTATCTACATACATATATGAAAAAAAAAAAATGTTAAATAGAGAAACATGCGAGGGGGGGGGGGTTTGGTTTTATGTAAAGTTTACAGCAAGACGAAAAAAAGTGTATTTTTCTGAAAAGAAAATGTAAATAGAGTTAATTGTTATTCATTTTAAAAGAGTTGTTGGAACTAGACTCTTTGATATACAAAAGACTACTTTGTAAAAAAAAATTTGGGCCTTTTTTTTTTTTTTTTTTTTTTTTTTTTTTTTTTTTTTTAAAAAAAAAAGCTAATCAGTAGTTGCACTGCATTGCTTATATTCTCATTTTCTCTATCATTGGTTCTTTATTTTTTTCTGTTTACCAATCAAATGTATACATATCACGCGTTAAATGATCTATTTGAAAAGAAAATTGTTTTCTTTGTGTGTACAATGTTTTTTTTTTTACTGTATTAAGATGTATACATATATAATTAGAGTAATCTTTTGAAGGTGTGACTTGAGAGAGAGAGCAGTAATAAGTTAGGATCTCATGAAACATCAAAACAAGGTTTTATTTTATTAATAATGTTTTACAAGTCGAAATAGAAAAATATAGCTTCTAGGCTTTTGTGAGGAAAATGATATATACTCTTCTACATAAAATTTTGTTAGAGATTAAATCTTCACCTGGATTACCTATTGAGAGTTTGATTTGGCGGGAGATAGTGCTAAAAAAAAAGCAAACTCTCCTCAGCCAAAGCAAACTCTTTTTGCTTAAATCAAACTCTCTTGCTTAAATCAAACTCTCTTGCTTAAATCAAACTCTCCTCCCCTAAAAATTAGGTACTTACTTTACAGCCACGCGCTATCTTTTTTTTTTAGTTGGCAGTAATGAGTTAATAACTGATTGAAGGTGAGAGTAAGGGTTGTTTGTTGTTATTGAATTGTTACATCATATTGACTTCTTTATTTTTTTCACACGCTACAAAGCAATCAGTTTTTTTTTTTTGTTCCTTCTTTTTCTTTTTCACTTTCAAAATGAAACACCCTTACCGCTACCATTTTAATCCTTTTTTTTTTTTTGATAGCGTACGTTATCCCGGCAAGGGTGAGGATACTATAGTAACAGAGAGCTAAAATACGTTGAGCGGATCAGTTACAAATATTAGTTTCCAATTGAGAGAAAGATTAGAAGTAATTAGCAAAAAAAAAAGGCAGAAATAGTAATAAATAAAGTGAATGAAACATGTGTTATTTTCTACTTGAAGCTACATATTAAACTTAGCCCAACAATTTGGCGGTAACCTCATTTTTTTTCTAGTTACTCCCTTCCGTTGGGTAGGTTAAAACTTCAACTTAATTTAGTCCATTAACCGTTGATGGTTACTCCAGGTGTTGATGAAATATGATATGTGTTAAATCTCTGGTAACCCCTAACATTCTTTTAATTTGTCTTCAACTTATCTTAAGCTCCAAACGATATATAGACTGTTCATGGGATTATGATAATCAAAAAGATGATGTAGTTTTAATGATTAGCGAGTACAATAAAAAATACACACTTTTGCCTCATAAATATCTTGTCTTTAATAATAAAGAGCTCATCATATTATTGAGTTGACTTAAATACTCTTCAAATTCAAAGTATATGTAGCACCTACTAATAAACCCTTATACGTTCTAAAAGAATGTACTCGCAATAAGGTTGAAAAGATGCTAGAAAAAAAAAAAAAAGGGGGCCCTTTAAATTTACATTCTTAATAAAATACCAGTAATTTTTTTTTTTTTTTTATATGTGTGTAGTCAACTTGGATCTAATTAGAGTATGACAGATGTTAATGGTCGGATGTAAATCGATTGTGAAATCGGGTCATACGCCATATCCCGTTTCATGATATGGTGTCACCAATAAAAACTTCAAAATATACCTAATATAAAACAAGGTAATTTTTTAAATACAATTGAAATTAAAAAAAGGAAATACTTGATCCTATTGAGCCAACATTTTCTTTTAGCTATGAAAGAGAGAGAAAAATAACGAGAGAGAGAGATAGAAAGGAGAATGAGTATGTAGGTATTGATTATCACGTGCAAATGATGATTAGTTAAAAAGAAAAACATTTTTTTTTCTTGTTTGTTCAACATACAAAATAAAAAAATAAAATAAAATATGACTATGGAAGAGGATGGACCTTTGCCTTTACAGTTTCAATTACTTTATAATGGAGAAGTAGAGACAAGTTCAGAAACAGTTTATAAACATAAAGCGCGAATGTATGCAACGTTTAAAGTCGAGTTAAATGAGACACCTATTTATCGACTTATTCATTATGAATTCGAAAGACATTTCATCTCTGCAGGACAGTTATTCAAGTCGTGTGGATTAACAATAACTGAAGGATTCTTTTTATTTGAAATAAAGTTGAATGAATTTGAAGTAGATTTTTTGATTTCACAGTTTCCATATTGTGATATTTGGGTTAGTGTCGAACAAGCTAGATCGATGGCATTAGCATTAGGCGTTGAACAAGAATTAGAATTATTTTTGGGAGAAGAATTAGATGAATGTTATTCATCAGATAATATGGGCCGTAATGAGATAATGCATAATTGGATTGTACCATCTATACCTAATCTTCAATATTCTACTCGGGCTTTACTTGAAACAACATTTGATGTCATAAAGTTATTAGAACCACCTAATCGAAAGATTCGAACTCAGATATCAAGAGCGAATACGCAAGTGATGAAGGATAGAACCGAAACAGGACTAGTACGTTGGCAAGTATGGGCTTATGAACAATTTTTACAACAAAATAACACGACAATAAAAGAAGATATATCAAGTATTGGTTTAGATAGATCAGGAGCAGTGTGGGATACATTACAAGGATTATTATCAGATTTACATACAGTGAATAGAGGAGGAAAGATGATAAAGAATCGAGTATTATCAGATAATATGATGGTTGGTAATATGCCATTAAAAAAAGAATATTTAGGACATAGTTTAGCATTACAACAGTTATATATTGCAGTCATGATTGAAAAAATAATGAATGAATTTAATCGAGTGAATAAAGAAGATATCGTTCATCAAGCAAGAACCACTATGATGGTTGATACAAAAGCAACAATAGCAAATTCATCTAGTACCAGTACAGCAACAACAGCAACAACAATAAGTTCAAAAGAAAATGATAATAATAGAGTGGTGGCAGATACAAATATGTTATTTCATGATCGTTTAGATTTATTAGAACAAGAATTATATAAAGTAAAAAGAAGATCAAAAAGAAAATTAGAAGAAATTCAATCTTATCAAGATGAATTGACTCAACAATTGAATGAATTAAATAGTTGGAAATCTCAGTCTGATCGGATACGTAAAAGTGAACGTGTTTGGATGCTGATGTGTATGGTTTGTGTAGTTTTCGGGGTACTTTCTCTGCGGACATTTTATTTCGCGTAATACAAAAGATCGTCCTTTACTTTTTGTGTGTTTTAATAATAAAAAAATCTATTTCTTTTTTTTTTTTTTTTTTTTCCTCTCTTTTCTTTCTTTTTCCCTTCCTTTTTTTTTCTTAATTCTCTTTCTATATGCCGCCTAATAACTATAACCTAGTTCCAGCAGACTCGATAGAACTACTTGCACCGGGAGAAGAACATCACAGTAAAAGAAATCGTCATGTCCGTTCGAATTCAACAACATCCTTTGTTCATTTCAGAGCGCCACAACAACAAATAATAGAAGTGGATACAACTGGGGATAATAAACTTGCTTCTCAAGTAAAATATGAAATTAAACTGAAATTTAAAAAAAACTTGGCAAAAATAGAATCTGACTTTTCTTTTTTTAAATTGATAAACAGGCTCTTCCGTCATTATTCATTTGCGTCATAGGTTTAATTGTAGCTGGATGGATGATGGATATATACCAAGTAAAAGGATAAAAAAAAAAAAAAAAAAAAGGCTTTTATTGTAATACTGATTTTATTATTACTTTAAGCATTGGCAAGTGTTTGAACAAGTGACAGAATTATTTATTTTGGTACCTGTACTGCTAAACCTAAAAGGAAATTTAGAAATGAATTTAGCAGCAAGATTTTCAACATCTGCCAATATGGGCGATCTAGATCATCCCGAAACGAGAAATGCATTGGTGTGGGGTAATTTAGCTTTAATTCAGGTACAGGCTTTAATTGCTGGTTCAATAGCCGGTATGTTTTCTGTGTTTTTGGGTGCAATTTTACATCCGGATTCAACTACTACGATTGGAGAATCAGTTTTAGTCATTGCAAGTTCAATGGTATCTGCAACTGTTTCTAGTCTTGTATTAGGTTTATTTATGTGTATCTTGATTATTCTTAGTAGAATTTTAAAGATTGATCCAGGTATAATAACATTTATTTTTATATTATTATTATTATTATTATTTTCTAAATAGAATATACCTGTATATGTAGATAATATTGCTTGTCCTATGGCTTCTTCTTTAGGTGATGTAGTCACATTGGGTATATTGGCCGGATGTGCAAACTTACTATTAATCAATATTGGTATAACACAACTCACAAAAGAGAGTTTTACAGCGTGTTACTTATATTTCCCTTTTATAGAAACACAATTAAGTACATTCTTACTTTTAGTAATGTTTGGTAGTATCCCATTTTTTGGTATCTCTGTTTGGAGAAATAAGCATGTAAAAGATTTATTATTTTCGGGTTGGACACCTATTATTGTTGCCATGTTAATTTCAAGTGGCGCAGGTCTTGTATTAGAAAGATATGTTGAACAATTTAAAGGATTAGCCATGTTGACACCTATCTTATGTGGTACAGAATATATCGTTATTATTATATATATATATATATATTTTACTGACAAATACATAGGTTTGGCAGGAAATCTAGGCTCAATTTATGCTTCAAGAATTAGTACATGTCTTCATAAAGGTGTTCAAGAGCAGTTTAAAAAAGTAGAAATTATTTTACTTTTAATGAATGTACCTGTTCAATTGTTATTCTTGATGATCGTTTGGTTTTTAGATATTGGTCATTTAGATTTTACTTTTGCTTTTGGATTTTCATATTTTATTGTTTCGATGATTTGTGTAAGTCAATTTTCTCACGCACAAAAACAATTTTATAATGATGTGAATTATATATATAGACTTTTGTGGCCTTAAAAATGGGTAAATCCATGACATTAGTCTTGTGGAAATATAAATACGATCCTGATAATTATGTTTTACCTTACCTGTAAGTTTCTTTCTCTTTCTTTTTCTTTTCTTTTTTTCTGTACTAAATAAGTTTATTTTTTCTTAGGACGGCTATTATTGATGTCATCTGTACAAGTTTATTAGTTGTTGCTTTCGCATGGCTCAGCGCAAATGGTTATGCTGCTTTAGACGATTTATAACCCTCATCTTTTTTTTCTCACGCATTCCCCCCCCCTTTCTTTTTTTTTTTTTATATATTTATTTGTTTTCTCTTTTTTTCTCTTTCTTTTTTTTTTTTTTTTTTTTTTTTTCTTTTAAAAAAGATGCTTCGTTTTATTTCACTTCCAAACAAGTTCCAATTTAGACAAGTTCGTTCTATTGCGTCAAAGGCACTTGAAAGGCCTCACTCTCATGCTTTTTATGATGATAAAATTACCATTGTAATAAAACAATAAAGAAAATAATAATAATTTTTTAATGGGACTAATCTTTTTATACTCTATAGTTTGCTAGTAAACCAGTTCAACCAGTTACTTTAAAGCAATTAGTTCGTTTTGGACAACCACCTTTATCAAACGAAAGTTTACAAGCATGTACGCATTATGCCCGCACTGAATTACCAGTGCGTTTAGCTAGACGCGTAAGAGCTTTTCAAAGTTTACCTTTTATCGTTGGAACCAATCCTTATATCAAAGAAATTTATAGTCTATATTATGATTCATTTGAATCTCTTGTCAAGTATGCCCAACCCAACTCACCTGGTAATGATATAGAATTCACAGAAAAGTTGAAGGATTTTGTTGAACGTCATAGTGATAATATTCCCACTTTAGCTCGAGGTAATCTATATGAAACCAAAAGCGTGACCGTAATATATATATATATATATATATATTCATTTTTTATTTTCTTTTTTATATAGGTTTCTTGGAATGCAAACAGTACATGAATTCACAAGATATGGCCAGATTTTTAGATGATATGATTCAGGCACGAATAGGTATTCGTCTTATTGCAGAACAAGCAATTGCATTGATGCATCAAAAAGATTTAAAGACAGGTGGATATATTGGTATTATCGATACACAAATTGAACCCAACCAATTAATTAAACAATGTGCGGATTTTGTTGGTGAATTATGTGAATTTAATTATGGAGAAAGTCCTGAAGTCTTGATTGATGGTCATATCGATACAAAATTCACTTATGTCCCTGTTCATTTAGAGTATATCTTGACTGAATTATTAAAGAATTCTTATCGTGCTACTGTAGAACATCATAAAAAGATGGGAAGAACAACTCCATTACCTCCTATTCAAATCACTATCAGTCAAGGTATAGAAGATATCTCAATTCGTATTCGTGATCAAGGAAATGGTATTAGTGATCATGATCTTAGTAAAGTCTTTGAATACTCTTATACAACTGTATCAAAGGCTGCTGAAGATGCTGAAAATGATCCTTCTAATATCTTTAGAAATATTACTGAAATGGCAATGCAAAGTGGTGTTGGTGGTCCATTAGCTGGTCTTGGGTAAAAAAAAAAAATATATATATATGTATATATATATGTATTAACTTAAATTTTTCTAGTTTTGGTTTACCGTTAGCAAGAATGTATGCTCGTTATTTCGGTGGCTCACTTACCCTCGTTTCTATGTGGGGTTTCGGGTGCGACGTGTTCCTCAAGTTACGACATATTGATGACTCTATGGCAGAAGGATTAGAAATTTAAATTATTAATATATACACACACACACACACACACACACAACAAATCATAATAATCATAATAAAAACAGAGAGAAACCAATGTTTTATTTCCAATACTTCAACATATTATACAAACTTTATAATAAAAAGTTAAAGTTTGATACTGGGGCCCCTCAAGATTTTTCTCAAAGAGCAGTAGAACGATCAAGAAGATGTAGGTACTTTTGTACTTATTGATATAAAATGGAAAAAAAAAAGTCTTTTTTTTTTCAGGAACACTTTTATACCTTTATGGATAATTTCGTGTGAGCTTGGAAAAATATACAACTTTTACTTTTTTTGAGATTATACGAGTATTCATTGTACATACTTTGATGTAAACTTTATTTATAGACACACAAATTTGCCCTGAAAATATACAAAAAAAAAAAGCGATTAGTATACACGTAACTCACTGGGGGGGGGGGGTTGACACGAGTCGCTATCAACCTTGTGATTGACAGGATGTAACATGAATCCAATCATCTTATATTTTGAAGTGTTTATAACTGATTTATAGGGTCAAGGGACTTTTTTTAAGAGTTAAATATGCATCTTTATTTGTGATCACACTCTCCTGCTTTTTTTTTTATGTATGCAGTAAGGATTGAAAGCTGGTGTACAAAAAAAAAAAAAAGTATGTAAGTTATTATTTAGTATGTATTCATGTAATGAGAATGAAATTAACGAGTCATGATTCTATCAAAATCCGCAGGACAATAAATTGCTTCTTGGTCGTCAAAGACAAAATATTTGGGTTTTTGAAACTGGCTCAAAAAGAGCTGGTTCCAAATAATCTTGGATGTCCATTCGTGTCCTTTTAAACTTGGATAGAAACAATCAAGGGTACTATAAAATGAAAGTATAAGTAAAACTATCTCTTTACATTGTTTAAGTTTTTTTTTTTTTTTTTTTTCTGTAGTTATTACCTAAAGTAGTCCATTGAAAATCTAAAAAAATCATATCCACTACGCTGTAAAATTACAGCGAAATTCTGGATATTCATTTTTTGATATTTTTCAGTAATCTCTTTCAACTTGTTATTATATTCTATTATTAAGTATAGATGAGTCTAAGGATTTTAATAATATCATATCTACTATTTCTTTACCCAAAGAAAGTCTGCTCATGAGATATAAACCTTCTATTGTTTTGGAACACGCACACCCTACAATATCATACTTGAGAGCACAATGATTTTTATACTGAGCAGTGAGAGAAGAAACACCGGCTACATCATAATTACTAATCAAGTTGACAATCACGTTTGGAATATTCTTATAAATTCTATCTACAGCTGCTTCAAGGTATTTACCATACTTTTCTGGAGTATATTCATTTTGAGTTAAGTTCTTGCACAAATTACACATATCGAGACTTCCAATTTGAATATTAATTATCTTCCAGTCTTTGTCAAAATCAATAATCTTTGAGTTTTTCATAGCTGTATTACATTGAAATTGAATCAATTTCTGAACTCACTAACCATTTTTTTTTTTTTGTGACTTACTAGGAATCAAATAATCTAATTGTCTTTCTAATGTTTGAGCAGTACCTCCAGAAAGAGCAGCATTAAATCGATCGTGATAAGTATCAGCTATAATTTCCAGAGCGTAAGTATTTTAGATATATAAAAACACATTTTATAACTTACTCGCTCCATAACAATCTTTCTCTAATATAATCCAAACAAATTAGATTAAAAATATCTATTTGTTGATCTGGCAATTACAACTTACCATTACACACGCCAGTTATTCGCTGGCCTATAGATGAACCCTGTAAATTTGGTTGATAATTCTTGATATAATTTGCAACAGTAAAAGCATTTTCGTCACCACCAATGCTATAGGCTAAACCTCTATATTCCAATATGGCTTCCATGAGATCACTTATTATACTGGTAGAGTTTTTGTATCCTTTAAGACTAAATCCTGATGTAGCACTATCGTTGTTTTTTTTAAAAAAATAAATTTGATGCTTTTCAAGTATTACATGTAAAACTGTACCTGTCTCCAAGAGCGCCGATCACTTTAATATCATCAACACGAAGGTCGTGCACACTTTGAGGCGGTTTACGAGGAGTCAGTGTAGGGCAATCTTGAATGTTTTTGACATATAAGGCGACATGAAGTGAGGTGAATGTGGTAAGGATAAATAGGGTTACAAAAAATAATCTTTTAAAGTACATGATTTGAGGAAGAAATGTATAATGAGTATTTGATTTCTTGTTGAATTTCTTTTTTGGTTTTTATGTTGCTCAACTGTCTAACTAGATCAGTAGTTTAAATGAAAATGCTCATGTTTAAAGATTATGTTACTCATTGTGTCAATATTTTATTAAATATTACAGTTCAATTAAAGCGGTAAAAAGAATGCGTCTTTATTTATTGCATGCATATTTTACTGCAATAAAAGTATAGATAATAACAAACAGAAGAGGTAATGTTTGTTTTTTTATACGAGACAAGAAACGTCAAATTATTAGTTAGAAGGATATGCCAAATCGTATATGTGCATGTAATTCATATGTATACAATGAGTGATGTTTTTTTTTTCATACATACACTTCATTTACATCGTATCTCATTCTGTACCATTTCTCTAATTAAGCAAGTCGTATCTAGTTGATGCATATATAATTAATTTATTGAGAAATGACTGAAAGATCGATAAAAAAGCTTTTAAAAAGTGCACTCTCAACTATTTCAAATACCAATATTGACACGGACTCTATCTGTGTCACTCAAACTAAACAAAACAATTGTTTTTCAAAGGGGGCCAAGTTCAATGCTATTTACAATATGTACACAATTTTATTATTTATTTTCTTTCGTATAATTTCTTAAGGTAGTGTCAGCAACATCAATTCTACCTTCATGTAAGAATTCGTTATGATATCGAAGTGGTTCTTTAGGAGATTTCTTTATACTTTGAGCTACTACAGCTCTTACGGTGGTATCAGATAACTTCTTTGGTCTCCGAGCACTATCTTCAGGTAATACAGTACCTCTTTTCTTGATTCTTTTAATGCAACCAGAGACAACTGAGGTTGGAAGATTCATTTATTCATGCGCAAATATCTGAAACGCTACAGTTACATACCGAATTCAAATGCACCAGAGATCTATCCATATTTATTAGTAGAAAGTTTTTTAAACTTGGATCGAGTTTTTCTGATGTTTTTAAAGTAGTTAAAGATTGAAAGAAAAAGAAAAAAAAATCGCGAAGCTTTTTAAAACTTACGCGTAGTAGTTAGTTTTTTTTTTTTTTTTTTTTTTTTTTACTTTCACAAAATGCCTCGGTTTACGTCCGTATACTGTGATGTCAAGGCGAAGTTGTTACGTTCAGAGCTTTTAAACTAATAGACACACACTAAAAAATTTGCATGAATTATAATTCCTTTTACAAAAAGTTTATTAGACACTGCCACAATACTATACTCCTTCCTTTATGTATTAAATGTATGGACTTATAGTTTATGAAATAAACCAACGCATTTTTTTTTTCAAATCCTTAGAATGTAAGATCTACTTTTATTTGTTTGCGTACATTTATTGATCTTTCCCAGAGAAGAGTAAAATCTGTTTGATTAGAATCTTTTTTTTTCTAAAAGCAATTAACTCGTGTCATTTTTACTTTATCATTCTCCTTTTCCTCGTTACACTAGTGTGTACGTATATTATGTTATCAGTGTTTTTTTTTTGTTAAAACTAAGGTAAAAGTAATAAATAATTCAAGAGTTCAAGTATGTCAAAATTATTTCACAACAGAAATTACCAGTTTAAAGTAAAAAGGTGTATGCAATAATAAGATATTGATAGTAACACTCTATAGTTTTTAAATTGATTTTCTGACGGATTTAGTTAAAGTTACACTGAATAAAAACTTGCCACTTTAGAAAAAAAAAGGGTTGTCAGGTGACAGTGTAGATTTTTTAAATGCGTGTAACATTTAAAGCTCAAATTATCTTAAGAATCGAACCATGATTATCAATGTTTAGAGTCTTTCAGCTCTCCCTCCCTCTCTTTCAATAAACATAATGATAAAAGTCAAAGGCATTATTTTTAATACTGGTTTAGCCTCTTCAACAAAATTTAAAGATATTTCAAGTAACGTAGTTTTAATTATAAAAAGAAACCCTCCCTTCCCCTATTTTTTTTTCCATTTTTTTTTATAATGATTAATTTGATTTCATTTTTTTTTTTTATGGCCAGTGCAAGAAATTATACAAATAATTTAAGGTATTTGGGATACAACTATTAACAAAACTGTCAGTTGATAAACACATAGAGACGTATGTAATCAGATTGCTGTCAATTTAAAAGAAAGAAATGAACAATAACTCGACATATAAAAAAATATTATATTGCTGACCGGGAAAAAAAAAAATTCGTTAGTGCAGTAAAAGGATCAAAAAAATATGAACTGTTCATCCTTTTTGTTACACAAAGAAGAGATCAATTCTTTTTAGATCAACTTTTAATCTCATAAAAACCAATACGACCGAATGATTATTAAGAAGAAGGAATCGTTTTAATCGAAATATGTACAGATTTATCTTCTTGTTTTGAAGTAAGTGAGATCATATCAAAATAGCTAGGCTTGATTTTTTTTTTTTTCAAACATGTATTTGGTTTTTTTATGTACATGATTACAATGATAAGTATTATCAAGTATTTATCATTTCAGTTTATGAAGATCACAAATTATCTGGGATTTGTATGATATACATGTATTATTAAGATAAAAGGGGTGCTTGTTATTGTTATAAATGCATTCTACGCATATAAAACTAAAAAGCATGATACTTGTACATACAAAGGGAGACAGTCATTGTTGGATTATATAGTACCATTCTTTATTTTGTCAAGAGTCCAAGGAAAAAGAGCTACCAACTATTAATAACTTTGGGCTATGTGAGAGAGGGGAATACATAAATTATAATGAGAGTTAAAAGTACAGTGTTGTACATTAATGCAATGAATTTTATTCTGTGAACTAATACAAATAACTACGTGTAAAAATATCTTTTGACATGCATAATTTCAATTATTATTTCAAGATTGTTCGAAGAATAAATATATCTTTTTTTTTTTTAATTGTTAGTGATCAACATTAAACAATAAATATAGAGTGAGTTATAAAATTATAATAATTATGAGGAAAGAATATAAATAAAAAAAGTAGGAAGTAAGATTTTACATAAGTAGACAACCGCAACCAGCAGTAGGCTCGGCAAAAGGATCAGGATTTCGATTGCCCCAAACAGATGGTACCATCATATCTTGGTTCGTTTGACAAAAATCAATTAGTCTATAATAGAATTAGATAAATATACTCGAGTAAAATTAGTTTTTATCATCTTTCACTTACGAACGACTTGCTTCTGAAATGGGTATACGAGATATTTCTAATTGCTCTTTTAATTTATCGTTTAATTCAAGTAACTTTCGAAGTTTAGTTTCTGATAATGCTTGTCGTGTCATTTTTAAGGTATAAAGTTCAAATTTTTTCTTAGAAAAAAAAAGAGAGATCAAAAGAAAAAGAAAGATTTTTTTTTTATTTTTCGCTTTCTGTGGCTATTTAAAGAAGAGGCAAGGAGTAAAAAGGAGGTGAAACAATGAGAGAACCGTATTTAATCCGGTTTAAATAGGAGTGACTGAAAAAAAAAAAAACTCCCCTATTCATTTTTCACCCGGTACAAAGTAAATTCATTCCTATTACACGAAAAATAGATTACCTGTATAAATACGCTTTCCTTTTTGTATAATATCTTCTTTTCAACTAACTACTTTTTTTTTTTATATATATTGTACATAAACCAATGTCTTGTGTCTCTTTTGCTTATTGGACTCTATTTGAAGTGATTAAATCATATTTTGAAATAAATCAAGATCAAAACGTGGTGAAAAAATCAAGTCATAGAAGTACACGTTCACTCTTTCCTTTTCAATTAGACATGTTTTCATACTTTTCGCCAATACATTTAGACTATAAAACATCAAAACTAAGCTGTAATAAATAGTAAAATGATAGTAATTTTTATGTATATATTTGACAATAGGAGAAAGAGGGGGGGGGGGTTATTTATTAATAATCCTATTATATTATAAAATAAAATAATATAAAGTCAATATATCGAACCATAAAAAAAAAACTTAAAAAAAAAACTTACATCAAATCTGTCAGGCATCAATACCGGTGCAACCATTGACCAAATATAAATTACATGGCAAATCCAACCTGAAACAATTTTAACCCAAACTGCAGTATAACTTTGACCAATACGAACCAAATCACCATTATCATGACTAATGCTGTCTTCAAAACGAATAGTATTCCAGTTAGTTAATACCATTGAAACATACATAGCTGCAATTGCAAACACGAAATGAAAGAATGAATAACTATACAAAGATCCAAATCTTTCATCATCTCTTTCGTCCATGCCGCCATCAATATCATCGTCATCTTCATCCTCATATAATACGGATCTTGGTAATGCACTATACGCAATCAAGAAAGTCAATAATTTATGCATTTCATCTTTTATAGTTTATCTTACCCAGCTTCAACAGCCGCAACTAAATGTTCACGTGCAGAACCTTGCGCACTCATACGTTGAGCTCCAGCCTCTACTTGATTAGCCATTAATGGAACCGCACTCGATGTATCTAACGGTTCATAATTATCCAGTCTAGGCCTACCTGCAGATTTACTAATGAATGCACCATCTTGTGTAGCTGCACGACTTGTGGAATAAGCAACAGCCAAAAAAGTAAAGACTGCACCTAACACTACAGAAGTAGTCTGAGGTCCAATTGATTTACGCAATGGGTTACATTCTTTGTCATTGGGTTCATTTGCTACAGCAGATAATACTAAATAAGTACAATAAATCACAACAATGGAAGCTTGTGATAACCCAGATCTTGAGTTTCCTTCTTGAATACGAGGAGAAATACATAATAGAGTGACCAAGATACAAAGGATCAGATTGAGTGTTACAAAGAATTGATTTAAAGAGCAATCGTTTTTAGCAAAGAAAGCATACATAATACCGGTAATAGCGATGGCACCAGCAAACATAAGTAATGTACCAACTTGACGTCATAAAAAGGTGAGTACAATTGAATAAATACAGATATATACACATATATATCCATTTTACTTACTGATCAAGATATTTTTCCATAAATTGGAGTCATTCATTTCATAATTCTCTATACATCTTTCAGTCCAACTATGAGCAAAATCAACTAATAAAACCAATCCAAACAGAATAAAAATAGCTGCACCGAACAATGCAAAGTAATTACCCCACACCATAAAGAATCCACTGGGAATAAAAAATGAAATAACTAAAAGAATGATCCAAGCAAGTATCTTTGGTCCCCACCATCCATTCTGTATAGCTGCTCTCTTTTGTCGACTATCATGAACACCAATTAATAAGCAACCAAGGATAGCATGGAATAAGACCAGTGCAAATGATACTCGATGTACCTATACATAAGTATATGTTTTTTAATATCATGATCATTCTTACATAATTCGTTTTATATTTAACTTACACCCATAACACCATAACATGTACCTTCGGGACAATCCAACTTCATGTAATCAAGTGTCAGGTGCTCTAGTTTCTTAATGGCCCAATTGGACAACATGAGCCAAGCAAGCTATATAAATAAAATATATAATTATTATTTTTATTATTGTTAAGAGTTATACTGTGTCCACATACGATTGAGTTGAATAAGAAAATAATCTACAACATAAGGTCAATTTAACTTGTATTTTTATATAAAAAAAGTACTTACTGCATAACCTATACGAGTGGCTATAGAGTTGTTACAGTTACAGCTGTATATTTTATATGAATAACAATTAAATATAGTTGATGCTTTTTCTTTTATCTTCCTACCTTTTAAAAGCTAAAGAGCAGGCAGCGGCAGAAAAGCAACCTGTAATCCAAGTTCCTAGTGTACCTAATGCAGGTAAAGCAACACAACTTAAAAGTGCTCCCATTTTGTTTCAATGACCAAAAGAAAATAAAAAAGAATGAAAAATTAAAACCTCGGATTTTTTGCTTTAATAAAGAGGAAATAAAAAAAAAAGGGCCTGTGTATGTATTAAAAAAAATCTATTATTTAAAAGGTAATGTGTATCTATGGTTTCCAGGGTAAAGTGCCAGTATATAAAGCATTATTAGAAGGACAGTAATTTAAAAGAGGGGCTAATATAGGACAAGAAGTAGCATAAGCATGTCTTCTACGAAATGGATTTCTATCCATTTTTTTCTGTTTCAAACTATTATGACAGCCATATAAATCTTTTTGGAAGGGTTTAAATGAATTTAATAATTCACCTCTTTCACGATCAGGTGCTTCGTTATCTGATGGATCGATACCAATGTACTCGAATCTAATGAAAAAGATCAATACAATGGAATTAAAGCTAAAATACATGGTACTTTACTGTTCTAATGGGTATCCAATCGAATATCTATGAATATCTTGGAATCGTTTTCTTTTAAATTCAAATCCTACAATTGTAATCTTCTTTGGGTAATTGCCTGTCATTTCTGAAAATCGACAAATGGAAAATAATAAATTCTCGTGTGAGTCTTTAGCGAATTCTTCTGTCACCATTCTACTTGATATGGTTTCCTTGAGTTCGCTGGAAATGGTATCGTCATTCTCTAGTAAAAGTTGAGCAATTTGCCAATAAGAAAATGCTTCTGATCGAGGTCCTGCCTTTGGTCGAGTTTCACCACTAAATATATCCAAATGATTAGTTTTTTTTTTTTTTTTTTTTTTTTTTTTTGTGAAAGAGAAAGATGTAATATCTTTACCCTGAGAATATCAAAACTGCATTATCATCCTGCTTTAATAAATCAATACTTTTTTGAATATGCTCAATAAATACATGAATTTGTCCACCTTGTTGAAATGGTTCCAAAATCCAGTTGGAGTCTAATTTCGTTTCTTGTAAATTGTCAGGTCCTGTATAAATAGCATGACCAGCAACGATGATGGCGTGATATTTTTCAATTAGAGGTAAAGGAGGTAAGGAATCGTATGAGTTGAATATTGGTACAGACGATTTATATGAATGTTGAATAACATTCAAGAGTAAACTGCTGAACAGGATGGTTAAAAGTATAAAGATGGGAACTTGTCTTTTATTTAGCCTACGCCAAATATAGCCATTATTCTGTGTTTGGCTCGTAAAGGAGGTTGTGTCAATGTGTAAGGGTAATATTGTCTTTCGTTTATTATTCGACATGGTTCTCGTTATCTTTTTCTCTTTCAAAAGAAAGTAAAAAAGATAATAATGATGAGTTTGTTTGAAGAAATAATATTTTTAATTTGCGCATCCGCATTAAAAATTTTCATTTAAAGTAAATGCTTGCTTGAAATAAGTTTTCAATAAATTAAAAAGAAAAAAGAAGGGTTATTTCCGATGGTTATTATAAGTAATAAGTGGACTTATTCACAGTGGCTATTATATCAGAATAAGCATCCAGAGTATTTTATTTAGCTAGAAATTTGAAACTTTTTGTCACCACATTTGAAGTCAATACCTCATGAACAGTCTATGTAAGTTTTTTTTTTGTCAGACAAGCGACTATATCTTACTTGACTATAATTGCTGTAATTGATAATCTCTAAACCATACAATTATGTGTGTTGTTTATACCTTATGAGTATACAAATACATTATTATGGATTAAGTGGACGTTGCATATCAATTACATCATTACAGGAAACACAGACAACTATAAAATAAAAAAATAGTGACGAAAAAGACAGTAATTTTTCTTTTCGCTTTTGAGTTAAATTCTTGGTGGTTGTTAGTCTTTTTCAGATAAGAAAGTTACTTATTTGTCGATATGCTGGAATAACCAACTTAAAAAGTGTGGGTAACTAACAATACTCCTTTTAAAAAAAACTGATTTTAGGATCAAAACGGTTTTTCATCTTTAAAGGATATTTATTCGATCAAATGGGCTTTAGAGTTAATGCAATGCGTTTGTTATGTCAATTAATGCTTAGAAGAGTCTGGTTAGCTATTTTTTCTTCTAGAGTTGGGTGGAACAAAAAAGAAGCTTATTAACTGTTTATAGATCAAAATTAATTTAGCGTGTCTCCTTAAATGTAAAATCTGCTAGTTGAGTCCCCTCCCCCCATCGCTTTTTTTTATTTAGTTTCAAAATCGTGATGATCTGTTGTGCTACCGTTGGTGCTCTGTCAATGTCCTAGAGGCTCTCTTGAAAAAGACTAATTGGAATAATGATAATACAAAACAATTGACCAATATTACTTTTCATAAAATTATTTCATTGTTTATTATTAAATAACAATAAAATGAGATTGTACCTTACTACCACAGTTACATAATGTGTAAAAAAAAAAAAAAACTATGTTATCTCTATTTTTCGTGTATGATATTTACTCATCTTTTCGATAAAGAGCAAAGGCGTAAGATGAAAGCAGAAATGAAATAAAATTAAGGGATCATCATAGCATTGATTTGGAGAAATAAAGAACTGAATCAGATTTAAAAAACATGTTTTGTTTGATCGTAGAAATTGATAAATTAAGTTCCTGCAGAAATAAAGTTTATTTACGCTTCAAGTCTCAGTGGGAAAAAATATGGTAGACCAAATCGATTAATTTGTGAATAATTTTTGATCTCAATTTTTCACCATATTTTAAAAAAGTAAAATTAGGGTGATTGCTGAAAATCGAAATTAATGCTTTGAGGGACTGATCTTGACAAAATGGCCCTACTTATAAATAAACTCAGTTTCTTAGCACTTTTTTTTTTATATCGTACTTCTTTAACCTTTTCTTCTTTCTTTTTATTTTTTATTTTTTATTTTTTTTTTCAAATGGTATCGTTAACATCAACTTCATCATTATTAAACTGCGCAGTTTGTGCAAAGCAATTGAATCAACCTGTAACGCTTTCTTGCGGTTTTACCATTTGTTTAAGCTGTTTACCTTCAAAATCTGCTTTTGAAGGATCTTCTTTTGTTTGTCCAGTATCTCAGTGCACAAAAGAATCTCATTTATTTGGTCCTGATTTATTCTTGGATAGCACGATTCAACAAGTCATCAAAAACGATTTTATTAACAGCACAACCTTGGACGACTCAGTATATAATAGCGCCACAAATGCTTTACAATGCACCATTGGTAATCATTTATTAGAACATCCTGTCACAAACCATTGTGGTCATACTTTCTGTAAACTTTGTTTACTTCAATACAAGATTTCAAACGATGCTTGTAATAAGTGTCAAAAGAGACTACCTTCTTATCAATTCATTCAACAACAAGCACTAAACTTTCTCTTGAATAACTTGCTAAATATTTTTAGAGACATTCCTTCATTCAACAATATAGAAATGGCCCGCGCCAATCAAATAGCAAACGTCAGCATCTCCTTTTCCAAATTGAACCAACTCTCTTACAAGAATATACCAATCTATCTTTCGGATTTTGCTGTCTTGCCTTCTCAAAAACTTCGTATACCCATTTACACAGAACAAAACAGACTTTTATTCCAGAAATCTCTCATCGTATGTAAAGAATATCAATGCCTCTGTTTAGGTATTGTCAGCAAAGACAAGACAAACAAGAAGGGAAGATTTGGCACAATGGTCAAAATCACTTCAATTGAACAACGCGCAAATGACATGTTAGTTAGTGTCGTAGGCATGGACCGTTTCAAGGTAGTAGGCGTCAACCAAGAATCAGAAGACTTTATTGCAGCCGATTTAGATATGCAGTTTGAAAATTATCAAGATTTGGAACATGTTATGACTAATAAAAATCATTGGACTGAACGTAAAATGATCAGCCCACCTTCTTCACCTAAAACTGATGCAGCTGTTATTCCTTCTATGAGTGTTCCACCTTCATCTCCTCCTCACTCAGCTGGTTCACCTGAACCCATGTATGATGCATTACCCAGCTCAACTTCAATCAAATTATCAAACCGAGTCCACGACTTTATTAGTGACTTGGCGCATAGTACCCCTTCAACCTCATTCTGTAGCACAGTGGAAGGCTTATTAGGTCCAGTATGGTTAGGTTCCGTTCAAGGATTACATGGTCCTTTACCTCCAGCTGAAAACCCTGTCGCTATGTGCTGGTGGGCTGCCGTTGTATTACCTGTTAGTAACTCTGACCGCTATCACTTACTGGAAACAATCCCATTAGAAGAAAGATTTAATATTATTTTGTCTTGGATAAATGACCTCAAATCACAATGGGGAAATTGTAGACGTACTGCTATTAATTCTGCTACCAAAGTTGGTTTATAGAATATCTTCTTTTTCATGTTATACCATTTTGCTCT
Organism: Pilaira anomala; assembly: GCA_025716855.1. Classification (NCBI taxonomy): domain Eukaryota; kingdom Fungi; phylum Mucoromycota; class Mucoromycetes; order Mucorales; family Mucoraceae; genus Pilaira; species Pilaira anomala. The sequence goes on from JAIXMQ010000008.1 coordinate 536,706, forward strand.
TTTCCTTTGACTCTTTTTTTCTGTTACATATCTCTTCATACTTCAATTACAATAATAAAAAATAAAAAAAATGTTACATCTCATTTAACATTATTAAGGGAGCAAAGGGGGGATTGTGAGTATCTTCCACTTATTGGTAATTATATCATTGATCGATATTTTTTATTTCTTTATTTCTTTATTTCTTCATTTCTTCATTTCTTCATTTCTTCAGTTGTATATCTACATACAGGGGAAGTTTGAAAAAGAATATTTTGCGAAATATCGATCATAATTTTTTTTTTTTTGTGTTATGTTACATGCTTTTTGTTTTGAGTAATTTTTTTTCATCACTCCATAGATAGAGTATGCATAAAAGAAAAGTAAAACAAGTACGCAAATCTTAAAAACGGTGATGAATATCCGATAACAAGAGCAGTGTTATATAAGGAAAATATCTTTTTCTATTTTTATTAATTTATTTATTGAGGAGGTACATCTAGCTTTCATTTTATCTTTACGCAGGTGGTATTCAAGTGTCATCATTAAGCTAAAAAAGAAGAAAAAATCAATAAGAACTAAATTCTCCTAAACATCGGTTCTTATTCAGTCAAGCAGTGCACTCTATATGTTATTCCAAGTAATAAATCAACAATATATTCATATATGATATTTTTGTATTTATATTTATCGTTTCTTTTCTAGATGTAGGTATTTAGTTGAAACAAAAATCGATCGCTATGTTGTATCAGCGACGCTTTTAATTTTTCTCCGTATCGTATTCTCATCAGCAATTAAGCGATCGATATTATTTATTTGAGCTGAAAAAAATTGGGTCGGGTATTCGATACTTGTACTTGTAATAAAGACATAAACAGATCTACTAACCGGTACACGCTATAAAAATAAGCAATTATCTTTGTTTTATTGTTGTTTTCTAAAAGTCAGCATTGATAAAGCACATGCGCTGAATGAAAGTTTCTATTTTGTTCTTTTTCCATCTAACACCTTCATCAAGGATCAGGGCTTAAACCATGAAGTATATTACGCCTTTCATTCTCAATAGCGGAGAGGAAGAGAAAGAGTTCTTATAAACTAGTTTATATATTACTAACAAGGCCAGAACTTCTTGATATTGCTACAAAATGATGCATTACTATTTGCTCTTCAAGTAGTTGAGTTGGTAATAATTCGCAATCAACATGTATATATCATTTTATCTCGATAAACTGTATTAACCTGCATAGTTATCATATTAAATCTTTTTTTTTTTTTTTTTTTTTTGTAAAGTGCGGGATATATATTGAACCATGCATGATTAAACTACCGTTTGAAAGACAAATGTATACAAGTCTCAACCCCATCGATTTTATCAAATTTCTGAGTGTTACTGTGCTAATGTCACTCAATTGGCTGGTTTTTAAAAGTTCAATTATTGAAGATCGTTGTATTTATCTAATTTAATGATTCATAGCCTGAGAATAATATGATAAAACTACATATTGTTAAATTAAGATACACAAAAAGGTGGCGTGTAATAATATTTTAGTAAAGAGGCCGGTCAATCACACAACCGATATATTTCTTCTTACGTTGATCCAGTAAAGTCGAGTTATATATTTCTTGGGCCCTTATACATACATATCTCTATATTTGCTCTTAATTATCCCACGGAAAAGACAGGGCTATGCTGTTAATAGTCAAACATACAGCTCATTCAGTCCTGAGATTGATAATTTATATATGGCTCTATTGAGTTAGATATGATACATGTAAACAAATTTTGAATAATGCCCAGTCGTTTTATTCTTCCTGAATGTTGGATTATTTGGCGATTTGACTGCTGAGATACTTTAATATTTATAGTTATCTATAATGTTTTCCCTCCTTTACATCCAAATCGCGCCTCGCAAATGTGTATGATATAGCTTGTGTTAGGAGGTTCAACGACTAGCGATTATTGCTAAAGTGTGGAGTTTAGAAAGGTGGTACGATACGTATATTAAATTTTGAATATCTCGCTTAAACTGCACAGAAACATGAGTCTCATGGAAGTCCATATATCATTATTTTATATTTTAAAACGTTTTTATTACGGTTTTCTGGATACGAAATGTTTTGTAAAAGAAATTTTAAGATAATATTATTACTACTGTTACTGTGTATTAACAATTTTGCACGCATAATTCAGGAACAATGATAGGTCTGACGGTTGAGGAGTATACATAATATGTTTAAATTTTGTGGTATGTATCAAGATAAAATGTAACAAAACCCAAAGGCATTCAAATACTTGATTTATAAAATACTTAATACACCTACTTTTATTTTGGTATAAGAACAAATGTAGCAAAAAAAAAAGTATTGCATTTTAATGTTAGGTGTGAAACACATTAAAAAAATATTGCAACATTTATGTATGTTGCTACGATGCAGCACAAGTACTCCCGAAATAAAATTACTGGTATGACAAATAAAACAATATTTATAGCTTTTACAGAAACAAAAAATGATCTCAAAAATGTTGTGTTACAATGTGTGTCACCACAAACAATAGAATATGCTTATTAAGAATAAGGTTATTTTTGATTTTAAAAAATCTCGAAGAAGAAACATGCGAGAAATTTTAAAAATGTATGCTTTCCTCAACGTTCAAACTTTATAAATATAAATTAACCTTATATTTATTAAACCCCAACACCCCCCCCCTTTTTTTTTGTCTAAAAGATTTTTAATGTATAAATCACATTATATGATATATACATACATTGATGTATATATCAATCCTTGAAAGCCTTCTAAAGCTACCCTTGAATAGACTAATATTATTTTTGCACTTAAAATCTTGAAAAGGAGGGACTTACTCAATATCCTTCGTAAGCTTTTATCAAGTTTATTGATCGTATTTTATCATTTTATTTCAATTTAAAGAAAGAAAGAAATAATATTTATGAATAGAAAATACATAGATAGAAGAGAAGTCCAAAAATCTTGTAAAGATAAAATAGTGAAATAACTAGCAATGTAAAAAAAAAAAAAAAAAGGATTTAAAGTGAAGTTATTCTTTATTTATTTTTTTTCTTTAGAGGGCTGGTCAGAATGAGAGGGGGGGTTTTCAGAACGAGCGTTTGTTAGTTGTCGAGAAGTTTTTGAATAAAAAGGTTACTCAAGTTACCTTCCTCAAAAAGTTTTTTTTATATTTTAAATATGAAACTAGCTCTACCTTGTTTACTTGCTATTCTTTCTAAATACTTTTTTATCGCACATTGTTTATGAGTAATCATATTTTTATTTGAGACGAGGCTGTTACAAACTTCCACTACATTCCGGTAGCAAAGCCCTTCCGCTACGCTTCGTGTTCCCTGACCTTCATTACATCGCAGACCGCTACGATTTGTAACAGCCTCGCACCTGCCGTGTGCTCTATAACCGCACTCAATGTTTTATAATAGGCCACTCCAACCAAAAAAATTCTGGACCTTCGCTTCGCTATGGTAAAAAAACATGGTTCCCGGAGCGGCTTGTAATAATGTCTATTCAGTAGTTCCCACTTCATGGTGTTTCAATAGCTCACAATCAAAGTTTTTTCAATAGCTTATAACTGATGTTTTTTCAATAGTTCATAATCGTTGTTTTTTATTTGCTCATAATTGATGTTCTTTCATTAGCTCACAGTCAATGCTTTTTCAATAGTTCCCCAACAACATTTTTTACAGTTCTCAATTAATTTTCTTTCAATAGTTCACAATTAATGTTTTTTTTAAGTATTTGGTGTCAGAATTTGAAGTACACTATGTATGGATAACAGCAGTAGATCATCCCCAGCAGTTTACTAAATTTTTATCTAAAATATAATTGATTTTCCAATGCATAAAATAGCATTTTTAACTGATCTCCAGTAGTTTTGCTATTTAAAGAAATTCACTACAGAAAAAAAAAACTTAAAAGTATTCTATCTTTAAGAGAATTTATATAAAATGCTAATTTAGGACAATTATTGCTATATTGATGAGGATAATTTAAGGATTTAGCTAGACTGCAGGATTTTTTTAAAAAGTTCAGTAGCCAATCATTAAGGATATAGTTATCATGCAAATTTATTTTAACCAATCATAATGTCTAACCATTTTTTACTATAAAAAAATCTGCATAAATACATAAGGCTCGCGGCCGTTTAGTGCGACGACGACGACAACCGCAGGTCAACTATAAAATACAATACTATTTGAGGGAAGAAAAGCTGTTTTTTTATTAGCTATGAACTTTTTTTATTAAATAGATAGATAGATAGATAGATATAGAAGAAAGAGCATTGAAAAAAGAATGAAGTATGAAAAGCATAAGTCACTATGTACATATGTAGGTGTAATAGAAAAATATTGGGGGTAAGAAAGGGTCAAATTACACAGTATCGTAAAAAAACACTTCAAAAACTGAATATTAATATACATAATTGAATTTAATGTTACTATATACCAAATACATAGAAGCAAATACAAATAGACATAATTTGTTCGGGGAGCTCTGAAAGATGATAAGGTTTCAGGGATAATAGTTTTAGTTTTCTGGCTTAAGCTATGATCAAGCCAGCCTGCAATGTTGAGGTTAAAAAATTCAGAAACTCTAACATTATGATACACATTTCAAACCAATTGCTTCAAGTGAAAAGCTTGTATATGAGAATTAGTGGCAATAATATCTTTTCGCCGAAAGCTCCTGCATCAATTGGAAACTGAAGTGGTCTCGCTTCCTTAAATGTTATTACGATTTCTTTTGACATATTGGCCAAAATAACTTGCATGTGTATGTATATATTTGATTCATAAATACAACGCATATTCAGCTCATCATAAACAATATATAGAGCAGTTTCTTATATTACCAGAATATACCACACCAAACGTACGCAACTCACTAATTTCCCCCATCTTTTCTTATAAAACATGTCTCATATGTCCTTCAATGCCCTTGAAAACTCTGAATTTCTCTCATAAATAGAGCCTTTTTTTTTTTTTTTTTTTTTTTACTGTTAATGCGCAAACACTTGAAAAATTAAGAATATACGATGCTCGGTTCGTTGAAAAGTGCCTTTTTCATTTCCAGGTATCGCATATCGTTTAAGTCCCGATAATAAACACTGAAAATCATTCTTATGACACGAAACCTTTCTTTTTATATTTTTACTTTTTTAAAATATTTCAATATAATCCGTTACTACAATACTATATTATTATAGCCTTAAATAGTTAATATGAACCAAGACGCGGTTTATCGGCTATTTGTATCAACTTATCATCCCAATCCTAATGTTCATAAACAAGCAGAATTAAACATTAGAAACGTAAGTTCAAAAAGTTCTTCTTTAAATTCTATATTGACATGATGTGTATAGATCGAATCGCAACCTGGGTTTTTACCTTTGGTGTTGCAAATCCAAGCTTCTCAAGATTTAGAGTTAGGTGCACGTCAAGCAGGTAAACAAAAATGCCTTTTTCGCCACGTTAAACTGTCACTAATATAACACTTGTAAATGTAGCTGCTATTTATTTCAAGAACCGCATCTATAACGCTTGGGATGAGAGTAAAGGATTTAGTATCAACCCAGAAGATAAAGCAATGATTAAACAGAATATTCTCCGTGCTTTAACTACCGCCCCTGGTGCTGTCCAGTAAGTCTTTGTATTCAGTCATGAAAGAAAAAGAGGTCTAATATATATATATCTTATATGTGGATAGGGTTCAACTAGCTGCATCATTAAATAGTATTCTTACATCTGATTTTCCTGAAAAATGGCCTACATTTATTAATGAATTAGAATCGTTTATGATTTCTGATGAAATTCATATAGTACATGTAGGACTTATTGCCTTAAGAGAAGTTGTTAAAGTATTTCAGTAAGTTTAATTAATATTTATGTACATATATGCAAGGTAAGCTAAGATAAAACCGGCTATGTATTATAGATGGAAATCGCTGGAACGAAGAGAGCCTTTACGACAGATTATAAAACTCACTTTCCCTGCTATCAATGCTATTTGTAACAAACTGATAAATTTGGACACAGTAGAAGCTGCAGAAATGTTGAAGTTGGCTTTAAAGATTTATCACTCAAGTATTCAAGTAGATTTACCAAAATGCTTACAAGATCCAACCTCACTTGTGCCTTGGGGAACTTTATTTCTTCAACTTGTAGATAAAAAGATTCCCAACGAAGTATTGCCTAGTGATCCAGAAGAACGAGAAAAGTTTATTTGGTGGAAGACTAAGAAATGGGCTTACCATTGTTTGAATCGATTGTTTGGGAAGTATGGTAATCCAGCTATGTTACCTGAAAGTTCAACTAAATATATGGGTTTTGCTAAATCTTTTGCTGCCAATTTTGCTCCCAATATTTTACAAACTTATTTACAACAAATTGATGGGTGGATCAAGAAAGAGTTTTGGATGTCAAACAAGTGTTTGGCTTTATCTGCTGCTTTTTTTGATGATTGTATAAAGCACAAGACTACTTGGAAGATCATTAAACCCCATACTGATACTTTAGTCTCTCAATTTATTTTCCCTCAGCTTTGTTTTTCTGCTGAAGATGAACAATTATGGACTGAGGACCCTGTTGAATATGTACATAAGAAAATTGGTAAGTTAGAAAATAAATTTAATATGAGTTTTATTAACACCAGTTTTCATAGATCCATCGGAAGATTTTCATTCTTCTCGCAATAACGCTACCGCCTTGTTGATTAATTTAGCTAAAGATCGTAAAAAGCATACATTTATGAGTATTTTGGGATTTGTTAATGATGTGCTAAATCGATACATGGAAACACCCGAAAATCAAAAGAATGGACGAGATAAGGATGGTGCATTATGTATGATTGGCGCTTTATCTTCTGTCATTTTAGGAAACACTTCAGAGATTGCAGATATGATGGAACCATTTTTTGTAAGCCATGTTTTTCCTGAATTTAGAAGTAGATTTCCTTATTTGCGTGCAAGAGTAAGTTATTGAACATATATACTCAAAGATTATAGAATTAAGATATTTTTACATATTATTAGGCATGTGATATTACAAGACAATTTAGTGATTTAGATTTTACAAATGAAGAGGTAAACAAACTTTCAATATTTGTATTGTATATTCTTATTTTTTTTTTGTCTATTAGAATACCATTGTTGCATATCAAAACACTTTGAATTGTCTTCGTGATGGTGAACTTCCTGTTAGAGTACAAGCGTCTTTAGCTTTACAACCTATGATACGACATGAAAGCGGTAATTTGTATATATTCTTATATATTACTTTTATGTTATACTAACTATTAAAAAAAACTCAGTTCGAGAAGCAATGGCGCCCCATTTATTATTCATTATGCAAGAATGTCTTGATTTAACCAATGAAATCGACAACGATATTTTATCTGGTGTGATGGGAGAGTTTGTACAAGCTTTTTCAGAGCAATTAACTCCATTTGCAGCTCAACTTTGTACTCAATTGCGTGACACATTTTTACGTATCATGGAAGAATGGTCGTTACTCTGTCAAAGTGCCAACGATGATAACGATTTGGAAGGAGAAACTGAATCGAGTGACAAGACATTGGCAGCTATGGGGGTTCTAAAGACAATCGGCACACTGATCATGAGTTTAGAAAGTACACCAGAGATTCTACAACAGTTAGAGGAGACTTTATTACCAGTCATTACTTATACGCTTGAAAAACGAGTGATTGACCTTTATGATGAAATTTTTGAGATCATTGATTCTTGCACTTTCGCTTCTAAACATGTTACACCTACTATGTGGGGCGTATTTGATCTCATGTATAATGCGTTCAAAGATTCTGGATTGGATTTCATGCATGAAATGTTGCCTTCTTTTACAAACTTTGTTTCTTATGGAAATGCTGTATTTATTCATAATGACAGAGTGAAACAAATGATGTTTGATATTATTGAAACTGTTATGAAGAGTGATCAATTAAGTGAACATGATCGTATTGGTGCATGTAAATTGATTGAATCTATTTTACTTCATTGTCGTGGATCTGTAGATATGGTACATAACAGAAAAGAAGCATGTTGTGCGAGCTCAAATTGACTATTAATTATTTTCTCTTATAGTTCATTGCACCGTTCTTGAACCTTGCTTTTCAATATATATTTACTGGGCAGATGAGATCAACTAAATTTAAGGTTCATTGTATTGAAGTAGTTTTAAATTGTTTATATTATAACCCTGACTTGACACTTCGTATCTTGGATGAGAACCAATGGACTCAAGGATTCTTTACACTTTGGTTATCAACTTTAGATAAATTTTCAAGGTAATAATTACTTTTTTTTTTTTTAGAATGTATCACATGTTAAACATTTGCTTTTTTTTTAGAGTTCATGATAAAAAGTTGGCCATCGTGACCTTGTGTACACTTTTAAATTTTCCAGTCGACAAAATTCCTCCTTTATTATTACCTGGTTGGCCACAACTTTTGACAAGTGTCTCTCATGTATTTGAAGGTTTACCTAGAGCCATGGAAGGTAAGTTGGTTAAAGTATTCATAATCAATATGAGTATTTATATCGTATGATTTAACTTTATAGAGCGCGAGCAGATGGAAAGATCGATGAGCGGTGCTTTAGACGAAGATGAAGAAGTTGGAAGCGATGAAGAGGGGGATGAAGACGAAGAAGAAGAGGATGAAGAAGAGGAAGAAGAGGAAGAAGAGGAAGAAGAAGATGATGATGCTATTGAAGAAGAAAGTGAAGGTAAGGTTAAAATGCATAAGTTTTCACTTTTGCTTTATAAGAGTACAAACATATAATTTATTTTGTAATTAGATGATGACGTTCAAGATGAAGATACCGAATATCTTGAATATTTGAACCAAGAAATAGCCAACCAAAACAATGGAGAAATAGAAGATAATGATGCTGAAGAAGAAGGAGAGATGGAAGAAGAGATATTATCTGAATCTCCTTTGGATGATATTGATCCTTATGATTGCTTTGATGTAGTATTCCGAGGTATATTTACATGATTATATATAGAATATATTAACTCAGAAAACTTATGTGCAAACTTCTCTTTTGAATAGCTATGCAACAACGTAACCCAGAGTTTTATGCACATTTAACAAAGGATCTAAGTACAGAAGATCAAAATAATATTATGGCTATTTTAGCTATTGCAGAACAAAACCGTAATCAATTAGCCACAGAATAAATTAGGGTTGTGTACCACATATTTATGCTTAAGTAATTCAAGGGAAGATCATTCTTCAATTGAAACGACAAAGATTTGACGTTCCGTCAATAATTGCTTAAGTAATCATGAGCTAACCAAATTTAGTCGTTCGTAATTCAAAAAAAAAGAAAAGAAAAAGGGAGCGCAAAAAAAAGAGATATAACCACTAATTAAAACATACATTAGAGAGGGGCTAAATAGTATATTAAAAAGAGACGAAAAAAATGTCTTTTTAATCCAATTTGGCTTAAAATAATGATATTTTTAGCCAGCGAGTTACACTAGTATTTTATATACATGCGCTTTTCAAATGTGTTACCATTTATCAGCCACATATTTCGATATACAAACAATGTGAGCAATGAAAAAAAAGTAAACAAAACAACATATGAGACTTAGAGAAAAAGTAAACTAAATGGTAAGTTTAAAATTAGTTTTCAGTGAAGATTTTAAGAAAATGACAGTTACTTTGTTTGGAAAAGTCTTTGATTACATAATGCAATCTCCCCGGAAATTTCGCTGCTTCAAAAGGGAAAAGGATATAAATACTTCAGTGAGACGCTATTTAATTTCTTCTTTTTTTTTTTAAATAAATACTTATTTTATATACAATTTTAAACATGGTTCAAAAAGCTGTTCTCGTTACTGGTGGTGCTGGTTATATTGGTAAGCTCTATTATTATATATAAATATACACTAGTTGACCTGTTTCTCCTAACTTATTATAACAAAGGTTCTCATACTGTCATTGAGTTATTAAATGCTGGTCGTGAAGTAGTCATCTACGATAACCTTAACAACTCTTCTTATGAAGCAGTTCGTCGTATCGAAAAAATTACAGGAAAGACCCCTATTTTCTACAAGGCTGATATTCTCGATAAGAAGGCTCTTTTAGAAGTATTCGAACGCCACGCTATTGACTCTGTCATTCACTTTGCTGGTCTTAAGGCTGTTGGTGAATCTACTCAAATTCCCCTCGACTATTACTATAACAACATTACAGGTACCATTGTCTTGTTGCAAGCTATGAAGGAATCTAATGTCAAGAACATTGTCTTTTCATCTTCTGCAACTGTTTATGGTGAACCTCCTGTCATTCCTATTCCCGAAACTAGTCCTACCGTAAGTAATAAAATTATTTTATTTTCAAATATGTTATTTATAGAAATTTTATAAAATAGGACGCCAAGAGCCCTTACGGCCGTACTAAGCTTTTTGTTGAGCACATCATTCGTGATCTTTGTAACGCAGAAAAGGGTTGGAACGCTGGTTTACTTCGTTATTTCAACCCTGCTGGTGCTCATCCTTCCGGTATTTTGGGTGAAAACCCTACTGGTATCCCTAACAACTTGATGCCTTTCTTGGCTCAAGTCGCTGTTGGTAAGCGTGAATTTTTGTCTGTCTTTGGTGATGATTATCCTACTCGTGATGGTACTTGTATCAGGTAAGAGTTTTTTTTTAAGGGAAATTAATAACAAGTATATTAATATCTACGCTACAGAGATTATATCCATGTTGTTGATTTAGCAAAGGGCCATTTAGCTGCCCTCAAGAAGCTTGAAGAAAACCCTGGATGTGTTGAATATAACTTGGGTACTGGTGTTGGATCCACCGTTCTAGAAATGATTAACGCTTTTAACAAGGCTGTAGGTCGTGAATTACCTTACAAGATCGTTGCTCGTCGTCCTGGTGATGTCCCTAACCTTACTGCTGATCCTACTTTAGCCAACAAAGAATTAAGCTGGAAGGCTGAATTATCCTTGGATGAAGCATGTAGCTCATTATGGAACTGGCAAAGCAAGAATCCTAATGGTCTTGAAGGTTTCTCTTCTGAGGCCCCCAAGGAAACTGTCATTAACTATCTTTAAACTTTTTTTTACCCATTATTTAAACAAATCATAATATATTACTCTTAAAGTTTTTGCCAAATAGCATAATTCATTTCATAAAATAAATAAAAAAATATATACACTACTTTTCCTTGCATTTAAATGCTTTCATTTGCATCACACGAACAGTTAATATGCAAAGTATCAAGTATCCTCTCCTTTTGATAATGCATAAAATTCATATATTATGTATTTCTTTAGGTTTATTGTACAATAAGATTGAAAAATGGATCGTCTGCAATTACTTTCAATTCATCTCGTCCAGGTAATGGGAGAATGATTTGGTACGCATGTAACATCATACGGTAGGTATCTGTATACACTTCTTCGTAATTAAAATCACCTACAATAGGGTGTCCAAGATATTTTAAATGTAATCGTAATTGGTGCCTTCTACCTGATATAGGCGATAGGCTCACTTGGGTGACAGGTATTGACTTTTCTATGTCCGTTTTTTCCTCCTTGTAATGATAATATCCACGTTGTATTACTTTTACTATTGTTTGTGCAGGTTTCCCTGAACTCACAATAGCCATTCGAAACTCATGATCTGGATCATCGTCAATAGGTTGATCAACAAAATACCTATAACGTAAATAAAATAGACAAAATGTCAGATCATTTCGACCGTCTTATTCTCATTCTCTCCAAATACTCACTCATCGTTTTTTAAATGACCATTCACTAAAGCAAGGTAAGTCTTTTTGACAGTTCGCTCTCTAAATAATTTACTAGCTGCAGCTGCAGCTTTTTTATTCAAGGCTAACACAAAAAGACCTGAAGTAGCGTAATCAAGCTGATGGACATTACGAAACTTTGAGATCTCTGGAAACTGGTCTCTAAGAATACTTTGTACTAAAACACAGTTATCTTCCAAAAAAAAAATTCCTTTAACATGTATATATTAATTTTACCAGAAGTGTCTGTTGTGTTTGGGTAATCCTGAATTCTACAGTCATATGGCTTATCTACAATAAACCAATCCTGATCACGATAAGTGACAGGTATAGGTTGATTTAAACGATCCATTGAAATCAGAAAGAAAGGTAAAAAAAAATTATTATTTATTCAAATATATTATTTATAAAAGAAGGGGAAAATTTTACATGCGGATATGTTTTTTTGGTTGGGGGGAGAGGAGGATTTTTTTTTTTTTTGTGATTTGTTTAGAAACGAGCGTTAAGTTTACGTAAGATTTCAGCACGAGCTTCTTCACTTAAGTTTTCAATAAGTTTACTGAAACCTTCAACAACAGCTTCTTGATCATCGTTACCGAGAGAAACGATTTGTTCCTTAAGAGCATCACTCTTCAACTTGTTAATACGTTGATCAATTACACTGGAGCGCTTTTCAAACCATTCAGCAACTTCCTTATCAGCGTCTTCATATACATGAGCACCACTATCATTTTCAAACCATTGCTTCATGAGAGCATACATTTGATCACGACCCATAGCGGAATTGGTAGCAGAGACAATCTTACGGAAAGCATATTCTTCAGAAAGTCTACGACGAACACGCCAGTAGAAGTATTGACGAGCGTTACGCCATTCAAGAGCTTTACGAATAACACCCTTAGCCTTCATACGACCAGTACGATCATGAAGATCAGCAAATTGAATAGAGATTTGTTGATAAACAGGCATAAGTTCTTGTTCACGGGCTTCAATTTGAGCCTTGATTGCGAGCTTTTCTTCTTCAGTCTTTCCTTCTTCATTCAACTCCTTCTTTAAGGCAGCATAAGCAGGATCAAGACGTTCCATAGTAGCCAAAAGAGCAGGCTTACGGTACTTGATCTCAACAATACCCTCGGGTTCAAGAACACCACCACGAGCATTGACATCAGCATACATTTCCATCATATCTGCATTGATGGTAGGATCAACAACGACCCAAGCACCACCACGAAGTTCACCATTGGGAACAATGTAGACAAAGACAGGTTGCTTATAGTTACTAAGGGCATCAACAATTTGAGCACCATACTTAAGGACTTCATGGTACATATCACGTTGACCACCAGAGAAACCACGCCAGTTAGCAAAGACCATTAAAGGCAATTGTTCACCCTTATTGAAATCGTTAATGGCTTGAGCAGTCTTGTAAGCAGAGTTAGGATACCAAACACCACCAGCTTCCATGAATACTTGTTCAGTAGAATCAGAGTTGGCAGGATCGGCAGGTACAATATTCTCAACAGTACGTGTCTCAACAGAGACAACACCCATAGGGATACCACCTAAACGAGCACGACCTACAACAACAGTACGGGCCCAACCACTCAAGGTTTCAATGAATGAATCTTTATCAAAGAAACCACTCATCCATTTACCGTTTTCACTCTTACCAGCCAAGAAGAAACGAGGATCAGAAGGACCCTTAGGAGGACAGTACTCGATTTCACGATCAATAGGATCAACACCTACACGCATAGTGACAGGAGCATTCTTGACATCAGGAACAAATGAAAGCCATTGAACAATCTTGGCGATACCTTCAAGATCGTTTTCAGCAGTCAAATGAGAAACACCATTCTTATACATGATTTGAGTACCACCTAATTGCAAGTTGGAAGTATAGACTTCACGACCAAGAACCTTGTTTAAGGCAGGTGCACCAGTCAAGATAATAGGTTGACCTTCGTTTTGAATAGTACGTTGACCAAGACGAACAAGGTAGGCACCAATACCAACGGAACGACAGGTGACTAAAGTGATAGTGAAGATATCATCGTAAGCACGAGAAGTAGCACCGGCAATAAGACCAGAGCCCTTCAAGTTTTCAACACCGAGACCGTCAGTATGACCAATCACATCAGTGATACGAAGACGAACTTCACCTTCATCTTGAATTTCTTCGACAAGAACACTCTTGGCATCACCTTGTTCAACAAGGTTTTTGTAATCATTAGGAGTTAAGTAAAGGTACTTGAAACCAGCAGAAGGGTTAGTAATATCCTTCCAAGCAGCCTTGAATTGACTGATGAGTTCTTCGGCAAGACCGATACGGGCACCAGAGTTAGCAGACAAGTAAATACGAGGAATACCAAGAGAACGAGCAAGTTCGGAGGCCTTGTAAAAGACTTGATCTTCAGCAACACCAAAAGAACCGATCTTGAAAGTAATATCGTTAGCAATAGCGATGATACGACGACCACTAGGGTACTCGGGAGTGCGAATGGTCATGATCCAAGCAACCATACCAACAGTGTTGGTACCGGGAGCACGTTCAATTTCTTGAAGAACATCGTCATCATCAAGTACTAATTCCTTGGCTTCAACAACATGACTAGGTTGCTTTAAAGCAGGGTTACGCTTACAGGCTTGAGTCCATTGGTTTTGAATAGATTGTTGGAAAAGTTCAGGGAAATCATAAACATAAGTAGTACCCATCAAATGAGCCTTATAACGACGAGGTTGAAGCCATTCCTTAGTAGGATAAGGTGTAGATAAAGGTTGCATGTGCATAGCACCAGGAATCTTGTTGACTGACTTGAGAATCCAACCACTCTTTTCTGTCTTGACTTCTTGGTAAACTTCGACCTTCAAGATGAATCCAGAGACATTATCAACAGTGAAACGCATAGGAATAATGGGGGCATCAGGTCTCTTGGATTGAACATTGAAACGAATTTCAGCACCAGTGACACGAAGTTTCCAAAGACGTTTACCGTGACGATCAACAAAGTCCTTTAAGGCGTGTTCAACATCATCAGCTTCAATAGCAAAAGTAGGAATGAAGTTAATGAACAAATGGTTACAATCAGAGTTTTTGTATTCGTGGCTGACGACTTCAAGTGTATCTAAGATATCAGTCAAAAGACGATCACTTTCAGAAATCAAGTAATCAGCAGTACGCATTGAGCTCTTGACACGACCAGGACGGACCAAGGCACGGATGAAGAAACGACAATCGGATGGGTTTTCCTTTGCGACAGCATAGTAAACATGCATTTGTCTGTTCTCAATGAAACAAGGCTTGATATCAAAGTTAGAAAGACGAGCTAATTCAAGTTGATAGGCCATGGCAGGCTCAATATGACGAATGGTTTCATCTTCTTGATAGTTTTCACGTTCACGGAAAGTATAGTAATCGGGCCATTGGTTTTCACGACAGACAACGACTGAAAGACGACGAAGGTGTGCCTTACGGAAAGCATCGACATTAGCACTGATCATTTCACAAATCTTAGTTCTGAAAGCTGCATCATCCAAGTTCTCATCAGCACGAACGGCAATATTAAGAATATTCTCCATACGGTCTTCAGTAGAGGATTTAGACTTGGCCAACATAGGAGGAAGAGGTTCTTCTTCAAAGGCAGTCAAGATACGAGGTAATTCAGAAGCAAGATCAGCTAAAGAGTTACAAGCGGTCATGGCACCAGTACGAATAGGCTCTTCTTCAGTCTTGTTGAGCAAGAAGGTAAGATCAGAGTAAGATGCAATACGCTTGTTGGAATCAATACCGTTAGCTGCTGTTTGGAGCAAGAACTTCCAGGCAACAACATAAGGCTTGCGCTCAAGGTTATAAGCAACGTCCAAAATCTTATATGCATGGTAAGAACGACGACAGTAAACTTCAATAGCTGCTAAAGCGATATAAGGATCAGCGTGATAGAAGAAATGAGGCAAGACATCGAATACATTGAACTTGGTATCAATTAAATCCTTAAAGGCATCATAACTAGGTGTACGGTATTCAACACCACCACCATAGACAGATTCAGTAACGGAGCTCTTTAAGATTTGATACATTTGAGCTTGACGTTCTTCATAAGAAGGTAATTGACAGAGGATTAAGAGTTCACGAGCCTTGAGAGTTACCTTTTGAGTAGCACGGCTTTCTAACTCGGACAAACGCTTCAAGATGGGAGTGAAGTATTTATCAAGAGCAGCACCAGTGCTAATAGGGTTAATAATATCAAGTAACAATAAAATAAGGTTGTTCTTGACATTGACCTTGGCATGAGATAAAACAACGGCAACGACCTTATCCAAATCATCCTTGTTTTGATCTCTAAGAGATAAAATGACTTCTTCATCACGTTGTTGGTTAAACAAGATTTCGACATCATAGTATTGTTCTAATAATTGAACATAGACACCATAAGCATGTTCGGTAAGACCATTTCTGAAACGTTCAAAGATACTGGTTAAAGGAGCAAGAGAGTTCTTGTAAGCAGTAGCTTCAGATTGAAGTGTAATATGTTCACGAGCGAAATCTTCGACTAATTTTTCAAATTCGACAGCAGGGAAATCACGTTTAGCAGCAACAGATTCATCAAGTAACTTGTGAAGAGCAGTTTCTAAACGTTGAGGAATACGACCGGATAAGACGGATAAGACAGAGTTCATTTCAGAGTAAGGTAATTCGGGGTTACTCAAGATATCTGCAAAATCCTTGACAACAGTTTGAACAAGTGCTTGAGTATCATAACCTTGAAGGATGTTCTCAAGAACACTCTTGGTAGCATTGAAACGTTGAATGGGCTTATCACCAGAGATATGAGGATCACCAAAAGCAGGTACAGTACCGTTGAAAGGAAGTGCGTGCTTAACACGGCTAGGATCATCTAAAGACAAGATACCGATGATATCACCAGCTTCAAGTGTAGCACCAGCTTGTTTAATGAATTGGACATGACCATCTTCAGAAGCGATCAAGGGCATATACATTTTCATGACCTATAATATATGTTAAAAACTAATGTCCATGATATATAAAAAAAAAAAATTCGTTCTTACCTCAATTTCAGCATATGCTTCACCAGCATTTAAATGATCACCATTTTCAAGAAGCAAGTTGACAAGTTTACCAGGAGAAGGACTTCTTAATTGGGTAGGATCACTTTCCTTTTCCAAAAGACAAGTCTTACCGTCAACCATTAAACGAGTAGCTTGAACTTCATCACGAGAATAAGTAGTATGAGACTTACCATCAATAGAGATTAAGAGACCACCATCGGATAAATCACGGATACCGACTTGAGTCTTGGTACCGTTCAAGTATAAAGTATAGATACCAGGAGCAGAACGAGTAACAGTAAAGTTATAACGAACCTCTTCATAGATGAAGTCAACAGTGAAAACAGTACGAAGACTACCCTTGCTAGGAATTTGACCCTTTTCAAGAGATTGCTTGTATTGTTGAATACATTCTAATGAAGCCATATGAGCCTTGGTGACAGCACCACAAAAGACGGCCAACATGGTATCAGGACGTTCAGCAGTCAACTTTTTAGAGATCAACATATCTAACCAACCGGTATTAATGGTGTTTTCTTCGAAATCAGGAGTTTCAAGTAAACGAATAATATATTCTACAGTGGTACGGAAATCACCACGAATAGATAATTCCTTAAGGGCAACTACCATGTTCTTACGAGATTGTTGACGGTTTTCACCATATGCAAAGATATGACCAAATTGGGAATCAGCATATTCATGTAAGCCACCAGCAGAGACAACAGAGAAATAACCCCAAACATTTGTACTTGATCTGAAATTAAGTTCTTGCATGATACCAGAAGAAGGTTTGAAACCAGCATCAGGATTTTCAGCAGTGATACGACAAGCGATAACGTGACCTTTAGGGGTAGGACGACGATGACTGGTGAGAGAAGTAGGATGTTCAAAACCAAAATCGATTTCAGAACCACTGTTAGGTTGTACACCATAAAGGACACGAATATCACGAATACGATGAAGAGGAATACCCATAGCAATTTGAAGCTGAGCAGCAGGTAAATTGACACCAGAAACCATTTCGGTAGTAGGATGCTCTACTTGCAATCTAGGGTTCAATTCCAAAAAGTAGAATTTTTCATCATGATGACTGTAAAGGTATTCAACTGTACCAGCAGAAACATAACCCACTAATTTACCAAGTCTAACAGCAGCCTTTTCCATTTGTTCAAAAATTTCAGGCTTAGCGATAGTGACAGGAGCTTCTTCAATAATCTTTTGATGACGACGTTGAACAGAACAATCACGACCGAATAAACTGATGGCGTTACCATATTGATCAGCTAAAAGTTGAACTTCCAAATGACGAGCGTTACCAGCTAACTTCATGATAAAGATGGGAGAACCGGGAATTTCACCTTGTACTTGAGCGAATAATTGGGCGAAATTGTTACCATCCTTTACCATACGAATACCTTTACCTCCACCACCTTCGGAAGCTTTAATCATGACTGGGAAACCAATCTTTTCTGCAGCCTTAAGACCTTCTGCAGCTGTCTTGACACATGCTTCTTGATATGCAGATTCTGGAACAATAACATGTCCAGCGGGATCGAGTTCAGTTTCTGCAATACCATCACCACTCCAGCCCATTGTAGGTACTTGAGCACTTTGTGCAACAATAGTGGATGAAATTTTATCACCTAAAGATCTCATAGCAGAAGCGGGGGGACCAATAAATAAACACTTGTATTTTGACTTTGCAAGCATTTCAGGTAAACGAGGATTTTCTGAAGCATGACCCCTAAGAAAATTGACAAGAATTTTTAATGATTTGTTTTTACCTCTTTTTTTTTTATATATACACTCTATTTTTTTTTTAAAAAAAAAACACTTACCAACCGGCCCAAACAGCATGTACAGCAGTTCTTTCGGCAACATCGACAATCAATTCAACGTTAGCATAATTGTTGTTATTGGGTCCACCAGGTACTTCAACAAAATTATCAGCCATACGAATATATTCAGCATTTGCCTTTAAATCTTCGGGTGTAGCCATGACAGTGAATTCAATTGCCTTTTCGTTACCAAAAGTTTCATATGCCCATTTTCTTACCGAACGAATTTCTTTCATAGCTGCCATACCGTTATTAGCAATCAAGACCTTGGAGATCACTGTGTGACCTTCATGAGCTTGAACAAAATCTTTAACAGGTCCTTGAGGAGCATTTTCGAGACTGTTACCACCTATTTAAAAGATAAAAAAAAAATTTAATATGTTTGTCACCGTTGGTCTGAGCGCACATGTATCAGGATACTTACCTAAAAAGTGGCCAGGTAAACTCTTGTGTTCAACCATATTATATTATTATTGTTATTGTTGTGTTGTATTAAAAAAAAAAAATTTTTTTTTTGATATGCGTATGAATATAAAAAAAGAATAGACGCCGGATTAAATAATAGTATATGAAAAGGTCTTTTTAATATAAATGATGATATATGTTTTTCTTTTCTTTTTGCCCTCTACAAAAAAAAAATAAAAAAGTATCAAACAACAAAAAAAGATTTAAAAAAAGAAAAAGAGAAGTATAAAAAAATAAAGCAACAACTCCGAGTAATTTTTACCCCCACCTATCCTTGGAGTAAGTTTCAAGGTGAGAGACTGGGATTTAATCTGTGCCAATCAAAGTATGTACTGCACCCCAACAAGCTGGGTGAAAGACTTGCTTGATTGTATTTTAGCATCATTTCAAACTCTTCCATCTTTATGAATTTGGGGATTAAAGTCTTTTGGGGTTTCAATAAGATTTTGTTGAGTATTTTTTTTTTCTTTTGTATTTATCTTTATTATTATTTATGTTATCATTTTTTTTACTATTAGTAACATGATGGGCAATAGTTTATATATTTCTTTATTCAAGAAGGCATGAATAGAAACCGGAATGTTTTAATCGAATCAATTTTTTTTCTTTTTTTATTTTGGCTTATAAGATCCGTTTGAATCGGCAAATTGTTTAACTTCCCAGCGTTTATTTTATTTTATTTTTTGACAGTGAAAAAAAAAGGGGGATGGAAGGAGGGAAAAGGAAACTCGATTGTCAAAGGATGGGGCTGCTGCTTTTTTTAGTGACCAAAAAAATAAAAAATGCTCCCCCAAAATGAACCAAACCTTATCAGAAAGTTATTTGCCCCTGTATGAATTTAAATTTTTGTTTTTTTAATTTCTTTTTTCTTGTAACCTTTTTAAGAATTTTGTGCGACTTTAATTATTTTAATATAATTGATAGATTTTGTTTCTATGACTATTCGTATTGATTGAATATTATAACAATTGTAGATGAACCCACGAAATATATATATGTTTATATATAAATTCTTTTATATGTTGAATATGGCCATCGTAAGAAATTGTTTATGGCATAAACAAATGTAATCTGTATATCGAAAAACCGGTTGCTAAGAAACGCGAGCTTGTTAAAAACTGTTAACTATCGCCCACATCAAAAATTGAGTATGTGCTTATTATAGATTGATTGGTATTACTCACAATAATCAATTCGAAACATCCACGCACATATACTTTCTCTCCCCTGCAACAGTAATTACAATCTTGTGACAGCATCCTCTTTTCGGTTATGCAAAGTGGTCAACTGCTCTACAGTTTAGTATAATCCGTTGGGTTATGCTTTTCTTTTTTTTTTTCTTTTTCTATCATTTACGAATCAATTGAATCTTGGGGGGTTTTTTTATGACTCTTAAACCCGTTGCCGATTCGTAGTGTAAGTGCGCTAAAACGACATTTTGAAATCACGCAGATCAAAATAAAACGGATAAGAGTTATTTTTAAGTTTTTTCTTTTGAGCGATTCTTTGTTACGATTCTCCAATTGTTAAAAGCTGAGGGGACACATCTGATATAATAATATGTACTTGATAAAAACAAGTATATTATTTAAGGCTTGAGAGTAGAAACACTTTATTTTTCAATGATAACCTAGTATTATTGTTATCACAGTAATTCTTTTATTATCTACTTCAATTGCCTAACTGAACTGATAAACAAAAAGTGCTTTATGAGCTCAAAAAGCAATCGGTAGCTAGAAAACATGATGTCTAATGCATTCTCAATCATTTGAATGCTAACGGTAATAATGCAACCAGTATTTCTCTCTATCAGATCCACCATCCTCTGCTGAGTGTGTACTATTCACTGGGTCACTATAATGGTATGACAAACCCAGATCCCACTCTCAACTCTGCTATCATATGTCAAGATAGCATAAAGAAAAATTATAACAAGTCCTCTCATTAATGACTAAGGTTAGAGGCCGTTAATGAAGCAAAATCCAGAACTTTACGCAGCAAAAAGAAAATATGACGATTTGCTTACTGCTGAATCCTTATCAAATACAGCAGCTGTTGTATAGGGCCTACTACTGATAAGAATAAGATGAATTTTAAGGCAGCTATGAATTTTGTAGCCTAATTCAGACAAGAGATAGGTAGACCAAGGAAAAAATTGGACTGAGAGAAGCCTTTCTGCTGAAAGGAAAAACCTTATTAAAATATAAAAAAAAAAAAATTGCTGAGCACTATTGCGTGAAAATCCAGATGGAGTTTTGTGATACTTAGATATTAATCATGAAGAATATTACCAGATAAAAGGTGGAAGCATCCTTTGAATAGTAATCATAATAAAGATATTATCTGATATATGTCAATAAGAGGGTTATAAAAATTTCTTACATAATCAATGGATATTGAAAAAAAAAACGATTTACATCTGCGCGAAAAAAAAAAACGTAGTTACAGAAATTATAATGTTCATGAGTAACTATGTAATGTTAAGAGGGAAAGAAACAGTAACACATAAAGCATATACGTATTATTTTTTTCTTTTTGTAGTTAATGGCATTTGGTACTACATTACTATTGTAAAGTAATACTTTTCTCCCACACACAAATCAGAATAATACTGCTCCCAGATTTAATTAGTTCCTGTACGTCTACAATTAAAAAGGAGATTTGTGTGTGTGTTCATTTTATCGAATAGAAAAATTTCTGATTGATTACTTTTTAACTCGCGCGCATAAACGATATATGGCTAGTGAATTGATTTACTTGATAAAAAATATAGTCGTTTTGGAAAGGGAGGGGAAAAAATATAGAGCATAAAAGATGTTAAATGCTATTTTAGAGTATTCTTGAAAAAAAAATATATATATATATATATAGAAACTTTAAATTTTTTTTTCGCTTCTATTTTTTATACCCTATCTTGTTAAGAAAAAAAATATAGGCTATTTTCTTTTTTTTTTTTTTTTTTTTTTTTTTTTTTACCATTTCTCATAAAATATCAGCCTAATAAATGAGTTGTATTATAATATAAAGGCAGAAATAAATAACAAAGGAAATAGAAGGATAATATTTTTTTCTCGAAGTCTGTAGTTAGCCTCTTTTTTTTTTTTTATTATTATTACCGGCCGGAAGAAGTATTAAATTGAATATTTTGGCGATCACTTTATGTGACAAATAAGGATCGTGTACCTGATAAACCTCTCTCTATTTCTCTTAATCTTTTGTACAAATTCAAATTTATCTGTCCGTGACAGAATTTATCCGGTTTCGGACCGTAGTTCCAAATACTTGGTAGAACTCTATTTGTCATCTAATTACTTACATATTTCATCAATTGCAACAAAGGAATTTACTTTTTAATAAAAAAATAGTCATATTTTTGCCTGCAAATGGCCATGAAAAAAAAAAAAAGTATTTTTAACTTTTAAAACGTGTCAGTCGTACATCTGTGCAATGATTTACATCTCATGGAAAGTATACTGAAAATCTCCTTGCAAATTGGTCAAAACTGACCTTACTGCTGTTGCTACTGTCCTACATATCCAAAAAAAAAAAAAAAAAAAAAAAAAAACTTCTGTCAATAAAATTTCTAGACTAGAAAATTCAGTTCATGCTTATGTCAAGCCTCAGCCTTATATTTGTATCGACCATCTGTCATATCCCCTTGTCTTTCAGCTGGACGGTCATTGCCTCCAACTCGATTTCTCCTGTTAAAAATGTAATATTGTATCCTCTGTCCATTAGATACTGTGTGCAGCGTTTGATACTTGTATTGAATACATAGGAACGGTATAGCAGATTTTGGCTTTTAATAAAACCCACTTGTGAAGGTTGCCATAAATTTCTCGTTGGCTAATTAATGATATCACCAAAATAATGTAACACATTTGTTTATAATTTAATTTCCTTGTTTTTAGTTACTAATAAACTAGCTTATCCACTCACTCGCCGACAACCATCTCGCCCTAATGGGTTCAGGCGGGATACTTTCCCTATCCGATACATGCAACCTGCACCGAAAGGAGTAATTTGCTATTGAAATGTATTAAACAATGAGCTACCTCTTATTATAATATTGTAACTTACCATTTGGCAATATATAATATGCAAGTTTCAAAGTTGAGCATTTCTTGATACAATCTTTTTATGTGTCTGAATAACGTATGTAATCAAACAAGAGATTAAAATGTTATTGGAAAATGTTTTGAAATGAAAAAAGAAAAATTTATTTAAAATGTGATTAAGTAAACCTGTTTGTAGCATATAATTACATACTTTTTGTTTTTTTTTTCTTGTTTTAAATGACATAAATAATATATTTATTTTGAAAATAAAATACATTTTCTTTCCCTGTTTCTTTTCCTCTACATTTTTTTTTTTTCAATTAAAAAAAAAAATATGAATCTTCCCTGCCATTACCATCCTAACCTCCTTTTTTTTTATCACATAAGTTATCCCGACAAGAGATTGTTTCAATAAATAAATAACTTTTAAATATGCATAATACATGTTGTCAGTGATACCTAAGTCATATGAACTTTATCAAAAAGAAGTGATTCATTGTCTAATAAATCTCAATAGTAAACACCCTTTTCTGTTCAGATGCAGGTACTGGATAGAGAAGATATTCTTTCCAAAGCTATATTAGGGTCAATGAGTGAAGCGAGTAGGCCAGGATGCAATGTGCGTACAAAAAAGGGCATATATCAATACTCCTTTTTTTTTTTTTTTTTTTTTTTTTTTTTTTTTTTTTTTTACATAAAAGTAATATATGTATTACTTTTATTACACTACAAGTAATTTGAAGTGGCAAATTTACTAGAACCAACAACCTGGTATTTGGTCAAGGGCGAAAAAAAAAAAAACTAAACAATAAAACTCCTTTGATGGCATCAAAAAACCACTGCATTGCCTATTACAAAAAGTAATGCAAAGCGCCCCCAAATACAGCATAAGGATCGCCATCAAACGATTTAAAGTGTCCCTGTATTATTATCGATCCAGAGGATATGATCATATCAAATTTTAAAACAGCAATGCATGATTTTTATTAAGTCTAAGCTGATTACAACAGTAACGAAAAGCAAAAAAGTTTCAAAAAAAAAAAAAAGGATTGAAGATTTTAGAAATAAATCAATAACGGCTTACTTTTGGGATAATCCCTAATAACCGCAGAAATGATGCTTCTAAATATACTCTTGTTAAAGGAAGGTGGTTTAGTATTGTAAAGATAATAAAAAACTAGCTTATGATCGCTCTGAGTAAAAGGTTTTGGATAGTTTCAAAAATTTCTTCCAAAGGTTATTTGTTTTTATTACTATACGCAAAAGTTGGGGTCTTGCTTTTCTCTCCCACGTTGAAGGCGATACTGTAATAACTGTTATTGGTGCATATATAAATAAACAAAGCAAACAAGTTTGTGCTTGTGTATGTGAGTAACAAGAAGAGATGTCGTCATGTATTCAAAGGCTAATCCATTCTGGCATTAAAAAATATTACCTCTCTCTCTCTCTTTTTTTTTTTTTTTTTTTTTTTTGCCGGGGTTGGTTTGGAAAGAATGTTCAAAGTTGTTCTTTTCTAACATTAATGCTCGATATATATATATATATTTTTTGTAACACATTTATTATTCAATCAAAGCTGTTTTCACCACGTGTTTATCCAGTGTTTTTTATTTATAAATTTCATTTAGTATTAAAGGCAGGTACGACATTAAAAAGTTTAAAATTCGCATATTGAATATTTTAATTAAAAAAAGAAAAAAAGATTTATTTATAAAAAGTGATGTGTGTAGAACAGTGATATTAAATAGTGATATATGTACAAAAGAAAAAAAAAAAGAAAAAAGAAAAAGAGAATTCATATGTGTGTATGTGGGTAGGCAACTACTTTCAAAATAAAATAAAAACAAAATTTTGGGAGCGTAAATAAAAAAAAAAAAAGGGAGAGCGAGAGAATGGGGGGATTCATAAAAAAGAGAGAGGAAGAGATAAATTAATATCCAGAGTGTGGCATAAATTCAGGTTGTTGTTGTGTTTGGTAGTGAGTACGCCATAAGGCTGGTGGTGGTGGAGGAGGAGGAGGGTGAGACATGAGGGAAGGATGAGGGTGATGCATATAAGGCGGCATGTACTCTTGGTGATGTGACAATAGAGGACCGGCATTACTAGAAGGATGAGTCAACATGGTTGTACTTGTCATATTTTGATCTTGTTGGTTGTCTTCATGGTCGTCTAATGAGTGTGTTGTCGATCTTGAATTACTACGTTGTTTATTATCACGTTTTTGTTTTCTCCACATTTTACGAAGTTCTTTAAATTCAGTAGGTTGTCTTTTAGGTCCCTAAGATTATGTATAAAAATTAATTACTATGCATGCTGCTTAAAAAAAAAAAAAAAAAAAAAAAAAAAAACTTACGTGTCTTTGCATTGAAACATGTGCATTTAAATGATTCAAGGTACCATAAGATTTTGTACAGTCTTGATAGTTACATTGATAAAGTCTTTCAACTTCATGAAATTTTCTTCTAGGTCGCTTCTTTTGGTTCAGACCTGGAAGTGGGACGAATGAAAATACTTTTTGACTGTTATTGGTAATTCCACCATTGACTACATGTTGGGCGTTGTGATGATAATCAGGATTGGCAACTAAAACACCATCAATCACGGAGGTAGGCGGAGAAGGTAAATGATAATGATTCAAATGAGGTCGGGAGCTATTGTATGGATGTGGAGGGACGGGATAAACGGACATATCGGTAGAGGAAGGTACGATCGTACTATGAACAGGGGGACCGTAATGCGATAAAGTATTGTTATTATTACTATTATTTTGTTGTTGCATCAAATAAAAAGCAGAATCATCAGGGCCATTACTATTTCCAGCAGGACCAGAACCGGTTGGGATATATCTTCTGTCAGAATGAGATGATGGTTGTTGATGATGATGATGATGAGGAGGAGGAGGAGGAGGAGGAGGATAGAGAGATCTTTGATAATCTACACTCTTTCTGTAATGGGACTGTGATGGTACAGAAGTTGGTTGTGTAGTTGTGGTATTATATTGATAAGAAGTTGTGTTATTAGTAGGATTTGTAGTAGTCGATTCAATATTAGAAGATTGAGGACTAAAATAATCAGCAGAAGAAGAAGGATCTGTAGTAGTTGATTTAGATGATTTTCTTGTTGACTTTTGTTTAGTAGTTAAAAGATGTGATAAAGGAGGTAATGAATTATTTGCAGCGGCGACGGCAGCAGCAGCGGTCGCGGCCGAATTCATATCAGTTGCTAAAGGGTTCATGTAAAGTTGTTGTTGAACAGGGGGTTGATTTCCAGAAGGTGAATAATAACTTGAAGTAGTAGAATTAGGATCATAAAAAGACATGTTAGTAGATGAAGGAACTTCTGGAGCAGTTGCAATAGTATTTGTAGAAGGAGAGTGTTGTTTGTTATTATTATTAGTAGTAGAGATCATTATTTATCATGAAAAGATTTTGCAGTGTAAATAAAAAAAAAAAAAAGAAGAATTTTTTTTTAATATTAAATTTTTTTGGTTATTGTAAAAAAAAAAAAATGAAAAAGAGGAGGAAAGACAGAATTCATAAAAAAAAAAAAAAAATATTTATGTGCAAAAATAAATAAATAAATAACCCAAGTGTGATGTTATGAAGGTTGAGTTTATAAAAAGAGTTTAAGCCTTAAAAGGTTTGAATTGATCTTGTCACATTACACTTAATAAAGTCGATGATCCAATGAGGTAGCAATCATTGTCATCTTTTTGGTTCATAAACCGCTTACACGCAGATCTCTTTTTTTTTTTTTTTTTTTATTAGTCTTAACTTTTTTAAGTAACACAAATACTTGACTTTTGGGCCCGTTTTTTAATAAAATTTTCATTGCCAATCCCATTCTTTGTATTTCATTTGCCCAATACTTTTTTAGTGTCCTTTTTTTCTTTCGTCGATCCTCATTTGTTACTCTTATTCTATAATTGACATAGAATTTTAACTCGTTTCGGTCTAGTTGGTTGAATTCTATGATAATATTTTATGTTCCCATTTATAGATGAAAGCACATTATTATAATTAATAATACAACTATTTTTTTTTAAAACATTCATTACAAAAAAAGATGTATTTATATAAAGCGTAACAGAAAAAAAACCCGAATGATATACATATCTATATATCATAGCAACAATGTGCGATTATAAATATTGTTTGAATTATCATTATCAATTTACCTTGATCTGCCCCTATTTCTAAATATTATTTGAATGTACAAGGATGACGTACTGTAATTAGTAGTACGAAATTATTTATCTCGTACTACAAACAATTAAATAGTTTACCCAGGCTAATCAAAATTCTAAATTCAGTTCATTACCTGTGCTGTCACATAATACAAAAATTATTGGGAACATGAGAACATGTCAATTTTTGATAAAGATGGTTGCAAGTGGTCTCTAATTCAATTTGAATCCATGTTTAAATGCTCAAAAGACTTGCCCTAAAAATCCGACAAGCCTCTAATCAAAATTTACACTTTTTCCAGATTGTATGCAATTCTTTTGTTGTTGTTGGTTTTTTTTTTTTGGAAATTACTTGAACAATTTTTATAAATTAATGTAATTCCATATGTATGCAGTAAGCTTTCAGCATCTAATATAGCTGACAGTAACTGGACGGAAGTCCTACGAAGACTGTTTATAAATAAACAGCAGTAAGTGCCGATATTTTTTTTTTCCCACAACATTTGACAAATTTAAGTTTTTTTTGTCCAACAAACAGAAATCAAGCTCGATAAATATAGATAAGTTAAATCTTAAAAACATTATTTCCACTCCATCCTGTTATATTCTACTATGTTCATGTGCTTCTTTTATTTTTCTTACCCTTTTAGTTACTTTACCAAGGGAGACCAAAAACAGGTGTATACATTAAGCCCAGATGATTACTACATATAATCAGGCTCAAATGGTAAAGCCGACAGAAAATGCTGTAGAGACTTGGCTTTTTGAAACAAATGTTTATTACCTTTCCAGTAATAATATTAAAATCCCTTGTTTTCCGCCATGTTATTAAGTGATGTATGTTTGGTCTGTTAAAGTTTCAGGATTTTGTCTTGAGAACCTTTCGAAAGAGCATATAATTGCGGGCCAGACATTTAACATCTGTCAGACCCATCATCCTAGTTATTCATATCACACCTACAAGAAAAAGACAACAGAAACTTTAAAGATATTTTAGTAAAAGCATGAGTGAGTACTCCATCTTATATTTTGAAATAAAAATTCCTTTTATCTTTTAGTAGTAGTAGTAGTAGTAGTAGCTGATATACACTATGCTTTCAAATGTTTTAAAATGTTTATAATGTCAAACTTCTGTCAAAAGATCATTATATAAAAAAGGTTAAAAAGCTCGGGAGTGTTTCAACTAACCTGTTTTATTTTTTTTTTATAAGAAAATTTGGCACACGACAAGATAAATTCTTGGGATTTTTTCAAATAAAAAGTTTTGGTATATATACGACAATTCTCCTATTTTACCCAGATACATACATACAGCCCGAGTATCTGTTTCATTTGTGTCATTGAAATTTTTATTACATAATGAATTTACTTTTTGTTGTAAAAAAAAGAAAAAAAAAAAGCTATATATCATTTATTGTAACGTATTGTGTTACATTTCCTTGATACAAAATCCTTTGTCTCGATCGTGTTTTGAAAAAAAAAAAAAAAAAGAAGGGGAGAGAAAACGAAAGAACAAAAGTGGTTAACAATTTATCAAGTGGCGTGCGATGAAAGTCAATAAATCATGTGATAAAAGTATCAAGATTAGAACTGATGGATTTATCAAAGAGGCTGTCAATACTAAAAAAATCCTTAAATAAAGAGCTATTCTCAGCTAAAAAAAAAAAAAAAAAAATAACAGCTGTTCAAAATATGCGATTTATTGGTTTTGACGTTTTTTTTATAGATGTTTTTTATTTTTATTCAGGTGTGATGGGTGGAGTAAATTGAGAAAGTAATTGTATAGTAGGATTGATATCGTTATCTTCTTGAGAAATAGCAGGCGAAGCAGGTAAATCTTGAGTATGTGATGTAAACGCCGAGGACTTTAATAGATGAGGGTAGTGATCTTGGGTATGATAATTGCTGAAATCACCATCAGCAGAATTTGAGTGAGTGGTGGTGGTGGTCGATGCTAGACTTTGAGCTAATAACTCATCGTTTACGTTTAATAAAGTTTGTAAGTAATCGTGACTTGGTTCAGAGGAAGAGGATGTAACGGAGTGCATCAGACTCATGAGTGGTGGCGGAGGTAAATTTTTGTTTGTCGTTGTAGTATTGTACAAACTATCCCCTAACCAACCAATACCGGCACCACTAATGTATAAAAAAAAAAAAATGAGATGATTATTAGAAAAAAAAAAAGTCGTGTTTTTTTTTATGTGTAAAATAAAATTTACCTTTCTTCCCATTCTTCACCCATTTTTTGCATGACAAGTTCAAGACTTTCTCGTTGTTTCTCCAATGCTTCTAGACTTTGATCATACTTTAATAAAGTATCATCCATTTCTAATATTCTTATTTAAATTTTTTTTTTTTTTTTTTTTTTTTCGATTGTGAAAATAAACAAGTAACTGTGACCTTTTTAATTTATTTTTATTTTATTCAAAGTAGGTATTAATTGAAAGGTTTTTAAAGAGAAACTAGGTATTTATATAAAAAAAGAAAAAGGTAGAAAAAGAAAAAAGGAAAAACAATTCGATGGTGATCAAATAAACTTTTATACTTTTTTTTTTTTTTTTTTTTTTTTTTTTTTTTTTTTTTTTTTTTTTTTTTTTTAGAAATCTTATTTGTTCCAATTTTTTCTACACTACTTCTATGGTTTTTCCCGATTTCAAAATAAAAAAAAAAAAAAAAAAAAAAACTTTTTTTCGGTCTAGAACCTCACTCACTCCCTTTGTAATTTTTACTCAACAGGTTTACATGTTTTATTTGCGCACCTAAATTATTGTTATATTTTTTTCTACCATTTAAAGAAATTGCTACCATATAATTGGTTTCATGATTAAAGTTTATTTATATATATATAAAGAAAAAAAAAAAGAGAGGGAAAAAATATACAGGTTTGTGAAAGTTAAAATTTTAATTTTTTTTTTTTTTTTTTTTTTTTTTTTTTTTTTTTTTTTTTTTTTTTTTTTATTCTGCAGGAGCAGCGAGAATTGTCTTGAGGAAATCACAACGGCGTTCCAACATGCCCAAGAAACCATGCATTTGATCACGATCCATTTGAAGTAAAAGGGAGACAAAACGGGTATCTTCCGTTTCAAGACCAGCCAATGGGGATGCAATAGGTGATTTAGCGGGAGTACAAGATTCAGTAGTGACAGGAGGAGATGTAGTAGGAGGAAGAGGAGAGGGAGGAGGAGTAGTAGTATTAGTAGTAGTAGTAGATGAAATTGCTTCCATCATTTCTTCATCTTCTTCCGAATTCCAGTCACGACGACGTCTTTGAATTGTTGTCTTTCTCATTTCAGCAGGTCGATCACGATGATGAAGTTTAGCATAAAGACCACAAGCATTACAAACAGGTTCACCACGTTCATTCTTTCTCCAAAGAGGTGTTTGAGTTTGATGACAGTTGGCACATTCTTGACCTGATTCAATAGGAGTGATTTCGGGTGATGATGCAATCTGAGCTTGAGTTTCAGTAGGAGGAGAAGGTAAGATATTAGGTTGAACAACTGATTCTGATGATGATGATGATGATGACGTAGAAGAAGCATGAATGGTCATTGGTAACACGCGTTCACAAGCATAAGGATGAGCACGAATGGTATGCGTCTTGTTACGAACATGAAGAGGACGATGACAATCGTATTGTTTATAATAGAGACCACATGCATTACAAAGAGAATGTTGTCTATCGGGAGTTCTACGCCAAAGAGGAGTCTTGGTTACCTTACAATTAAAGCATTCTAACTTGCGAACAGGACGAGCTGATTTTTGAGTGGTGATCTTGATTGACATGGTAGATTGACCTTGAAGATGATTCTTCTTTGAGGGACGAGGCTTGAGAGATTCTTTAGGTTGTTGTTGTTGTTCTTCTTCTTGTGCTACTTCTTCAGGAACAGAAATGGGAGAAGGATGTTGTGTTTGATAATCATGTTCTGACTGGATAAATTGATCCAAAACGTCAAATTGACACACCATGTCCATTGCAGGTAAAGTAGTTGGCGAAGTTAATAAGTCATCTAAAAAGCCGTCTTGAAGTAAAGCGGTAGGGGGACTACCGAGGGATTCAGAAGAAGCAGAAGAAGGAGAATGATAAGAAGTAAGTAATTGATCAAGAGAAGGATCCTTAAAGAGGTCACTGAAGAGTGCTGCTTCTTCTGCATGTTGTTGTTGTTGTTGTTGAGTTTGTTGATGTTGCTGTTGTTGAGTTTGTTGTTGAGTTTGTTGTTGAAACAACAAAGGATCTATAGAAGATGTGAATAAGATATTGTTGTTTTGATTCATAGTTGATAATAATGTGTTGCTTAAAGAGCTGGACATTGCTTTCTTGTTGTTGATAATAGTTTGTACTGGGTTGATGATATTGTATTGTAATAATAATAATAATGTGCGTTTCAATCTACGTCGTTGCCTACGTGCTTTCCGTTGAACATGTAATAGTATGCCATTTTTACTTTTTACTTTTTTTTTTTTTTACTTTTTTTTTTTAAAAGTATTTAAAGGGTCGAGAGATGGGAGATTAAAAGGTAGTAGCGTACATTCTTGATATATAAATGTACACTAACGAGGGATTAAAAAAAAAAAGGTGTTTTTTAAAAGGGTTTCAGGAGTTTATAAAGAAGTTTATAACAGAAGCTTGTTCAAAGGGAATTAAAAAGAAAAAGGAACACCCAAAGATAGATTATAAGTGTTTCTTTAAAAAATAATAATAATAAGGAAAAAGATAAAAAAGAAAGCGAATTGAAATATGGGGCTGCTTTATATTTTTTTTTGAAAAATGACTCATGGGCTTGTATGTAAAAACGAGCCTATAAGAACACAAAGATTATATGGGGTCCATGAACGGAAGTTGAACTTTATGATTAATATGAGACACATGAATATGCTTAAATCTAAAAAGGGTTTATATGGTTCTAATATAATATTTTTTTAGCTTGACATTTTTGACAGAAACAAGCTTTATTATTTACTACACCTTTTCTTTCTTTCTCTTTTAAGTAGCTTGAATTTGCAAAAATGATTTCAAATTACGTAATAGTAATCATTATCATTCGCATGGTTTCACATGGCTATTATGATTGAACCATCTAAAATCATTAAAATACTAAAAGACTTATCTAACCAATCAAAAGAAAATGAGCAATTATACTAAAATAAAATCCGTTATGGCAAGATAATCTAGTTTTTTTTTTCTTTAAAAAGGTACAGTGTAACCGAAACTAAAAATTTACAAGTGCCGTTTTATTTTCAAACTGCTAAATAATTCCAAAATACCGTACGTATTTATATACCAAATTTTAAAGTTTTTATCAAAGATGATGATAATCTTTTTCATCAACCATCTATTTCCATTTTTACGTTATTTTTAATATAACCTAATAGTGAACGTATCAAATCGTTATTATTGTACTTATTCGGTCTGGGCTCTATTTAACGCTTATTTGAAAGCGAGGTCCTTTTTTGGATGGAATTAACTTTAGCATGCATATTTTACTAACGATATAATAACATTTGCATAAAGTACAAAAAAGTTTATATATATATATATATATTTTTATTTCTAATAATAAATGGTATGAAATCAAAATCTTATTAGTCTTCATCTTTTGTCTCTAATCCTTCAATAAATCCATCATTTTCTAAATCACTGTCTTTTCCTTCTTCTAAACGTTTCTTCTTTTGTTCTAATTTGGCCAACATTTTCTTGGCGGTATTAAAGACACCCTGAGTTGGACCACCACAGGCATAACATTTAGGAGACTTTTTATAATTTTTAATTGCACACGCTTCACAAAAATAATGTTCACAGCGTGTGACAACAGGATTCGTAAATTCTTGACGACATATTAAACAAGCAAAAGGTAATTCATCATCGTCTGAATCTTGATCCGAGATAGCATACTTGTTTGGATCTGCTGCACCAAATTTTGTATGATTCTTTTGTGCTTCTTCCCATTCCTTTTCTAATTGCCAACCCGTCTTATAGTCACCACGATCATGTAAGAAAATACATGAATCACCATACCCACAAAATCCTGTTTCTTTATAATCTTTACAAATATCAGGTTGATAATCAAATCGTTGCGTTACTCTTAAATTTGCAGGTGCTCTTTGTGGTCCAACCGACATCTTTGCATTCATCACATCCTTTTTAGGTGCTTCCTTTCCTTTTCTATCTAATTCCTTCTTTTCAAGTTCCCATTCGGTATCGTATCGTGCTGCATCACTCTTTTGCAAATTCGTGGATCGATCTGCTTCGTATTGTCCTCCAAATACACTCTCTTCTTCTTCTTCTTCTTCATCGTCGTCACCATTCTCTCCTCCTTTCTTAATACGTCTCTTACGTGTACCTTGAACAAACGGGTTCCTGACCGTCTTGCGATCTTTTGTTACTACTTCAGAAACAATATCCTCATCGGAATCATCTGCATCGGAATCGCTTTGAACTTTTACTGGTGCTTTACGTTTAAGATTTTTTTTATTCGCTGATCGCTTTTTAAAGATAGGTGTTGTTGTTTCTTCTTGTGTAGTTGTCGTAATAGCTTCTGTAGGTGTAGACATTGTTATTTGTAATCAATGAAGAGCTGTAAAAAAAAAAAAGTTATAGAAATGCAGAACAAAAATAATGACCAAGAAAGCAGTCACTCGTGTGGTGTATCTAGAACTTTCTTTTTTCTTGCCGCCAGGTGGGAGGACGGTTTGAGAGTTGTTTGGAAAAACGATTAGCGTACTGTTATAATACGTTAAGCTCCCTTTTAACAGTCGCCCCCCGCCCCCCCCCCCCCCTTTTTTTTTTGAGAAGATTTCCATACTATTACCTTTAGCGTAAATATTGATCTCTTGGTTAAAGCTATCACTGTGCAACAGTTTTTAATGTATAATGATTCAACCGTATTCTTGCTTTTTGTTTTAAAGAACGCAAGTAGTGTGTGGTAGTTTTATTAAATTAGTACGCTTTCCGCGGCACTCATTCGTTTATTTTTTTTATTTTTTAAGCCGCTAATTATTATTAAACTGGGCTTGGCGAACTTTCGATAAAAAGTACATGTGAGTACGTAATGAAATCAACATTTAGCTCGATATAATAAGCTCTCTTTTTTTTTTATGCTGTAGCCAAAAAAAAAAAAAAATAGACTTTTTTTAACCTGCCCTGATAAGCGTGAGCCAAAATAAAAACAGATGGAACCCAAAGCTTTTTTTTTTTTATTACGTCAAGACAATGGTTTTCTTATCTGTATCAAAAAGGTCCCTTCTATTCGTAGTTACGTGCCAAAAGATAGTTTATAGATACTTTTTTAGACTGTAGCCCTGGCATTTTATATGCTTTGTTTTATATAGTGATTATTTATGCAAAAAACTTATTTCGTTACCTAGCATGAAAATAATAATATATGTTGCATGTCAAGGCAAGAAAATGTTCCCATAGAGATACTAATAATAAATTACATTTCCGTATCTTTTACACCTGACACTCGATGACAGTGTAGAGGAATAAGCTAGAAAAACTTTGAGCGTAATGTTTGTAAAGTATTAAATTGCGAAAACAGGGACTTTTTATAACATGTGGCAACGATCGGATTTTATATATATATATAAAAAAAAAAGCAATGTGTATACCGAGTTTATGACATATCTAATTATAAGCGCATTTAAGTTAAAAAATTTATGCATAAAGCCCTATTTGATTTTCTAATATCAATAATCGAAAATAATGTAGTAATATCCTATTAAACACGCAAAAAAAAAAAAAATAAGGCTAAATCATTTAACAAAAAGTATATTTGTTGTACAAGTTAATTTCATAAAAAGGTAAGAATTGTCAGATTCATTCCAATCAAATTCACTGAACAGATTGAAAACCCGTTGTTTCTGTTTTATAATTCTTTTTCCCAGGCACTTTTTTTAACATAAAAAAAAAGAAGGTCGTTTGTTCCCTTTTCTTTTGTGTCTCATTTCAAAAGAAACTTATTTGCTTATTTTCTAGTTAAAAATGTAATACACAATAATAGAAAAAAAATACCATTGAATTGTTTTTTTTTAAAAAAAATATATAAGTTCAGAATCACGATATATTTGATTCGTCAGCAGAATCATTGACATGTGAATCTCAGATTCACATGGAGTGTAGTTTTTTGGGTTGTGGAGAAAAAAGTCACGTATTATTGCTTACTCCACATGAATAGTAGTCGGGCAATAATATAAAATATGTTTACATATATAAAAAAGGTTTTTTTTTTTTTTTCCTTTTTCTTTTTTCTTTTTCAACTTAAATAGAAATATAATAAAAAAAATGGCTTCTCGTCTTCAACAAGTTTCTGGTCACTTGACCCCTACCGACGGTATTGCCAACAAGATTGGTGTTAAATCACCTGAAGACATTGTCATTGTCTGCGCTGTTCGTTCTGCCATCACCAGAGCCAGAAAGGGTGGTTTCGCTAACACCATGCCTGAAGAAATCTTGGCTGGTGTCTTCAAGGCCCTTATTGCCAAGTCTAAGATCGATCCTTCTATTGTTGATGATATTGCTGTTGGTAACGTTCTTGCCCCCGCTGGTGGTGCCACCAACGCTCGGTAAAGTTGTATATAAAAAACCTGTCATATATATATATATATATAGTAGTAGTTTATTAACATGATTTTTTTAAAAAAATAATAGTATGGCTGCCCTTTATGCTGGTTTCTCTGAAGCTTCTTCCGTTTATACCTGTAACCGTCAATGTTCTTCCGGTCTTCAAGCCGTTGTTCAAATTGCCACAGCTATTCAATCTGGTTTAATTGAAGTTGGTATTGGTGCCGGTGTTGAGTCCATGACCAAGAACTATGGTGCTGCTTCTCTTTCTGCCACCTCTGAAAAGATTGCTGATGCTTGTCCTGCTGCTGCTGATTGTCTCATTCCCATGGGGTAAAGTATATTATTTATTTATTTAATGCATAACAATAATAATTAACTTTTTTTTTTCCCCTCAATATAGTCTCACCTCTGAGAATGTTGCAAATGAGTTCAATGTAAGCCGTGCAAAGCAAGATGCATTCGCTGCTTTATCTCATCAAAAGGCAGTCACTGCACAAAAGAATGGATGGTTCACAGAGGAAATCTGTCCTCTTGAAGGATCCGTAGTTGATAAGGAAGGTAATGAAAAGACAGTGATTGTTGATCGTGATGATGGTGTTCGTCCTGGTACCACCCCCGAGACACTTGCCAAGATCCGACCTGCATTCAGCGAAACTGGTACTACGACTGCCGGTAACGCCTCTCAAGTCTCTGATGGTGCTGCTGCCGTTCTTTTAATGAAGCGTAAGACTGCTGAAAAGTACGGTCTTGCTATTCAAGGTAAATATATTACTTCTGCCGTTGTTGGTGTACCTCCCAAGATCATGGGTGTTGGACCTGCTTATGCTATTCCTGTTGCTGTTGAACGTGCAGGATTAAAGTTATCTGATGTTGATATCTATGAAATCAATGAGGCTTTTGCTTCTCAAGCAGTTTACTCTGTTGAAAAGCTTCAAATTCCTATTGAAAAGGTAAACCCTAAGGGTGGTGCTATTGCTTTCGGTCATCCTTTAGGTTGTACTGGTGCTCGTCAAATCGCTACTCTTCTCCCTGAATTAAAGCGTCAAGGTAAGAAGGTCGGTGTGACCTCCATGTGTATTGGTTCTGGTATGGGTATGGCTGCTGTCTTTGAAAGCGAGTAAAATTCCAAAACGATTATACCATCCACTTATATAAAAAAAAAAAAAAAAGAAAGGAAACTATTTTTTTTTTTTTTTTTTTGTTCAATTTAAAATCAATCTGTGTACATGAAACCCTTTTTTAAATAAAGTTATAAATATATAAAAAGATCTTTTTTATTAGTAAATAGTATAGTAGTAGTTATGTATAAATGTGTGAATTTTATGTATATATATAAAAAAAAAAAAGAGAGAGAAAAGAATAATGTAATGAAGAATGTGTGTGTGTGTGTGTGTGTGTGTGTGTAGGAGAGGAAGAAGGGGGGGGGGTATTTTATTTTTTTTTACTAAGCGATGACTCTTGATAATTTCTTTGCGCGTTTTTCACGTTTTACAATAATAGAAGGTGTAACATTAGTATTTTGCTGAATATAATTCTGATTTGTAATTAAATCGTTCTTTAGACCATCAAATAAAGTAGCATCGCATTGTTGTAAAGGTAATAATTGAGAAGTGATGACGGTTGAACGTAATACTTGTACATCAATTTTTAAATACTTTTGTTGTTGATCACAATGAAACTCGCCTTCTTTTTCATCCGATGTTGATGCTATCGTTGTATTATAAGGAGAGATGAGTGATAAAATAGGTAAATCAGCTGTAGAAGTTGTAAATTGAGGTTGTTGTTGTTGTTGAATAGGTGCAATCTGAGAAAATTCTTTTGAATATAAATAAACATGTCTTTGTGTAGGTTGTTGTTCACCGTTAGACCATGCTTGAATATCGTTTGTATCATCTGCTTTATGATTGATCCACGTCTGAAGATCACGTGGTCGTACCGCATCAATCAGTACAAGATCTGTACTATTATTATTATTATTATTAGTTGCCATGGAGTAGTCCACATGATGACTATTATAATACACACAATATTAATAAATGCATATAATATATTATTTCTATATGTGTATATACCTGGATCCAAGCAAGGGAAATTGCTTTTTTGTGTTCATGACTGAACCACCTACTGTTAAACGGTCTGCGGTTCTTGAAGGTAAAGTAAATAATGCAAAAGAAAACAACATAATCTATATAAATTAAAGTTTGTACGTGAGTAAGAAGAAGAATATATATATATATATATATATGTATATATTTGTTACCATGAATACAACACCCGTTGCTTTTGTAGATTTTGTATTGACTAGAGGTCTCTTGTTGTTGTTGTTGGTGTTGTCATTATCAAGGTTGATGACATTATGCTTTGAAGAAACTTGTAAATGTTGTTTTAATTCTAAATTTTCTTTTTCTAAATAGGCAACTTTACTTTCAAGAGTTGCCACCTTATTTAATAAATTTTCATTTTCAGTCACCAACAGTTGTTTTTCTTCTTCTAAACAAGTAAGATGTTCTCTTTTTCTTTTACGTGATAATAAAGCGGCTGCTCTGTTTTTAATTAATCTTTCTTGTCTTTTTTGAATTTGAGCTGCTTTTTGAGCTTCTTGTGATGGAGGTGTGATGGGAGTGATGATACTAGGTTGTGCTGGTAGAGATGGACCAGCCACTTCAATTGTTGTTGTTGTTGTTGTTGTTGTTGTTGTTGTTGTTGTTGTTGGTTCCATTTTGATTATTTCTGAATTAGGTCGAGGAGCTAATGGCTTTGGAGCTAATAAAGAAGGTGGAACAGGACAGGTGTTTTGTACGATTACTTCACGCTTCTTTCTACCTCGTTTCTTTTTTGGTTGTTCTGTATCTGAATTAGATCCTGTAGAAGAATTTGAACTGATGGGTAAAAATGGTTGAATGAAATTTGGCTCTGAATTTATTACAGTGGCTGGAGATGATGATAAAAAGAATGGAAATCCACCCAAGAAATCTCCAGTAGGTTGATGTTGATGTTGTTGTTGTTGTTGTTGAGGAAAGCAGGGGTTAAATAAATCTGTGTGGTTAGTCCAATGATCGTTATTGTTTAAAAAGTCTGTTGTATTTATATCCAACATGAAATCATCTACACTATGCTTCTCTGGTGATCCTGTCGTATCGGATGCAGAGGATGTAGAAGAAGGTGGTGATAATGGTGTAGCTTCTGTTGATAAATAATCTGCATTCAAGTAAGACATGATTAAATCTTCTTGTTCTTCTTGTGTTTCTGGGTCTGGTTTAATATATGTCATTTTTTGAAAGTAAAAAAAGTTAAAAGAAAAGAGTAACTAAATGAAAAAAAGGGGGATTTTTTTTTTATATATAGCTCAAAAAAGCGGCAACTTAAAAAAAAAAAGTCTCTGTTTCTCATTTATCCAATTAAATCATATCAAGTTTATCTTGGCTTTGGTGGCTGCTGCGAGTGAATTATGCTTTCTGCAGGACCCCTCGTTTTTGATGTTAAATTAAAAATAATTGTTACTCAAAATAAATTATTGGGACTTTTTTTTTTTGTTTGACACCACCACACCCATTCTAATTTATTGATAAATTATATATATATATTATATAGTGATAAACTAAGAGAGAAAAAGAGAGATCGGGTTTCCTCAATCAAAAAAGAGGCGTACTATTTATTTAAAAAAAGGGGGGGAGGGGGAGTGTGTTACTGTCCGAGAAATTATATAAGGGATATGAGAATTCCTTTTGATTTTACACTATTCATTCGCTCTTGTAAATAAAATAGTGTTGTTGAAAACGTGTTCAAGTTACATTTAGATATTATTTTTGACAGCTTTAAAGTAAGATTTTAAACGCGTAGTCTTTATTTTACTACGCTTTACAGATGTTTTCATTACTAAAAATATCTAATTCTTTCTCTCTTTCGCATGATGATTTATTTTTATTTTTAATGTCCAGACCCGATTTATGTAATCAGATTAAATCTCCCGTGCTGCTGCTGTGTATATATTAGAGATGATAATATTCCAGAAATTTCCTTGTAACGGAAACCCCCATATCTAATTATTTAATACTGAATTTCTAGTAAAAATATATCAACTCATGTATACAGGTGGTATTCTTGAACCTGAAATCTATTTTTTGTGAAACTTTTAAGGCTTTTTTTTTTTAATATGTACACATTTACCCACCCTCCTCCTTTTCCCTTTTAAAGTTTTAATCTTTTTAAAAAAAAACAATGAATGATTTTTATATTTACATGAATTCCTAAGTTCACACTTCTGTACATGATTGTAACACCTATTAAAGCGTAGTTAACATTTAACATATTTATAATCATTTACTAATATGCTCTCCGTGCCCAATGAAATCAAAATGAGTATGTAAAAAAAAAGATAACTACACCTTAAAACTTTGTAAAAAAAATAAAGGGGGTGAATCATAAATCAAGGGCAAATAATTATTCAGGTCCTTTCGTCAAATTTAATTCACACATGTTTTTTTTTTCGAAGTAAGAATTTACCAAAAGAGACTGGGGGAGGGGGGGGAGGTTTTAAAAAAAGACTTTTGAATATACATCAAATAAAAAAAAAAAATTACGGCTGTATCTTCCGATAAAACGTGATAACTTTCATTATGAGAAGATTCTCAATTTTTTTTTTTTTAAAAAGAACATTATGCTAACAGACAATGAAAGGTAAACGAAGAACTGACAAAAGAGAAAATCGATAAAAACTCCACTCGGGAGAAGACTAAACACGTACTAGTTTGTTTTCGTGAAAACCTTTCTTTTTTTTTTAATAACTATAAAAAAGGTCTAGCATAGAAGCTCATTGTTACTGGATACTCAAAAATTTAAATGAACGAAATGATGAATTTTTAAAGAAAAGAATCGTCGTATACACGGAAACTACTTTAAAAAGAAAACAATCGCATATTACACGGAAACTACTTTGATGACACTAGCATTGATTCTCTTGATGCTAAATATATTTTCAGCATTATTGCTAGATTTTTTTTTGTTTGTTTACCAGCTTTTTGTTTACCTTGTTTTTTTTTGACGGCTGAAACAGGCTTTTCTTAAAAAATATTCTGCCTATCCCATATCACACACATACATTCTTTCTTTTTGTCATATCATCCTTTTTTTTTTTTTTTTTTTTTTTTTTTTAACCAGCTTGATTGTTCATTGAGTCGGGAAATGTATGACACTATAATACTCAGGCGGTCACGCATTTACACGCGGAAAAAGAGTGAATTCCACGCTGACGCAAAATATTTTTTTCTATTTTTTTCTCTCTCTCTCTCTCTCATATACACACACAAATGGAATTTCCTGAAGCACAAGATTTTGAAGCGTCCAAGTTAGGCACTAAATCATAGTAAAGTATATAAATTTATCCAGTATTATAAAAATGTATCACCACCACTCATCAATAACTCAAACAGCTGGGATACAGTCTATGATCGTGAAAATGACAACTTTAAAGAAATTGGAGATATTGGAGAAATTTGGTTTGGGGAAGACAGTGTAGAGAAAATGGTCGAGTGGGTGACAGAACATGTGGAGGATGCGAATGCTCGTATGATCGATTTAGGGTGTGGTAATGGACACTTGTTATTAGAATTAAGCAATGAAGGGTACAAGAATTTACATGGTATTGATTATTCCGAATCGGCCATTACCTTGGCCAAGTCAGTTGCTAAGGATCGTGATTTGGAATGGATCCAATACGATGCAGTTGATTTCCTTTCTAACCCTGATTGGTTCGAAAGTCAGTATCAGGTAGTGTTGGATAAAGGTACTTATGATGCTATTTCTTTACATCCTGATCAAGTGCAGGCAAAGAAGGAAGGTGTCCCTGGTCCTAGAGAGAAATATGTAGAGGCTGTTCATCGAATGATTGAACCTAACGGTTTGTTTTTGATTACAAGTTGTAACTGGACAAAGGATGAATTGATTGAGAATTTCAAACAATGTAAGTTCAATGAAATTTTTTTTTTTTTGACATTCTTTTCTCTTAAACATTGTATAAAATTTTATAGACTTTACATTTCACTCAAGTGTTAAATATCCCGTATTTCAATTCGGTGGACAATCTGGTTCTACTATTTGTACAATTGCTTTTAGCCCCATTCAAATCGTATAAGAAAAAAAAAAAAAAAAAAAAAAAAGATGATATTTATAATATATATATATATATAAAAGTGTTTTTATAGTCAAATTTATTGACGTTCCCAACCTGGATTTTTATTAAACATTGGAGGAAGACCTAATGATTTATAAAATAAGAAAGGAAGAAAAAAAGAAAAAAGAAAAAAAAAAAAAAAAAAAAAAAAAAAGAGAGAGAGAGAGAGGAAAAAAGAAAAGAATATAAATACATGTATGCTTTTTTTTTTTTTTTTTTTTTTTTTAGGAATAATAAACCCTACCATTTGCCATGACGTGGGGTGGCATCATCATGTCACCTCTTTGTTGTAATGGAAACCTCGGTGGTTGACCTTGCATATGAAGTTGCATTTGCTGTTGTTGAAGATGAAGAGGGGGAGTCATCATAGGTCTTTGACCTGTAGGTGGTAAAGGAGGGGGCATCATCATATGTGGTAAAAAGGGTTCATTATTAGGTGTACCGTTACGTTGGTTATTAAAGTGAGGAAGTGGAGGTGGAGGTCCTCTTTGTAATTCACCATTGAATTGTACCATTTGTTCAAACGTACGATGATCCATCATAGGTCCAGGAGAATAAGGCTGTTGTTGTTGTGGTTGTTGTTGTGGTTGTTGTTGAGGCTGTTGAGGCTGTTGTTGAGACTGTTGTTGTTGCTGTTGTTGTTGGTATTGGAAATAAGCTTGTTGAGGAGGCATACCATGTTGAAGATGAGGAGGAATATGTTGTTGTTGTTGCTGCTGTTGTTGTTGAAGTTTCATACCATTGGAATAACCCATAGGTGTTGATTTAGTAGATTGTAAAGGGGATGATCTTCCTTCCGATGAACGTGCACTCATTTGACGTAATACAGAAGTAGGTAAGTTATTACCGAATCGACTAGAGACTGGGGAGGATTTATCAGATGGTGATCCAGTCATCATTGATGGCGATCCTTTTACATGTGTTGTTTGAGGTGACATTTCATTGTTTGGAAGTGAAGGCTTGGGTTGTGAAAGAATTTGAAGGACTCGGTTAAAGCCTATAGCATCTTCATTTGTTTGTTCCTGAATATTTTTGTTAGCGCCTAGCGATTTTAAAATATCTTGTTCTGAAAATACACGTTGTTGCTGTGCTTGCTGTTGTTGTTTCTGTAATTGTTGCTGTGCTAATTGTTGTGCCTGTTGCTGTGCTTGTGCTTGTGCCTGTTGTTGTGCTTGTGCTTGTTGTTGTGCCTGTTGTTGTTGTTGTTGTGTTTGTTGTTGTTGCTGTTGATGCATCATTGGTTGTTGATTCCTATAGTGTTGTTGCTGTTGTTGCTGCTGTTGTGGTAGCTGGGCTGATGTAGGCCCTTGGAATAAATCATTTAAACTAATAGAACGTGGCTGCTGTGTTGCTTCTTCTGGTTCTTCACGTTTAGCAAAGAACTTGGCAAAACGAGAACCACCTTTGGTATCACGTCTCTGTTGTTGTTGCTGTTGTTCTTCTTCAAAGAACGGAAGAGATTCTTGAGATTGAATGGATAAAGTAGAAAGTGAATTTTCCAGTTTTTTCTCCACTACGGCCACAGTCTTTACTACAACAGGAGTTTCACTTATACCATCTCTTTTTTTCATATTTGATTTCCACGCTTCTAAATCATTAGCAAATTGAGCTTGTATGTCTTCATCTTTTGTATCATTTTCAGGTTCAGGTGTATAGTCCATCCATTCTGGTACTCTTTCGGTATCCTCGTGATAGTTATTGTTATTGTTATTGTTGTTATTGTTGTTGTTGTTGTTATTGTTGTTGTGATGGTTGTTATGGTTATTGGTATGCTTATGATTGGAACGATTGTTATTATTATTATTTGATTGTTGGTCTCTTCTACCCTTCATATCATTTATATTATTGAATCTATCATTTCTTTTATTGTGAGGTGGAGAACCCATACCATTGTATTTTCTGTCCGATGACGATGGTTTATCTGCTGCTGATCTGTGTGAAAATCCTTTTTCGCCCATATATGAAGGACCACGAGGTGAGCGGTAT
Source organism: Pilaira anomala (assembly GCA_025716855.1). Lineage (NCBI taxonomy): Eukaryota > Fungi > Mucoromycota > Mucoromycetes > Mucorales > Mucoraceae > Pilaira > Pilaira anomala. The sequence continues at coordinate 580,828 of JAIXMQ010000008.1, forward strand.
TCTTTTATACTGGTATTATTATCCAACTATATATATATATATTTAATAATTACGTATGAAACAATATATTTATATAATAGTTTTTTACCTGTCTATTATGTCTAGATGATAATTGTTGATTTTTCGATAAGTTTGAGCCATCGTCTGTTCTTTTCAAGCCTCCGTATAACGAAGAAGCAAAATTAGTTTTGGTTGGTCCGAGAATTATACTTTTATCTATTAAAACCCTAAGTATTTTCTTTGTATTTTTTTTTTTTTCATTTTTGCCTCTCTCTCTTTTTTTTCTTTTTCTTTTGTTTTGTTTATAATTACCTGTGCTAGAGCGGGTGATAATGGAACCATTTAATATACTTTTAGATGTGGGTGAGTTTGGATCTTCACTAAAAAGTGTAAAAAGGAAAAAAAAAAAAAAAACAATGTCAGTGAAACTGATTAAATAAAAAAAGTTTTCTTTTTTAAAAAAAAAAAAATTACCCAAACCAAGTTGATAATGAAGGCATAGATTCAGGTTTTTGTACAAGAGGACTGTCATGTAATCCAATCATTACATCTTTTGTATATCGCATAACTGACATTATTGTATTTTGTTTTCTTTAAAAAGAGTTGGAGTTTTTGTTTTTGTTGTTGTTATTGTTGTTACTCTTTTTTTTTTAAAAAAAATAAGAGAGTGTGAGTGGGATGAATAAGGTATTTTTTTTTATAGATGAGAAAAGGAGAAAAACAATAATAGACCGAGTAGGGGGGGGGGGGGGCTAGTTTTGCTTACTATTTAACGCGCGTACAATTAAAATTCTTTTTTTTTTTTTAGTTTTTTTTTTATTGTGAGGTTTTTTTTTTATTGTTTCTTTTGAAGGTTCTTTGTTGTTGTTTTTGTTGCTTTTTTTGAACAAATAGATATCAAAGAAAGAGTTGAAAATAATAAAGGAGAAGAAAAAAAAAAGAGAGAGAGAGAGAGAGAGAGAAAAGAAGAAAAAAAAAAAAAAAACTAGAAAAATACCTCTTACTTCTTTAAACTTGACCCGCTTTGGTTTATGTGACGTTGTTGTATATTATTTCAAAGGCGCTCAAAAGTATAAAAATATACACATTTAGGGTATACGGAGGGCTCTACATACTACGCAGATGCAGGTGATTTACCAGCAATATATAATATTGTTAATATCTCAAATATAGTCCTTAAATTTTGACGGTGGTTATATTCGTTACACAAAGAATCATAATGAACTCTAACAGGTGTTTAACATAATAGTTCAGCAATATAACATATTAGAAAGATTCATTTAGGATTTCATCAAATTGCACATGTATTACATGTGAGATTAAAATATCAGTTTTATCTATAAGCTTCTACCATTCATCTTGATCGTCCTTTGGCAAAAAAAAAAGAAAAATGTATGTATATAGATGATCTCTAATTGAAATATGATATGTTTGACTTGATATTTTGCACCAGTATCCTATCACTATACCTCCAATATTATATTTAATAAATGGATTCTTTAAACTTTTCTTTTTTGGGTGATACAAATAACCATTTTTGGAAGTCATAGATTCTTTTTTAATTAAGAAACCGTTTTTGCAGCGAAAACATCATTTATAAATACTCTTTGTATCTAGGTGTTATAAATAATGATAGTTTTCCCCTTTATAATAAAAAGGCTCCTTAAAAGGACTGTTTTTTTAGTGTTACTCTATCGGTAGCCAGTACCTCTTGTAAAGAAGGCCCTGTCAGTAGCTTTGACTAGAAATACGCTACTAGTTAGAGTACTTTAAAGCAAACGATGGTCAAAGCCAAGCACTATGAAATATAAAAAGATAAATAGACATTTTTTTTTTTACTCACCTGACAAAATTAACAACTTTTCCAGAGAGAAGTAAATGTTCCAGATTCGGTAATTTGCTGAGACTGTATGAGAAATGAAATTTTTAAAAGAGGCTCTCTTCCTTTTTTTTTTATCGCTTCTTCTTCTTCATTTTCTTGATACTTTATATATAAAAACATGTCTCGTATTGCAGTATTGGGAGGTGGTATCTCTGGACTATCAGCTGCATATTATTTAGCACGTCTAGCGCCAAAAAGTACAAAAATTGTATTGATTGAAGGTAAAGATCGCGTAGGTGGTTGGATTGAATCTAAGCGTGTGGTGACACCTGATTCAAAAGATACTGTCTTATTTGAAAGTGGTCCTAGAACTTTACGTCCTAAAGGACCTAGTGGTACTTTGTTATTAGAAATGGTAAAAAAAAAAAAAAAAAAAAAAAAAAAAACGCAAATGAGAAACCTTCCCTCCTTTTTTTTTGGTTATTCACATGTCAAAATAGATTCAACATTTAAACTTGAATGACGAACGTTTAGTGACTATTGCTTCTGACCACCCTTCAGCTAAAAACCGATATATTTATTATGATGGAGAAATCAATCAAATGCCTACAAAATTATCGACGTTTTTATTCAATAAACCACCATTATGTAAACATGTGCTTTTAGCAGCCGCCATCGAACCATTCCGTAGCAGTCGATTTAATCAGCAAGGAGAACCAAAGGATGGACAAGAAGATGAATCGATCTATTCATTTATTGAAAGAAGATTTAATAAACATATTGCTATTAATTTGGTGGGAGCATTGACACATGGTATTTATGCAGGTGATATCAAGACACTTTCATTACAATCTACATTCCGCATGTTGTACGAAGCCGAAAGAAATTATGGTAGTGTTGTGGTTGGTATGTTGAAAGGTGCTTCGAATACAGCTACAATGCGTGAACGTGGAATGGCTGTCCGAGCAAGAGAGAGTGATCCTGAATGGTTTAATAAAATGGAAAAAATGAATGTAGTGGGTTTTAAAGAGGGCATGGAGACCTTACCTCAACATCTGGATGCTTATTTGAAGGCGTGTCCTAATGTAGAATTTGTTATGAATGATCCTGTTCAATCCATTACAACAGTCGAAAACGACACAGAAGTCAAGGTATATATATATATTCACACATTTTATTATCCAGTCATTATTTTAACCTTAGATAAAAAATATATATGTAGATTAAAACGAATCAAACTGAATATTATGCTGATCATGTTATATCAACACTTCCTTCATTTGTATTGGATAAATTAATTACACCCAATACATTACCCAACTTGACTTATAACCCTTCAACCGATGTAGCCGTAGTTAATTTTGCTTATGCACCCGAAGTAAAATTAGGTTATGATGGGTTTGGATTTCTTACGCCTCATCGTGACACAGCGTATCCTATTCCAGTCCCGGGCACACTCGGCGTAATTTTTGACTCAAATGTGATGCCGAAGCAAGATTCAATCCAGAGAACGAAAGTTACTGCCATGTTGGGAGGATCTGATTGGAAAGATATATTTGGTAACCAATCAATTGATAATTTAGATCCAAACGAAGCGAAAGAAGCGACGCATAAAGTGATGAAAGAATTTTTAAATATTCAAGAAGAACCTACACATAGTATGGTGAGTTTACAAAAGCAATGTATTCCACATTATCTTGTTGGACATGAAGATCGGATAAGGCAACTTCATCATGCAACTGCAAAAAAATTTGGTCATCTCCTGAGTTTAACTGGCGCTAGTTACATGGGTGTCAGTGTACCTGATTGTATTAAAAATAGTCGGATGTTGGTAGAGGAATTATTGGTTTCAGGATCGCTTGGGTCAAGAGAGAAAGTTGTTACTGGTCTTGGAAATACAATTGCAAGAGATGTAAAAGATAGTATTAGATTAAGTAAAGGAAATACTAATGTTATTTTAAAGGCTTAATAGTATATAAAATGATATTTTTATTTATTTATTTATTTTTTTAAAAAAGGAAAAAGAGAGAAGAGTTGGATACTTAAGGTTGTTCTTGTTTAACATTTTGTCTCTGTGCATTAGGAGAGGTATTATTTTGTGGTTGTTGTTGTTGTTGTTGGCTTGACCAATAACCTTGAGGATTACCAGGATAAGGTTGAGGTTGTCCTTGGTAAAAAGGGGGTTGACCATATTGTTGTTGTTGAGGGGGATAAGGTTGAGAAGGTTGAGGTAAGTTACCTTGGAAACCAACAGGATATCTTTGTTGTTGTTGTTGTTGTTGTTGTTGTTGTTGTTGTTGTTGTTGTTGTTGTTGTTGTTGTTGTTGTTGCTGTTGTTGTTGCTGTTGTTGTTGTTGTTGCTGCTGCTGTTGTTGTTGTTGTTGTTGAGGATTATAAGATGGCATAGCAATTTGAGGTTGTTGTTGTTGTTGTTGATAATTATTCGTAGGAGCAGCTGTAGGAAGAGGTGGAGGAGGAGGAGCGATATTGGTAGGTCTAATTAGATTAGGTGAAGGTTTTAACAATGGACTTGATGTAGCGGCAGACTGAGGTGACAATTGATCCTCTAGTTTAGTCTCCGGTATCTAAAAAAGGGGATATTTTTAGTCTTAAACAACAAAGAAAAACTCCATCAATGCGAACGCGTTTTTTATTTTTACAACTTACATCTTGCATAGTTGGATCAGGTGTATTTAAACACGTTTGAATAAGATTTTTACCTTCTGGCTTAGTCACAATAGGTTGTAATTTAGTGGTTGTAAAAGTATAAACAAGTCCGGTTTCCGAGACAACCAACAATAACACTTGGGTTCCAGTTAATGTAGATAACTCGTATGCTTTCTTCATGATACCTGCCTTACGCTTAGAAAAGGTAATATGTCTTCTATTTTTATCTTCAATATATTCAATTTTAATCTTTCTTCTACCATTTCTCTTTACTGGTTTAGATTCAGAATCCTCAGAATCTTCTGCTGGATCTATACCATCATTTTGTCTTTTTTGTCTACAAAGTAACAAAAAGAAAATAAAATAAAAAAGAAAATAAAAAAAAAAAAAGAAAATTAAAAAAACTAGTTAGAACGCGTTTCTTCCTATTAAAGTAATAATGTTTCGTATAAATCCATATATATGTATATTTTATTATTACCCTGCTGGCAACATTTGAGTTATAAAAAAAGGAAGGAAGTAAGACGTTTTAAAAAAAGAAATAAAAAGGAAATAACCCCTTTTAGCAACAAAGAAAAAAAAAAAAAAAAAAAAACTGTGGCTTGTTTATAAAAGAGTTTTTTACTTTTTTAACTTGCGCTCATTTTCTCTCTCTCTCTCTCTCTCTCTCTCTTTCTTTTTTTTTTAAAAAAACTATTTAACGAATGAGTGACTTGAGAAACGAACTAGAACTGATTACTTCACGTCTTTCAGAAAAATTACAAGCTTTAGAAACAGAACATCAACGTTGGCAGGACTATAAGACTGACTATGACGCTTTAGAAAGCCAGTTGAAAACTTTACCTGATAACACGACACGAAGTGCTATGGTAATACAAATTAACGAATTAATTTAAATATTTTTTTTTTAAACCGTTTTTTTTTTTATTAGATTCCTTTAGGAAAACTTGCCTTTATGCCCGGTAAATTAATTCATACGAATGAAATCCTTGTATTATTAGGTGAACAATATTATGCTGAACGTTCTGCAAAACAAGCAGTTGAAATTTTAAAAAGACGTAGAGAAGGTATAGAAAAATAATATTTTCGTGTATTTTTTTTATTAAGCATTTTTTTTTTAGTTGTAAATGAAAACCTTCGAGAGGTGGAAGCACAATTAAATAGTTTTAAACAAAAGACAGGCACCGTTGTGGGAGCCAGTAGTGCACTTCCTATTAATGAAGCTCAAGTATGTCTTTTTTTTTTAAAAAAAAAATTATGCATAATTTAAATTTTTTCCTAATTTTTTTTTTTTTTTTAGGTGAACGAAGAAGGTTTACCAATTATGGATATTCGTGAAGAATTACCATCAAATTATGACGAAGAACAATTGAAAAAGAAGAAATTATTACAACAGAAAAAGCCTATCAACAATAAGCCAACGAATCAATTACCCGAATCTGTTGTTCGTGCAAGAGAAATGATGAAGGAAGCAGACGAAAAGATTAACAAAAAGAAACAATTAGAACAAGATGCAGAGAATAAAGCACTTTTTGAACTCTTGCGTGAATTAGAAGAAGAGGAAGAGGAAGAACAAGAAGAACATTTAGTTCCTGTCATGAGTAAATTTGAACCACCTAAACAAGAAGAGGAAGAGGATGATAATAGTTCGTTTGAAGATGATGAAGACGATGATAGATACGATACAGAAATTTCAGAAAATATGTTTGATAGATTTGGTGATGATGAACAATATCCTTTAGATGGTACAGTAGATCAAGAAGATTTTACTTGTTACGATGAGCTTCCTCCTCAAGTACCTACTGCTGCTACTATTACTGAACTTGTAGAAGAAAATGAAAGAAGCACACCTAAATTAATCACAAAGCGTAAACAAAAACCTCACCCCATTGTTCCTGAAACTTTGGTTGAAGAGGAGGAACCCAAAAAGATGTCTAAATTCAAACTTGCTCAGCAAGAAAAAAAGAATAGTTTAGCTTCAGCTGTAAAAGAAAGTACAACTGAACCCAAAAAGATATCTAAATTTAAACTGGCTCAACAACAAGAAAAGAACCAGCCTAGTATGGCTTCAACTGTAACTGAAGTTGATCAAAGTGAGTCTAAACCTAAAAAGTTTTCTAAATTTAAGCTTTTACGTCAACAGCAACAGGATCAACAAGAACCTAAAAAACCAGTTGACATTGCACCTGCTGTAGTAGAAACAAAAGTAAAGGAAATGGTTCAAGGATCACAACCTCAACCTGAAGAACAATTAAATGAGTCGTTTGAGAATATGATGATTGAGCCTAAAAAGAAATCAAATGTACCTGTTGAAAACAATGGTATTCCTAAAGTCATTGCCAAACCCAAAAAGATGTCTCGCTTTAAACTTGCAAGACAAAAACCAGAGAAAGCAGAAGTTGTAACAGATGAATTACCTGCACCTCTTAAAGTAGAACGTATTAAACCCAAGCGATCCGTGACTTGGGACGCCAATAACAGTGTCCGTGATCATGATAACACTTTAGCTCCTTCTGTTGTATCCGAAACTCAGAGTTACTCTCAACCGATGAAGAAGGAAGAAACTAAAATGTCTTTACATCAACAAATCAAATCTGCTTCGGATATATACCGTACCATGCAAAATACACAAAATGATTATATAGATGATTATCCTTCTTTAGAGGATCAAAGTAATACTCAAATCGATTTAAATGAACTCATTCAAGCTGCTCGTAATTCTTCTGAAGCTTTTTGGAAACCTAATGATGGTACTGAAGCACTTATACCCATGGTGAGACAAAATGATGATGATGATGATGAAGATGAAGATGATGATGAGCAAGATCGAAAGGGTATTATCGTTGCAACAAAGAGTAAGTTGGATAACAAGATTATGAAGGGAGCTGTTACAGAACGAGAAATTGCTCCTGTTGATTTAGAAGCAGTAGAAGAAGACATGGATATGCGTGAAGTAAATACTATATAGATATAAAAAAAAAAAGGATAAAATTTAACATTTTTTTTTTAATATAGATTACTAGTAATTATCAACAATTAAGACAAAATATGTTGGCATCTACAGGTGGTTTCTCCTTTGCTACTAAACCTGAATTCGAAGTATTTGATGAAGAGTTACCTTTACCCAAAAAGAAGGAAGATCAACAAGAGGAAGTAGAGATTGCACCAAAGAAAATGTCTCGATTTAAAGCAGCTAGATTAGGTATGAGAATGCAGAGTGAAGAAGAAGAGTACTACCAATAGATTTTTTATAAAATACACCAAAATTTGTACATATAATTTGTCGTATTTCTTTTCTTTTTTTTTTTTACGTTCATATCAATAATGACTTGTATATTCTTCCACTGTTGTATAAATATGTAATAAACTCGCAACACGATAGAAAACAATAATATATGATTTCTTTTCTTTAAAATTTATTAATATAGGATTTATTAAGTACCTCCTCATCGTTTATTTCTTTTAAATCAGTATAATAATAACTTGTCACCATGTCATAAATCCATATATTGTTCAATATGTAGTCCTGTCATCTGTATAACCTTTCCAAAATGCATAATATTTTTTTGCAACATGAAAAGACGACCGATAATTGGCCAATAGAAAAAAAGCGACCAGCGAAAATGATGCAGCATGAAGTTCTGAGCTTGCAATATCAGTTGGGTTTCTATTTATGGGCTGCTTGTAATATTGACAAGCAGTAATTAGTTAATTGTGTTTTTTATTAATATATAGCGAAATCTATATTATTAAAAAGTAATATCTTGCGAGAAACAGAAAAATACCACAATTAACAATGAAACTATTATGATCAATATCATTGAAGTTTACGGCAGGAAGAAAATTGTCGACATACATCGAGAACCATTTGGAAACAAAAAGCATGACGCCATCACAACTTCATTACCACATCTTCATGCAAGACTAGATACTTTGACGTGTGTCCTACAACCCTTAATAGCAAAGATGGACCGGCGCTGATTATTGACACACAGACATTCAAATGCTCTCATCACTTCTTCTATTTGATTGGACCAAACGACAAGACCTAGCGCGGGTAATAACAAACTTTCAATTACTCTTTGTCAATAAGCATATACTTGGATGAAAAATCTATCGAAAAAACAAAAAGTCTAGCTGAGAACACCAACGCGATATCAGTCAGCAACGCTAACATCATGAATCAACTTCGGCAGTTAAGCACAAAGTTTGACAAACCATCATCATACTATCTATGTCGAGCTTCTGGACCCATCACCAAGCCACACCAATGCTATCTCTATTCAATTTACACTCTCCATGATTTCGATCGTGGAAGAAATCCAGGATCCAAAATATTTGCCAACATTAGGATATCTGTCTCAAAAATGGAGATCAAGCTTCACTAAAAAAAAAAAAAAAGGCTCTGGTGGATGAATGCGTATCAGGTACTGTTGGGAAAGCAAAAAAAAAAAACCCCCCCTTTTAATTGACATTAATGCCCTCTTTGTGGATGAAGTACAAGAGATTTCAATTATGGGAAATCAAAAACTGAATTTGAACACAAATACAACCTCTTTTCTCTCATCAATAAAAAACCTCATCTTATTTTCAAGATTTTCACAAATTATTACGTTTTAAACATATTAATCAGTATCATCCGGATATGTTGTATCATTTTCTCTGACCGTCTTTTCGGTCGCCTTTTCATATTGCATCATCACTCTATTAGACACGAGAAAAAAAAAATACACCTTTTAAAATGACGCATTTTTAAGAAAAATTATCAAATACTTTTACAATGAGCTATGCGTTTTATTTTGAGTATGGCCAAGGAAAAATCGTGGATAAAGATGGAAATGATCCAATGGATATCACTGAGATGTTCGATGAGATAGAACAAACGAGAATAAAGTGCAATAAAAATATATGATAAAGGTTAAATAATCAGACTGCAAAAATAAACTAAACTTTATTAGAAGATACAAAAAGCATCTTAGCATATACAGTAAAATAGTAATTAAAAATGCGTTGCATGAAGTGAAAACTGACCTAGGTTTCGACCATCAGTTGCCCACGTTGCTTGTCATGGATAAAAACTAGTTCCTGAAGGTTAACCAAGTTAATGTAACTGGCTGCTGTACCTGATAATTAATATGGAGATTTATGTCAATAAATACGATGATGTGATTTATATAAAAGAACCAATTAAGTAATCAGAGTAGATAAACTTGTTGTATAGAAAAATAGAAGAATATAATGTGCTCGTTCACAACAATACATCCAAACTGATCAGAGTTACCATTGAGTCTCGTGGATACAAGGGTATCTATCTACCACCCTACTCCCCTGAGCTCAATCCAATCGATCAATTTTGGTCAGTTGTGAAGAGTGGTGTTAAGCGAGAGTTTATTATCAAGAAAGATACGCTTCCTGGTAATATTGCGTACTACCATCATCCTTTGAAGGATTCGGCCGTTACTCTGTAAGGAGGTTTGATGGTTGTCTGAGAGAATAGGTTTTCCATTTAATAAAGATACGATAAGATATCTTTTTCCTGAAAAGTGCGACACATTTTTCCTCAGAAGTGCGATATAATTTTTGATAAAAGGTGTACACTGAAATTTATTTTTTCTGAAAATAGCTTAATTCTTTTGTTTAAGGTCGATACGATAAACACTATTATAGTTCCACGAGGTTTTAATTGAACTATTTTTAAGCCAGAAAGCACCTAATGCACGTATAATGATTGGAACCAATTAAAAAAAAAAGAAGGGATAAGCCTAATTTAGCTGGAAAAAAAAAATTGAATGATTTTATTTGAAAAAAAGTTAGAAAAGAAAAAAGTGCAAATAAACTGTAAAATAAAAATAGGAAATATGTAAAAAAAGAAAAGGGAAGTGAAGGAAAAGAAAGAAGAAGAAGAAAAGAATAATAATCTATATTCTTTTCTTTTTTATTACATTTTTTTTTTCATCCAGTAATTTAATCATCATCTTCTTCCTCTTCACTACTTTCGTTATCTCTTAACCAAACAACAAAAGGCTCCAATTGCTTCAAAAAGATAGTTTTACCTTGAGGAAGATGAGCCTTATCATTCCAATAGAGAATAGCGTTATCAGAAAGGACATCGTTCTTGTAAAGAGTTTGAACGATACGACGGAATAACTTTGTCAACTTGACGTCTTCATAACAGACAGATTGGACCTTTTGCAAGAGAACGATTTCTGTCTTGGGAGAAGTAGAAAAGGATTCCAAAACTTTAGTCCATTGAGCAATGGAACGCATAACTTGAGCTTCAATTTGATCAGCACGAGCATTCATAGAATCAATAGTGTTGGTAATGGATTGCCAAATGATAGGAATAACATCAGCTTCAGTAAGACTGGCTTCCTTCATGTTATCCTTGATGAATTGGCAGACTTCAGCATCAGTAGAATCACCAAGCAAAAGTTCGGATAACTCATTTAAAAGACTACCCTTCATAGAATTCTTCTTGTTTCTACGATAATATTCAACCAATTCCTTCATGTCCTCAGCTTCAAAATGACGAACAAGACAATCTTCATCACGCTTGTTGGGAGGGAAGAATTCGATAATACGAGAGTTCAAACCTTCACCAGCTAAATAACGACCTAACTGTTCAATATTTTGATTATCTAAAATGGTACGGAAAACGGTTGTAGTAAAGTCAAGAGCATGGCCATCCTTGACAAGATAATCTTTAAGAAGAACCTTCAAAACAGAAGAAGGGACAAGTTGGTTACAGATGAAAAAGCCAGTAGATTTAGCCAATTTAGAGTTTTCTTCTGGTTGCCACTTGTTAATAAATTGTAAGATATTTTGGAGAGTCTCACCAAAAATTCTTTGCAAGTATTTATAACGACGAATCAATTTGTTGAATACTTCAACATATTTCTTAATCACGGTGGCATCATCTTCTGCTGCAAATAAGCAGAAAGGGCTTCGCTCAGCATCATCGTCAATAATTCCTCCAGGTTCTATTTTTTTTTTTTTTTTTTTTAGTTTTTTTTTCTATCCGTGCCCCCACACCAAATACCAATAACTTACCTAAAATACCACCAGTAATAAGAATTTCGAAAAGTGAATCACCGTACTTACGATATTCAAGTGTGTTGCCAAGAATGTCAAGTTTAGCGGAAATAGCGTCTAAATCACCACCTTTAACAGTTTTTAATTGTGCGAGTAATTGATCTCTAAAAACTATAAAAAAAAAAAAAAAAAAAAAGATTAGCAACAAAATTTTTTTTTTATATGACAAGTAAAGAAATAGTGCAAATACATACTCTCAGGCTCGTGCTTAGCGTTTGCTTTTTGAACACCCTAAGAAAGAAAGAAAAAAAGAAAGCCAATGTTAGATGAGGAAGATATAAAAATAAAAAAAAGATGATACACATAAAAAAATAGATTAAAGACTTACTTTTCTTTGTTTGATTCTTACACCATGTAAGACGGGTTTGGGTTGAGTAGAGGCCTGGGATTGGGTAGGATTCATGTATATGCTAAAAACGATCTCTTTATTCTTAGTGCGTTTGAAGCAAAATTAATCTGTATAAAGAACAGGAAAAAAAAAAAAAAGGAAAAAGAAAATTTTCATCCCATTTTAAAACCACACCCGTGACGTAGTAGTTTTTTTTTTCTCTTTCTGGGTCTTAAAGAATTCAGCTTTGTTGTGCTGGAGAGAAGATGTTTCATTATTTATGTAGACCTTCTTTTCATATAAGATCTTATTGGTTTATTGTTTTTTTGGGAGAAAAGTGAGTGGGTGATAGAAGTTTCCGTATTAGGAAATCAAGATGGGTGACGTTTAATGTTTTTCTTTTTAAAAGAAGCTGGAAGAAACCGACATTCAAACTCTTCAGTAATATCGTCCAAGCATTCAGATGAATCAGATACATCTTCGACTTTCAGAATAAGATTGGGAGCGTAGAGTATAAGTGCGCAGGTAAGAAAGGAGGCGTATAAAAAAAAAAAAAAAAAGTGGTTGGTTGGACGGATTGAATTGGCAAGAGTGTGACTTGTTGATCATTACACGCTTTGACGCCAAACTTTTGGTTTTTTTACGCGGTATTGTTCCTCTTTTTTCTGTATTTTGAAACAATGGACGTAGAGATATTCAAATTAAATAAACAATCAGATAAGAGCTTACTTATTAAGTGCTTAAATGAAACTTCAAACGAAGAAGTAAGAACCGAAAAAAAAAACCTCAAAAGCACCCCCACTGACATTCCAATAGATCGCCCGTTTATTAAAAGAGAAGCTTGATGACTACTATGGCACAAACGATGTTGACACAATACTCCTTCTTCGTGCTATGTTTCAAGGTATATTTAAAAAGAAATTCCTAAAAAAAATAACAAAAATAGTGACATCTTTTTTATAAGGTTCGCCAATAGAGCAAGGTTATATTGGACGTCGATTTCAAATTATTCAAAGTGTCGTTGAATGGTAAATATACTTGAGCAGATAAACATTGAATAGTTTTCTTATATGCTTTGCAATTAGGCTTAAAACTGAAGATAAAGAAAAATTAGAGAAATCAAAGCAGGCTTCACATGTTGTCAATTTAATCCTACCCGAAGTAAAAATCCTCCCCCTTTTTGCTTCTGTGCATGAAATTAATTTTTTTTTTTGATAGATTGAACTTTTAGCCAGCGATATGTTAAGAGAAATAGGTATCACTATTACTGAAATAATTGATGAAAATTCACCTGTACAGTTGCGTATACTCGATATATTTTCAAAAGTCTGGAATGTTTTAGCAGCAGCAGACGAATTAAATCATTTGAGCGACATATTTGATCATTTATTAGAAGCTAGGTGGAATAATCAAGTTGCTGTGGGTATATCATCTGCATCAAATGAAATCGAGTTATCCAACTCTCAATTAGAAACTATAATAAGGCATATGATAAGAAAATTATCTGATTTGGAAATGGAAGAAGTACCACCTTTTATTTATCAATTATTACTTTTATCAAGAAAGGTATATATATATATATATATAGCATACACTTTAATGTACCGCAATTTTTACATAACTAGAATCTTTTTTTATTACATCTACATATATTAATGTAGGGTCACAAACGTCTTATTCTGAGTGGAATTTTAGACTATTTTAATTCAAACCCCAAAGACAGCTGTATGGAAGGCACTGTCATGTTACATATCTCATTTGCAATTAAGCAAGATAAAGATTTGGGAGATGAATTGGTAAAATTAATTAAAAACGACAAGTCAAGCCAACTTGAAGTATTCAATATTGCTTGTTTATTATCTGCTGCTCGAATTCATAGACTTCAAGATACTATTTTCGATTTATTTAAAACTTCAATTTTATCTATCTATAAAGACAAAGAAAAATTAGATAGATCAATTTGGATTTCAGAATATAGCCCATTAGATGCAGAAAAATACAGCCAAGTCTTGCTTGATGTAGTAGAGAAATCTGCTTTAGGTTGGGATCAAGTCATTCAAAGCTTGACTCAATTAGCGTTAATTTTGATCGATAATTATGCAAATAATGATAGTAAGTTAAATTTCCTATCATATATATCTATATATACGCCTGTCAGTGAAGTAATATATATATATACATATATAAAATGTAGGTATTCAAAAGACAAGAAGTAGTAATTTGATGAACAGTGGAGCTAATGAACAAGTTGCAAATCTTGGGGTCAGTATGCTTTCACAACTCTTTAAACATCACGACGTTGTTCGAAGTGAAATATTGGAACAAATCACATCGCGTATTGTTTCAAGATCTGATAGTGCCATGGAGTTTCTTTCATTATTACAACATATCATTCAAAAATATCCAGAAGAAGTTGAAAAATATCTCTCTAATGTAATTAAGATAAAGAACAACAACATGAATATACTTTTAACAATAGTTTATAGATTAAGGACACCTTAGATTTCCTTTCTTTCTTACCTTTAACAACAGCTCAACGTTTACTTACAGCTATTCAACCTATCGCTAAAACCAATGAACAGTTTAGAGATAACTTAATATTGATTCTTCGTAAAAGCTTGTTTGCAAAGTAAATAATCATGTTTAAATCAATGCGTCAAGACATATTATTTACTTTCTTTAATAGGGATTTGGATGGTCGTCAAATGGCTGTTGGTGGTTTCTTAAGTATCTTAAACGACCAACTTACTGAAATTAATAACGGTGAAACTGATGGGCAAACTGTACTGGCTGAAAGTGTTGCATTTGAAATCTTGGGCCTATTGAGACGATGCTTCAGTCAGCAATATGAAATTAGAATTCATGTTTACAATGGGCTGGGTGCTTTGAGCCAAGAGAATTCATCCTTTGCTGCAGACATATTCGAACTACTTTATGCACAGGTAAAAAAAAAAAAAACTTAAATCTACTTTTTATTTACGATGTTCTGACAAACATATATTTTTTTTTAAAAAAAAAAAAAAGTTTATTAGAAATTACGAAAAGGACTCCCATATCAACAATCCAATCAAATTAGAAGTGTGCATAGAGAATGCCACGAATGGAGCATATCCTAAAATGTTAGAACCTATTCATGTGCTATTGGCTAATACAATTAAAGCATATTATGCAATCCCTACCGAAAACATTTCATCTGTTACAGTAGAAACAAGGACACAATTTAGATCTATTATGAAATCGTTTGTGCTTCGACTTTCAAAAGCTACTTTGGAAGATTTCGAACTTGAAAGAGCTAATTTCGATATGGTTACTCATATAGGATTGAGAAATGTTCAATATACTACACTTATACTAGGCTGTTGTGAGGTATGTTCATATCCTCTTTTTTTTTTTTTTTTTTTTTGTCTTATATAAGTGTTTTTTATCAAAAAAAATATTTACTTAGAATGCTATGGAGTATGAATTCTCTGTTGATGGTTTAACCAAGAATTCGAGCGAAACATTGATTAGTCTTTACAGAAAACGTAAGGAAATGATTGGACTTTTAGCTAATTCGACAAATGAAAAAGGAAAGAAGAATTCAGGGATGGTCATTCAGTCTTGTGTTAGCTTAGAATTTATTTCGAAATTATTTTTAAGTGTATTCTCAAAAGAAGTTTCAAGAGAAGAAATTGATACTCCTGCATCTGTTATAAGGCGTGAAATTGACTTTGTACAGTTTATTGTGGCTAGTACATGTGAAGGTATTCGATTTGTAAGTATACTCGAATATATTAACATTATATGGTATATGTATATATTAACTATCTTTTACCTAGGCAATCGATAATGAATATTGCCATAATGATGAAAAACAGTTCAATACATGTGTGAAAATTTGCCGAACTTGTATGTATATGTTGAAGACAGAAGACTCAGATAGCACCTATGCCAACCAAAACTCGAGTAAAAAGCCTTCTGTACTAGTATCTGTAGCGAATTCGATTCTTTCGATACTTGAAATAGTCAATAATGTATGGCCAGAGCGCTTTGAAAATCTATTAACTCAGGTATTGGAATATCCAGATAGGAACATTAGAAAAACTAAAAATCAAATCATTGTTGATTTCATTACTCAACTGAGAGATATTGTTCTCAAGTACTTGTCTGGACGTACACCTATTTACAAAGAGGTATCTGGAGTGCTTCATATTGTTTCTTACTTATGTCAAAGAATGGATAAAAAACAAAATGATTTCCCTATGAGATCGCTTCATATCGTACAATGGCTCGATAATCTGGCCAAAGAGAGATCGATCCAGGACAGTCACCTTGCGAAAGATATTGTTTCATTGTTGATTCGCTTAGGGGGGAGTATTGGTGAATTGGATACAATACAAAACATCTGTGAAGATATTCACTTATTCACGGGTGATATTGATGTCAACAATAATACTGATAGTCAAATGGAACCCGAGCTTGGTTATCAAATCATCAACATCAAAACATTTGCTACGATTACAACACAATTATTTGAATTTCTTGATTCATCTTTGGATGATCTCACCTGGTGTACGAATAAATTAAAATTATGTGGTAAATATAAATCCCCCCCCCCTCCCCCTTTTTTTTAAAAAAAAAAAACTGCAACTCTAAATATTGTATTAGCTACAGGATCAGACGACGAATTAACAAGAAGTTTCGAAAAAGAATACTGCAAGCGAATTGTTTCACTCATGATGATTTTAAGTGAATTAGTAAAGGCTGTATTGACTGATATGCACGCAGAAAGTTTATTCAAAACTTTGGCGAAAATCTATAAAACTCTTCATATATTTGTTAAATATGTAAGTATATAAACAAGCAAAAGCGGCACAGCTATACAAATTTAAAAAACATTATATATTAGAAAATTCTTTTCCCACAAGAGGTTTCGCCAGATTTTATCAATGTTATTAGTAAAGCCGGTACTGAAATCACCGAGAAAATGTATAAGTTTCTGACGGTATATGGACAATCCCAACAACAAGATACAAGCGACAAAAAGAAGGGTAAAAGAAAAGAAATCAACTTGAAGCAGAGAGCAAAAATCCAAAGAGAATCTAGAATGATTCCCAACCTTATCTTTGCAGTAGAGCAATTTGAACGACATCTTATTCAACTGAGTAGGAAATCAAAGATTGATTTCATGCAATACATGAAACGTAGTACTTCTCGAGATTTCAAAATTCAGATGAACTTGATTAATCAGGAAAGCTCTGAAGAAGAGGAAGAGGAAGATGAAAAGATGAAAAGAGCAAAAAGAGATGCTACCGATGAAGAAGTAGATAACGAGGGGCCGTCAACGAAAAGAGCTAGAACAGACGAATAAACTTTTTCCTTCTTTTCTTTTTTTGTTGTATTCACTCAAGCAGTAAAGCGTTCAATTAATTTGTTTTGTACATACATAAAATAAAATTCGAATACATCATATGCATAGATTATTACCTGATAGTTAAAAAGAGTATAAAATATAAATATATCTATACAGTTAACTCTTGCACATTATTTGAATATTTGAGTTGATTTAAAAGGGGGTTAAAAACTTTTCCTAATGACACACTCTTTAGCTCTGATTCCATGAATAATCTCATCAATCAAGTTTGAAAGAATTCAAAAATAGCTATTAATGCTTTTCTTTTTGTACTGTTTGCTTCAACATGTGGTTTACTTATTCTTTTTTTTTTGGTCAAATCGAATATTTTTCCTGGCAAAAACTTTTATCATAATTCCTTGAGACCCCGGTTTAGGGTACTCATATTTACTTTGTGCCCTTTTTTTTTTTTCTTCTGTTCTGGGCAACGTTATTTCTGAGAACCAGGTATACAAAGAAAGCAAGAAAATTTAGTCCAGCCAGATTTGGAATCATCAGTAATTATTGATCTATATTATGAGCCAATCAAAGGTATTATTAATTACCAAGCGCTGGCAAATAGTTAAAGTCCTGTCAAAATATATATTGAAACAAAAATACTTTTATTAAAAATAAAGCTAAGCTTCTTTGTTGTAGTACAAACTATAAGCATCTAAAGTAGTGGTAATGACAGCAACAAGGATTTCCATGCCAATAAGCCAGATAACAATCCACTCAAGATATTCACCTATTTATTAATATTCATGTTAGGGCAATTCAAAATATTAGGAGCGGCTGGTATTTCGATATCTTACCATGAGAGCTATTTAAATGATCCTTTAACATTTCTAATAAGTCACTAATAACTTCTACACGTTGATTAAGTAAAGTTACACGTTGTGAAATTTCTAAATAACTTCTAATAGCACTATACAGAGGTTCTAATACAGGTTCAGACCAAAAGATTTCGGGTGTATCCAAAATGTTTGATACAAGATTTACATTAATTCTCATAATAAATAACTGACCAACCTTTTTGGTAATAGCCATTCTACATTAATAATTGCAAAAAAAAAAAAAAAAAAAAAAAATTAACTAATGTATAACTTGTATTTTAAACAATTCCAATATATATATATATATTACCTGGACATGTGGATATTACCACTTTCAGCCATTACCTGGGGTATATACTTAGTATCGTTAATGGTATCATCGATTAATCTTTCAAACAAACTCATTTTCACACTCTGAGCGATTGCATGAGAAATAGTCAATTTGACTAAATAATTCGAGGGATGACGAAGCGTAATAATATCATTATAAATTCTAGGTTGATAATATTCATTATAATAATAACGGAATTCTTCCGTTTCTACATCATCCGTTTCTAATTTTTCTTCTTCAAAACGTTCCAATTCTTTCAAAATTGATAATTCTTCTTCAAGTGTCATGCCCCAAAATACAACAACACCGTAATCGAACAAGAACATTTCAGGTAATATTGAATAAGACTTTTTACCTTTTTTTAATGAGGACGGGGGTAATGGATTTAAGGTATAAGGTGTATACACACTACAAAAAAAAAAAAAAAAAAAAAATCAGATAAAAGTTCACGCTTTTATTCCAACATACCATTCATCAAAACGTTCGGGAGCTGTACTGTTCGTTCTTCTTTTGGACTTGAGATACTTGAATAATTCGTCCATATTATAGGCACTATTATAAACAAGAGGGAGAAGGGGTTAATATCACTATGTTGGAACCATAGAAACCAAAATAATAATAATACGAACCTCGCAGTACAATAAGCGGTTGCGCGGGATAACTCATTTCGATCTAGTTTGTTTAAACGTTCAGCTTCAATCCGAGCAGAACCATGAGGGATTTGAG